>OZ030393.1:61533272-61907374 GCA_964023965.1 Melinopterus prodromus
ACAGTTATGTGCGCTGGAGCACCGTCCATTTACAACCACCCGATAATGGAGGACCCCGGAACTGATAAGGAGAACATGAAAGATAGAGCTCGAGCTGCTTTCAATGGATTTAGTGTTAACAATGGCTTGAAAATTGTTGCCAACAACGACAACAAACACTTCGCCATTTTAAAATTATAACCTGCTGCGTACCTATACCCAAAATAAATCACAAATGACAATTTATATGATATTCAAACCAATATATTTTATTTGAACGGGTGCGGTCCATGCAACTGAATGTAAAACAGTATAGTATAATTTTAATTGCTCTCGCTTGACAGCAAAAAAAGAAACAGGCTCGCAACTAATTTCTATAAATTACGCAAGTGTCATCGTCGGAACAATTTATTAGTGAAAAATCACAATGCATCAGCCGGTAGGTAGCGGAACATTAAATTGCCGTTTGATGTGTTCATGCAAGAGCGGGCAGTGTCCTCTGATGGCGTAAAACCGCAAAATTGTTGTAAACAGAAATGGTAAATAGAAAATATGAAATACGATCAGAACGGTTTGGTTTATCGAGCGTTACGAAATTTTATTGTGTTCCCTAAACGCCCGTGATATGATAAATTATACCAAGCAATTGGAGCTGTAATAAGTTATGGTAACAGCAGAGAAATTTATTTAAATTATTCCAGCCAAATTTGGTCTAAAATAGGTTAAAAATTCGTTAAATGCTGGATTTTAAATGCTGGAATAGTTTGTGAATTATTGTGCATAAGTTACAAATGTCCAAATTAGATACTCCATAGTTATTTCGCTGTCAACGATAGAACTACCGAATTAGACATTATAGGAAAGCTAAGTTATTTGACATTTAGCAAATCACCAGTTATTCGGTATAAGTCATATTAGAATCGTAGATCATTAATAGCTGTCGAAAAATGCGATATTTTTACTATCCAAAATGAGTACTTTTGTTTCTTTGTCGTTGTTAGTTACTACAGGGTGATTTTTTAAAAAATGCACGTTTTTGACATTAATTTCACAATATTTCACCCTGTATATACCAAAATAACCAGAATATCAGAATAAATAATAATAAATAATTATTTGACAAATTGGTGGAGGAGCCGGCAGACAAAAGAAAATCTATTACAGTCCAAATTAAAGCCTGAAAACTATCTTTATTATTACGTATGAACTTTATAAACTACGAACCATAAAGCCATAAAACAATAATCTCGAACATGGTTCATAAAACCTTGATCCATTACGCCGTTTTCTAAACTAGAATAGTTGTAAAATTGTGGTTAGAATTCAATTCGGATAAGCCATTATCGCGGACCATTAAACAATCCAGATGAACATGAATCCGTGCGGCGACGACAAGGGCATTAGGCGCTGCGAAAAAGCGGAGAAAATCGAGAATAATCCGGTAATTTTCATTTGCCACAAAGAAACCTCGGAGTGGAGGCCGCGCGTCCGGCCGAGAGCTCCCTTATCCCGGCGCGCTCGGAGCAATCTCGACTTTTTCAGGCCAATTGGAAATACTCCAGTTGACAGCAGCATCTGACCTCAAACGTTCGCCCGTAATTTCTCACGGATCTGCCTTTTCTCCTGGACAGTATCCTCCTGCTCCTTCGCAGCTTTACGCCGCCGATATCTAATCGGCCTACTGTCGTCGTTCGTAATTCATTGTGTGGCCGCCACGGTTCTTGTTTTAACAGGTCAATTGACAGACGTGTTAATTGAAAAATAGTCAACCAAATACTAGTTCAACTGTGTGATTAACAATGATCGGGGTCTTTTCAAAATTTCACGCTGAAAAAGCTGGAGATTACACATCGTTTATCTTATCGTGTTCATTAATTCTTGGGATTTAGTTTGTGCCTTCGTTTTCATGAAAAGCAGTTTTTATGCAGGCCAACTTTTCGTTGGAGTGAATAATTTTCAGTCTTTATAACAATATAAGTTTTTTAATATTTTATATATTATTTGATTTATTCAATAAAAAAAATTTAAGGTAAGGAAACGTAAAACTTACTCTACGTGCTAAAATATGACTCATTCATGAACACAAGAAAGTTAGACTGAAAAAAGCATAAAAGATATAGATATTTTTAAGTGAAATTTTGTACACTTGTAGAGAAAGGTGTAACTTAGATCTATGATGTGGTACTTTTATCAATTTTAACCTCTATTCTCCGTAAAAATAAATCATCAGATTCAGTAACTGATGTATCAAAACAAACAAAAATATAAAAATTTACCACTAGACGGAAAATTGTATACCCTTTATCGTCAATTCGGTGTATTTCTTTTACGATTCTATGAACTAATAGCTGAGACAACCGCTCAGAACTTTTACGTGTTCTGCGAGTAGGTAGGGGTACGGATTCCATGCTGAAACATAACTTATCGTTCAAATAATGGAGTTTTCCGTTGAGATACTTAGGGAAATACATCAAAATAAAATGTGTGTTAAATTCTTCCTATTTAATGCATAATACACATAAAATTTTCAATTTCTTGGCTAATCTTTCAGGATGCAGTAAACCGAGGTTTGTCTCTTTGTACCCTTTTCGTGTAGATTTTATTACCAATGGCCCAGTACACCGTCTGTATTTTCATCCATAAAGAGCGAAGAATATGCCCACAGCCGAGTAGGTTACTGCCGCATAAAGTCTGTGTGTGGTAGTTTTACGCGACGTAATAATACGTTTCACTGCATAATTTAAAATTACATTGTATGTTTAATAGAATATGCTGTAACAAAACGTGAGCAAACTATTTTTTGTCTAGATCTAATTACAATGAAAGGTAGGGAAGTTTTCCATAATGAAAATAGGGAACATATGTTGTTAATTTTATAATAACTCTTTCAAACAAATGATAATACACCATACAACATGTCATCCTGAGAAATTTTTATCTCTGTGAGTATGGTTGATATGATATTGCAATTAAAACAGGTAAATTTAAAAACTCGTCGACCACCGTCGGAAATACCCGAACTATAACAGCCGGCTGTGGCTTGGCCTTGCTATAAAACTGTCTTGTTTCAAGCCCAACCATTCGAGGTTTCTGGTTGGCCTAGTCAGTAACGGCGACCAAGGCAGTAATAGATCTGAAGGAGGGATTCCAGGCTTCTGGAGCTCGCCAGTGACTCATCAAACGTGTGGGTAGTGAGAAGCTGCTGCAAGATATAATATGTGGTAGAGTTCTCGGCGTAAGCGTGCTCGACGGTGCACCCATCTTCCGATGAAAGGGGTTTTCTAATCTCAACTTTCTAAATCGCAACGTTGCCAAATAACTCACTATATTTACTCCCCGGCATTTTTTTCTTAAACTAAGGTAAAGTTTGACATTTTATTTGTGAAACGAGTATCAGCCACGCACATTCTTTCCAAAAATGTTATTTAAAAAACGCCGTAATACCCTATTCTCCACAGCTTATGTACTTTTTGTTTACTTGTTTAATACCCCAAATTGGGGGGTTTCCAGTCAATCCTTTCAAAACAAACAAAGTACCAGTATCGAATCAGACTTTTTTTTTCAGAAGGGGGCAAGAGTACAGGCATGGGGTCGGGTCGGTCCCCATAGTAGAACTTTTAATTATAACTTAACCTTAGGGGGCGGTTGACGGACGGCGAGGTTGGCCACCCTGCACACGTTTGAATAAATTTGCGTCGCCGTCGGTCGGAGCAAACCTGAGGGCTGTAGTAGGCTGAGGAGCTTACGGGGGCGACTCGGGGTCGGGGTGGGGATGCAGAAGCACGCTCAAAGCAATGGATGAGTCCAATTAAGGTGAATCGCAGGTCGGTCGGTGTACCGACGCGCGAAGGCCCCGACTTTTGGTAATCTCAAAACGGCGCGCGCGTAAATTATGGCCAAAGGGTAGCTGTTGTGGCAGCCGAATTTCACCTTTGACGTGCTCGGCGGCTTTACGAATGTCAATAGCTATTACGGATTTTTTTGTTCGAGTGTCTTCATGCGTTTTAGAATTGGTAGTTCGATATATGCTTTTATGTTTAACAGTAATCTTAAGTCCTATGGTTATTATGCAATAACTAAATTTGAACACTAATAATAAATAGCACTACTATCGGTTGCAAAACTATTGAGTCTTCCTTAAGTTTTTGTAAAGTAAAGGCTGTAAACGAAGGTTTTATGGATGCGGATATCTCTGCAACGAAGTATAGCAAGACAAAGCAGTTTGCATGTAAACAATCTTTATTAATTGATTACTCATCCATAAATGTAAAATAACATAAAAGTTATCTGGGAATTTTTAGGAGCGAAATGATAGTGATCGTTTAAATTGTACAGTTTGTACAATTCCAGAAGAATTACCGCTCAGAAATAACCACTCAGAAATAAGTTAGACATTAATATTACAAATTCGCCATCGCACTCTTCAGAAATTGCATAAATTTAATACATCTCAAATTTTTGCTTCAAAGTTATGCAAAGTTCTTATATCAAAAAAGTATTTTAAAAATATTAGAAGGTATTAAATACGAAATTATACTCACCTTCGACGTTCCTTATGAATTTCGTATTTAATGCCCTCTGATACTTCTAAATACTTGTTCAAATAGCATTTTTGCACAGCTTTTAAACCAAAGGTACTTTACTTTTAATAGTTTTCCACAGTTTTGGTAAGCCCTGGTACAGGGAAAGAGATAATTACATTCTAAAATTTGCATTGTTTAAGACTATCCCATTATTGTGGTCAGCGAAAAATACTTTTTGTTTTTTTTTTTTTTTTAAATCTGATATAAAAAGCTTCTGAGCTTATGAGCCCATATTCGAGTTTAGGTAATATTTAGGTTTGTTCGAGCAGTCGCAAAACCAGTTTACAAACAGGTACCTCCAGATGTGCACAGTGAGGTGTAAATTTATGTATATAAGGGAGATTTCCTTGGTAGGTCTTCAGTATTCAGTTCGCTCTGAATAGCGAGCAACATGCTGCAACATACAGCAAAAAAATGCCGATGTTTTCCTAATGTTTAAAATGTATTTTGATTGTATAGCCTACACACTTTAATTTAATTTGGTCCATTAAAAAAAAGTTAGCAATTTGCGAGGTCAATGTTTGAGTCTGAAATAAATTTAAAAAGGGTCGCATTTCAATTTTGCAAACGTATCGAGCGGTCGACGCTGTTTCACGAGCGATTTTGCTTGATTAAAATTTTATCCTTGTCGCGAATTTTTACGTTAATGTTAGCGCTGCTCTGTGCGGGTAAAAGTACGCCACCATCCCCTTATACCCCCTGTAATCTCGATCGGATTGCGACGTCATTATTTTCAGGTTACGACGGCTGTAAAACGGAAATGATAGCGGTTCGATGTCCCTAAGGTGGAGCCTGCGGAAAAACGCTTGTCGCGCCGCCCTGCGGCGATACCATGAACTAACCAACGTTCGCGATCTAAAGTTTAATTTCTTATTGAAGTGTGTGGATAACTTTTGATTTTACAATGTTGTTCATAATGTTAATATAAGGGGTGTTCTGAAAGTCATCCGCCTTACACCAGGAAGGTATTCCTCGAATAATTTTAAACAAAAAAAAAGTATATTAAAAATATAAATATTAAAAGAATAGATCAAAAGAGTAGAAACTAAAAATTAAAAGAATACCATTTATACATCAGTCTTAATCTAAGGAAAGGCAGAACAAAAAAAATCTATCTTGGTTTAAGTCTATACTATTTTAACATTCAATTTCGTCACTTCTGTAGCAATATAACTTTCCTTCGGCTTCGCCTGAAGGTATCGGAAAAACCATGGTTCGGTTGCGGTTTTGGCCCAAAAAAAGATGTGATAATTTCCTAATTAACGCAATCATGGTATAAACTATATATCTAGATATGAAGGGATGGATCTTCTCGAACAAATGGAAATTGATGAACATAAATGACAGCAAAATATAGAGTTATAAAACGATCAAATAAATTCATTTAATAAACGTAACCAATCTTTTTTAGTTTTGGTCAACAAAATCGATAACTGCCTAACATTAGCAGTCTGGCCAGCAACTTACAACATTTGAATCACGAATTCGACTGCACTACTGTATAGAGGGACATACTATACATATCAAGGATTCCTCACATTTCACATTCGACGGAGTAAGTTGATGAATTAATTTAGTTTGAGGACGGAGGCGGGGAGGGGGATATACGTATTGGGACTTTGGCCATTAGCATATTAGTGAGGCATCCGCATGTCATGTTTGCCAATTTGTTCTACAGTGTTGTAGTTAGTGCGCGTTAAACGGGTGATCATTTACGCCAGAGCAGCCATGCCGACTCTATGCTAATAAAGCTCTTACCCAATATTGTGGATGTAGGTCAGGATGCTGATTTCCGTCTTTATCCGCATATTACGTAATCGTAATGCGTATAACGTGGGTAGGACGGATATCAACTTACGCAAATTTGGATATTTGTCGCGGTACAATCCCTGAAAACGGAACAAACACCTGTCTAATTGGGATTTTACTATAATGTGTAAAACGAAATAAAATTCTCAAAGGAATGAAAGAATTATTATGTTACTACTATATATATATTATGCTACAACGTCATGTAAAATATAACAGAAGCAAAGGCTTCGGCTGAAAGCCTACATGTCCCTCATGGCATGGATTATCATGTCAACATATTTGCTTGTATGCGCTTTTACCAGTGCTAACATAGTAAATATGTAGCACACCTTTACACGGGTAAAAATGTAAAAGAATGCTAGACTTATTACGATACTTTTCTATGCTACATTTCTGGTAATATAGGGTCAATTTAATGTGAAATAAAAGGTGTATGAAATATTGTTTTTACTAAAAAAAAACAGCGGATTTGGACGTTTGTAACAAACAGATTGCAACGGCACGCAAAATCTAATTGTGTACTTGAGTTATCTTTAAAAATCGTGGAGAAAACATTGGTTGTTATGTTTGATTTTATAATTTTAGGTGGTCTTTTCGTAAGTTTCAGTTATGATGTATCTCACTTGTTGTTTAGCTGTAAATTTTAGACGAATGCTACTTGATTTTATTATTTTGTTTGTTTTTGCAAAGAATGAATCGGAGCTGCAATCAACGTTTCTTGAGTAAGTCACATCACTTCAAACCAAGTCTTCTTTTTTTGTATGCCATGTTTAAATGAAGAGCACTTCCAATAACAGCCTGAACCTCGAACCTGTTTTTTCGATATTTATTTTGAAAATGTAATTTTTACGTCAAAAAACCAACAGCAAAGACCTAACCGTCAGAAGTGAAAGCAAATTGCCATAACTTTAGTTCAATAAAAGAAGATATTTATTTTTAGTTCCAAGCCACAGCAAAATCTACAGCCCCATAAGTAGGACAATATGTAAAACAGAAAATTGCTTTAAAAAATCTGATATTGATGATGTGAATATGATATTATTTTTATCTTTACATTAAAAACATTTAATTCATTACTAATTATATTATTATTTATTATTATCATTAATACTTAATTAGAAAATCTTCTGACCTTCATATTTTAACATAATTTTGATAGTACTAACATTAAACATTAAAAAAGAACATTAAAATTTCAAAAATTTCAAAATTCAAAATTTCAACAATTTTGCAAATGAGCAGACATTTCTGTAATTTCGCCAAAATAATTAAATAATAAATTAAGGTAGAGCAAATTTTGTATAAATTATGTTTATTGACAGTATTGTCAGCACATCAGCGTTTGGCACTGCTGTATAGTATGATAAAGTCATGTGCATAGCTACATCAGACTTTTTAGACATATCAACAAAGAAAAATTCAGATCGCTTTCAATACAATACCTATTTATAGAAAACCCACAGATACATTAATTCCAAATTTATCACAACACTCACACATTATTAAATATTCGGCATTTCATTATTTATTTAACAGACTGATTTCATTACCGTTATGAAAATAAAATTAGAATAATGAATATAATAGATACTATTACGCAAATTGCTCAAAATAATGGATTATATATAATTCCATAAAACTAAATACAATTATTAAAGCAAATATATCTACATATAGGCAAATGAAAATATATTTCAATTTCTCCGAAAATAAACATAAAACTAAAATTGAAAACATTACCCTTTCAGATCATTTAGTATTATGTTACAAAATGTTAGAAATTTAAAACATATTAAAGAAAATTATTGCAGTAAATTATACAACATATATTATATTGATTACACTTTGTAACTTTAGTAATTCGCCAATATTTCTGAAACCGTTCGCTCTATAAAAGAAAAAAACAACAAAGAATATTTTATTACGGCAAATTTTTTACTACTTTGATGCCTGTACTAATATTTAAAACCCCCTATTTATAAACTAGGATCGTAGGCCATACGCATATTGGTCCATTCTACAATACATAATACGGTTTCAGATGAAGGTACTTCATGTGTCTGAGCATCCACTTCGGAATGCCAGAAACCTCTTGAATTCGGAGAATTTACGTTGTACATGGTACATAACTACGCGAATGAGCCACCATCTCAAATACAATCTCAGACTCTCCACCAATGCGAGAGATTTAAAGTTTATTCGGTATTCCGAACAGCGTGTCGACGGATATTCCCCCTTTAATGGACATCCCCGAAACATTTTAAATTTGATAACGTATGAAAAGTGCTGCTTACTATACATTCTTTACAAATACCCAAGCAAGAGTACCAGACAAAAAGTTAACAAACTTTATCGTACTCTCTTTATATTTAAATATTAGTGCTTTTAATGCTAACTAACTATATTATCTACAATAGAACCAGTTTTCATTCGGTTGCAAAATCGAGCAAAGTTCAAGTTGTTTTAAGTAGGTAACTCAACTGAAGAACTTTCAAACCAAGCAATAGATATAGCTTCCATGGACTGCTTCTGTTATGAAAACAAATAACTTTGCGCTCATTCTACGAAAGATAAGTTAAGTTTTCAGAATTGGTGTATTTCGCGTTCAAGATAAAGTAAACTCGCGTATTTTCTAACTTTTGCGAAAACATCCCGACCACGGTCGTTGATATATTGACCATCATTGACTTTTTTCTTCAGAATTTTTGCTTATGTTTATTGGGAGTAAAAAAGCTCTTGGTCAGGGCCATTTGCATTTATATACGCCATATATCCGGATTCGGTTAAGGTATATTATCCTTTAATGTACCCTGAGTGCACCCGATTGACCCAATAAATATTTATATCAGTCGTAAAATAAATTGCCTAAATAAATAAATTGCCCTAAAGGATCCACAAAATGTCCACCCCCTTATGGATTATTGACACGTTTCAAATTTGCAACAAACTGTACATTATTCAAACAAATTTAAGTGCAGGGCAGATATTTTAGTCTAGTCCATTTACACATCATAAATAAAACAGCATTTAAAGAAAGTAGCAGTAGATTCAGAAAAGCGTTCTGAATATCATATCGAAATGTCTACTGAAAGTTTAATGATGTTCATGTTGAAATCTAACTATCAGTGATTACAGGCTAATACCAATATATAACATTGATAATATATTGAAAAAATCATCGTTTATTACAAAATAATTAAATGTTTAGCAAAATATTACGTGTATGGCATTTTCTGGTCCAGAGCGCAGATCAAACACGTCATTTTGGTTGTCGCGGTATAATCAGGTGAAAAATCAAATTAAATCTTTATTAAATATCGTGATGACACAGTATGTCAACATCACGTAAATTGTGATATGAATTCTATGCTATAGAATTCTTGTCATTATATGTAAATATAAAATTTCTTAATATCATATAAAAATTACAATGATTGCATTAATTTTGGATAAAGAATAGGCAATTGCACCTGCTGAAAAGAAAATGACCACGAAAGATGTTCTGTAAATATAATGCACTGTATAGTGACCCTGATAGTAATAAAATTGTAAATACTTCATGAAAATCTAATATGTTTTTAAATTTTTTAAAGACTTTTTAAGATTAAAATTTAATTAAATTTTACGAAATTATTTTCAAATGATTGATTGTAAACGTGTCACACCTAGATAAATTATTACGATATTACGAATCCATTCTCGAAATACTATCAAAAAATTGCTATTAAATATCCATCGGCCGAACTCGCTCTTCCAGTTATAAAAGTGGCGAAACGTTTTCGGGTAATATAAACGAAATGACGACGGGTTGAGATGATCTAAAGAAAGTTAGGGGAAGATTTATGTATTCATGAAAAAACGATCTCGCTCGCAGCCGCGCCTATTCGGCTTCAGTCGACGATCTTTCAATTTCAATGGTGAAAATTCATCTGAACACCGCCTGCATGGTAGACACAACGAAACGTTGTGTGAATTCAAAGTAACATTTGTTAATCCAACAACAACGGTTGGTTTAGATATACACAAAAAGGATATTGGGACAACTACCAGGTCAATAAATCACAACCTTATCAACTTTACGTTATTTAATGTCTTCATCGGGCAACAAAATTACTACAAGAAACTACAGAAGCAGCCTAATTTTAACAATTAGCTGGAGAACCCCACAAAATTAAGATACAGTGAATCCGATAAATATTTAACACTATAATCGATCAAGGAACTCCATAAAAAGTGAAACAATGCAGTTCATCTGCGTGCTTGTTTTTTATAGTAATTTTGTTGCCTGACGAAGACTTTAAATAAAGTCGAAACGTTACAAAGTTGATAAGGTTGTGATTTATTGACCTGGTCATTATCCCAATATCGTTATCCCAATATCCTTTTTGTGTGCTAACCTAGTACGACCACGAGTACTTCTTGCCTGTTTTAGATATACGCAAGAATATATATATATATATATATATATATATCGATCATTGAAGAAAACCGTTGTTTTGGCCGGTTGTCTTACTTTAAGATTGTACAATTTTAAAAGGATACTATACTTTCGACTTAAAAATTTGTTGTTAAATCAAAAGGTTGGGTGGTAAGATTAATCAGCTCACATTCTTGAATTAAACATTCACCGACTTCGTTTAAATACGGTTTAAAATTCACGCCATTACACATTCATTTACGCGAGCGCCATCTACACCACCCTTGGTGGGTCAAAGGCATGTCAAATAACATCTACCGGAGCATTTGTCATCTAATCTGTGTAATAGCAGAATCACTGATGCTTCATAGACATCTAAGCGGTTATATACCTCTCTAAAATCCCTCGTACGACCAGAAACTAAAGCTCTATCTATCGGCATCCTTCACATTATTTTCGGAACAACGAGTTTCCTAAATCAAAGCAATTGTTTTCTTAAAGCAAATATTTAGGTTGTTTCATATTAATGAAATATACTGAAATATACACAATTATGTCTTAAAACAAACAAATTCTGTTAATAATGTAATTTTTTAACATTAGACCATGCAGCAGTTCGCAGGAATGCCAAGCAGGCCTCCTCTTGTCAAGGGTATTAATTACTCTGAGGGTTGGAAACGATGAGAACGTGTAATATTGAACGGCACGCGAGGTCTCCTCGCCCATAACTAAATTTGTATATGACAGAAGCTCAGCCACAATTTCATTAAAGTCTGTAACGTTCGAAATTGTTAGCCGCACCACCATCATCGTCACTAGCTTCGGTGGAGACAAATTCGTATTGGTTCGACTCTGGATTTCATTGTCAAACCCAAAATTAATTGCATTTCTCCGGCGCCTTCGCCATTTTGGCGAACATGCGATAAGTGGAAAACTAAGCGTTTTTGTGGTGAGATAAATGTATCTCCATCAATTCAGAATTATTATTATAATTTGTATTTTGGCAGTCGTTTGAGATTTACTATTTGATTTGAGTTTTGGAATTTGGTTTGATAGGCATTTTTTTGAATTACTATAATCTTTCTCGCGTTGCATGAACGTTGTTCTTTATCACCGTTTCTGCAACCAATAAACTTACGTTGTATAAAGCAAATGATTGTTTTTAAGTCACCTTAACTTTAAATGTTTTCTTGAACTGAAGGAGCGCTAGGACGCGGGTGTTTTTTTAACTTTGAAGTGAAATGAACATATATTATTACACTTTCTTCAAAAGCGACACAAGTCAAAATACGTATGACATCAGAAAATTAATAGAAAAGCATTTATTTTTTATTTTTTGTGTTACACTAATCGTATTGTTCCTCAATTCCTCATTTTGACTTGTGCTAGTTTTAAAGAGATATTGCGGTAATATCGAGGGCATAGAACCTACTTTTTGACATGAATGGAAAACTGTAAAAAAATCAATCCGAAATAAACCCGTTCTAAACTTAAATAAAACAAGGTTTACTGTTGTATATTGTTAAAACAAACAGTAAATTTGCAGATAATTGTAATTTTAAATGATAACTTTTATAAATCTATGTGACCGAAAATTACATTCTAGTAAAATTTGCGAACTGAGCATCATTTGTTTAATTTAAATTAATTTAAATTTGTGAAAGATCTTATTTGATTTTCAAAATATTTCTTGAATCTGGACTGTGGAATGAGAATAACTAGATTCGGAATGACACAAAACAACTACCTTAAAATCGTTTTTTTTTTTAAATGAAACTTGAAGAATAATTTTTTAATGGATATGGCATGATTTCAACTGTTATCTCCAAACTTCATCTACACCATCTTCTGTGTAGCTATCTTAAGAACCAATCAATCGATTTCACTTTTTTATCATGGTTGATTAGAGAAGTTTGTGCCCTTTCAAATGATGTATCACATCATGCCATTTGAAATTTCAAGGTGGGGTGGCTGGTGGCGAAGGGATGAAACCTAAAATTCTCTAGATACCATTTTTGAACTTCCCCCTCAATATCTAAATCGACGTGTTTTCACTCAAAGCAATAATCGCATCAGGTCAAGAGTTATGAAGGGTGGATACTTTTGAAATGAACACACGGTATAAGACTGTCAATTGTCGATATTGTGCTAGGGAAAATTTTCACTGGGTGCAGGAAACCCATACCCAATATCCACATAAGGTTAATACATAGGCAGGACTTGTCAGTGACAGAATTGTAGGACAATTATTTTTTGAGAATAATGTAACTGGTGAAATTTACTTACACGAGTTGGAAATCATTAGACAGAAATCACAAATACGGACATAGGTAATTATTCGACTATAGTCCGTCATTATCGTATATGTTATTGTATAAACAATAAAACAAAACTACATTTAAGTGCTGCATAAGTAAACATGTAAACCTATTTCACTGAAAATATTTCAATATACACAGTTTCAGTTTCATGTGTCTTGTCGAGGCGAACGGCGACATTAAACGAGTAATGTAGGTGCACGTGCATAAAATAAAACTGGGCTAAAACTGGACTAATGCATTTACATTTAGCTTCTCGTCAATCGTTAAACATAGAGATCTAAACGTAGCGCACGTCAAATTACCAAAGTGGAGCACTGTGTAATATTCAGTGCCTTTTAAAAACACATCATAAGGAAATCACATCAAAATGTCATCCGCCAAAGCTTGAAGCTAACCATAAAGCTAACTGACACGTATCAATAACGTTATGGAACATGGTACGCCCACTATAGTTAGGCCGTTTTCACACGCACCGGCAAAACCGGATCCGATTCCGGCGCCGCCGCCGTATACAAGCCGGGATCGGATCCGGTTTTGCCGGTGCGTGTGCAAACGGTCTTACAGTCATCTAGAATCATGAAAAGTTAAGCTATATTAAAAATTTTACACTTTAGCTACTGTTGCGTTGGTTTGACAAACAAGGTTACGTAATATCAAATTAAAAAGATAACCATCGATTATACCATGATGAGAAAAGGGATACAAACATACGTAGTTATAAAACAAATGTTGCCACTAACCTGAATAGGAGAAATCCTATTGCTGTGACAGCTGCACGTCTGACGTCATCGTTAACATCCGACACCTGAAATAAAATAGTATATTATAATAAAAGTTTTATAAGACAAAAATTTGCGTACGAGGTGTTTGTAAAAGGAGTGTTACATGCTATTTTTTCTACTTTGAGACATGAATTTTACATAAATTTCGAAAATTGCGGTTGTCATCTTACATTCTAGAGTAGTTTTTAATTTCCAACAGTGGGTAGTTGTGGTAAAATTCACAAATACGATTGTGGCGAGCCAATAGCGATTGAGATGTTAGATGTCAGATGTCATCAATCTTAGAAAACAAAAAGGTACTAAAAGTTTGAGATCTAATGTTTTCATACCGACACCGAAAGCGGTTTCGTTATTAGTTTATAACGAACGCAAAGTAGAAAAAAATATTTGTGTCAATTTTCTTGTGCATATTCATGTGCTTCGATAGGTTTGCTTAAAGTTGCAGAGAGTAAGCCGTTAATATCACATACGACAGACAATATTTCGATTGTCTTAAGAGATAGATAAAAATCCTCTATAGAAATGTTGTTTGGCCTATCATTATCCGCAATAAAAAAATATTTACATTTAGACAGGGTGTTGTATTTAAGTGTAGTGGAAAAAATATCCTTATTTTTATTTATTTAATAGAACACCTTGTATACGTTAACACATTACGAATATTGAAATAGTTGTCTTTCCAACTTATCCGGTTGAAATCTTGCAAAGTGAATAGATTCTCAGATATATGGATAATTTTTATGAAAATTTGGCTTTGGCGTGTTTTTTTTATACATATGGACGACTTTTGCAGTTGTTGCATTAAGAATTCATGTAGCTGTGTTGACTAGTTTCTGTAATATTACGAAATTAAAAAAATGATTTAATATAGTGAAGTGTTCTAAGTTCTAACCTGTAACCGTAATATTGCTCTGCACGCAGGTTATGTAATTGTTTGATGCTACTGTAGAGTAAATACGGGCGAATTGAATGCACCAAACACCCTGTATACAAAGCAATATTAAGGTAGGTATTTTCATTAAACTTCAAATCACAAAAACTGGTGAAAATTATTGTAACTATGTTACATGCCTAATATAAATATAAAGACGCTGGACATTAGTAGTTAATTACATAAAAACGAAAATTAATTTAAAAGTTTTCCAATTAAAAGCTGAATAAAACCCTTGTTTAAAAGGATAATAGGTTGTAGATGTAGATATTTTATAATTATTGACATTGGTTTTGCTTATTATTTGACAAACTGAATATTTGTAAGCAACCTGTTTTAACCTTCTTAACACATAGATACAAACGAAAATGATGGACTAACAAACTTTGATAGAAAAGATTTTTTCTATCTGGATAAATAACAGTAATATTCGCCATGCAATGCTATGACGCCTATGACTCACCCTATTCAATGTTGTGCTGCGAATATTCTGTTTACCACAAATGTACTACATCATTTAACAATACTTGGCAATTAGTTTTTAATAGACGATTCTTACCATACTTAATTTACAAGAAAACCACAAACCTAACGTCTCTGTCACATCGCTTCTCACAATTCTTCACAAATCGCAGAATTTCTCCTCAAGCACCACGCAAAACAATAAAAACAATGTCGTGCACACTCTGTATCAACACTTGCGAGTAATTTTGCCTTTAGCCCGTCAAAATCGCGTTCATAAACGCTGGTAAAACAAGCGAACTGGACGCTGCGTACTGAATACCGTATAGCCGTGATCAGCTGATAGCCTCTATCAAGCAACAGCGTGGTTACTAGATTTGAGAGAAGCGGTTTACTGTGACATTATTCAATCCTGTTATGCTATTCGTATACTTTTATTATTGTTATTTAATATCTATAGAATTTTGTATGCTATAATACAGTTTGCAATAGATATATTTTGATTTTGATTTTTAAATTATTTATGCAGTAGGTTTGATGTAGGTATTTAATGTTGTTCTGCCAATGGTATGTCGCTTCTAGTAAAATTCTTTCAAAATACTGAAAGTCATTTGAACAGTTGGGTACAACCAAATTATTGTTTTGTTACGACTTTTAATTCCTTTTATGTTCAATCATAAAACATTTAACGCCACATTTTGGTTTTCAAATTTTGTTTATGGACCTGTGACATATGAACTGAATATATGAATCGTTGATTTTGTATGTTCAATTTTATATTGAATATTCAAAAATTAAAAATTTCGAAATTTCATTAAGCATTGAGTAGATATTTTAATAAGAAACAACATTCAGTCGAAAACATTGTTTATAAATCATACGGTTTACGAAAGAAACCATCAGTTATGGCATCTGCATTCCCTGCAATCATGACGAAAATTTCAGGTAATAGTATTGTATTTAGTTTAGTAGAAAAGGCAAGTGATATCGATTGTCAATAATTCAGTGCATCTGATGACGGTGATTGTAAGTCCTTAAAGTCAGTTTTCAGTAGTCAACTGTCGAAACAATAAGTTTTCTCCATAATCCCTTATCACATGGTTTATTTCGTAAACTATATGGTTGAGGAAAATTTCTTTCCAACGAAAGATGTTTTATTTTAAAATATGTATCCAATGATACCACACACGACCTAAGGATTTAAAGTCTTCGGGATGGCGTATTTTAAGTTTTATATTTACAGATATCATAATATTATACCATCCCATTGGTACATAGACTTTTTTGCATTTTGTGTATTTGCAGCTTTAAACAAAGAACAAAACAAGGCAAAAGCAAGAAATATTTAATATTGAAAAGTTGACAGCCGGCGAAAGACTTAATTCATTCTGAACAAATGGCCTCAAACAAGAAGTTCGCCGATATAAATACCACCTTATGCAAAAGTATTACGGTTAATTCGGGTCATTTTTCATCCAAATCGACGTCATTTACCGGAGAAATGGAACGGGTAAATTAGGTCTGCACGCGAAACGCTGAAAACCTGAAAGAGAAAACGAGAAGGCCTCTGCGTTCGAGAGATACTTTTCCGACCCGCTAAATTGGGGAAACGTAAATAAATTGAGTTTGTTCCTTATCGCATCCGCAGAATGCCAAACTTAAACCGAAAATAAACGAATTACCATCACGAGCGTAAACGAGCGAATTAAAAAGATTATTAACGTCAAATGGAAATTGAGAATATGGTGGAAAAGTACTCGAAAACTATTTAGAAATTAAAAACGTTTGAAAACAAGAAAGTAAGTCAATTTAAAAAAATAACTCGGACTAAATTCGAACCAGGAACTCCGGAGAACGACAAAAAGAATTTCGTACCAGCAGCAGAAAAAAATAGTCTAATTATAGTATTCAACTAAACAAATTTGGTGAACAGTGCACAAAAGTGTGTTCAGAAAAGGTCGACTAACTTTGAAAAGGTCGACTAATGAAGGTCTATCCCTAGAGTTTAGAGGTTAAATTAGCCCTCCCCGCCCCTAAAATTCTCGTGCCTACATTTAGCTGCCCTGACATCTTCCGGCATCTTCGTAGAAACATCGGCATTGATCCATCTTAGTTCGCTGTCCGACCTATTGTGAACTTTCTAATTAAATTTTGCTTTCAGTCTTTAATAAGATGATAATAGAGTTATCGATTTGCCGACAAGGATTTAAACAGAAATAGAGGCGTTATAATATTGTACTACACATACATTAATAGATGTAATAATTGGCATTATTATTTATGTAATAATTATTTTATTTAGCAGCGGAAGAATGTGATAACTGCTATTGCTCTGTTTATGGATCAACGTTATCGCGCGTTGGTCTGTGAGAGACATGCAACACGAAATCTTATCGCGTGTGAAACTTTTTAATGGTTTTTATTCCCATACATATAGGGGTTTTCTTTGATAACACATTTATGAGTTTGTCATTAAATCTGGATTTCATAATGGTTAAGGTTGACTAAATATACATATACTAAATACTCATATAAATACTAATATATATATATATATATATATATATATATAAATATATATAAATACTAATACTAATATACATATACATAATGGTTAAGGTTAACTAAAACATATGGTTACCAGATTTTACCCAACCGACCAACTATTACATAAAGAAATAACTCAAAATACCTGTGGCATTTTGGCATTTTATTGGAAACTTTATATCATCTACAATTATTTGAGAAAAAAATTATAGCATTTATAATAGAATTCTAAATTTAGTGAGTTATAGGTATGTCAATTATTGAACTTTTTGCGTTATATTTAGGATATTTACAAGGTATAATCAGAGAGAAATATGTCACAAAATAATTCAGAAGGAAATTGATTATGAAATATTAAAGTGGCCACAGAAAATGTAGACGGAAATTTTACCCCATTTTGATAATGTATGGGTTGATTAGATATTCATATACGCACTACCCCCTAAAACGCGGTTTTAGGGATGGGGTACACCCTTGTGATATGACGAGCCCAGCGTATCATTACCTACTCGTACAATATGCGTAAATCAACATTCAATATGCTAATTTCATGTGATTTAAATAATTTATGTTGATTCTGTGTGTGTGTTTGAAACTTGTTTACTGTTTGTTCTTTTCATTAAATTAATAAATATAGGTCGGCGAATATATTTGTTAGATGTTTCCCGCCACTTGAATACGTGAACCCCGGCTTTAACTTATGAAATTTTAAATGGCACCCCTACCTTGTGATACATCATTTGAAATGGCACAAAATTCCCTAATCAACCATGATTTAAAAAAATAAATAAATCCATCGATTGGTTCTTAAGATAGACTACACAGAAGATGGAAGGTATGAAATCAATTTATTATTATTAGCAAAACGTTACGGATTGGATACACTGTTGAATTCAATTACAGTCATAAGAACTACAAAATTAAAATAAATAATAAAATAAGAAATAAGAAATTATTTTATGGCTTGTTCGAAATGGCCACCATAATTTGCTAGACAAAAATACATTCTGTTTTTGAACTTTTCGCGACCGCAAGTTCAAATGATGTATCACAAGGTAGGGGGTGCCATTCGAAATTTCGAACTGGGGTGGCTGGGTGGCGAAGGGATGAAACCTAAAATTCTCTAGGTATCATTTTTGAACTTCCTCCTCGATATCTAAATCGACGTGTTTCCACTCAAAGCAGTAACCGCATCAAGTCAAGAGTTATTAAGGGTGGATACTTTTGAAATGAACACACTGTATGTGATTTGCAATTCTAGACGGAAATTTATATGGTTAATCACTATAAAGCTATAATTTAAGAAATGCTTTATTTCTGAAAAAGCAGACTGGAAACTGAAGTGAAATTCAAAATTCCGTGAATGAATAAATTTTTTTAAAAAATTAAGTTAAATAGACGTAATAGACGTAAATACTAATAAAAGTTTACATCTTTTACTTCAAATTTGGTGTTTTAACATTATTTTTTATAGAAGAAATTAGGGTGTACACATATTTACTTTAATGTTTTTTTTATTATTTGTTTTTCAATACCTTAAAAGGTCGTTCCAGTCGTTTGGAATGATAACAAAACCAAATTTTAAACGGCACTATTTGTATGCGCTTTTGAAGGAAACGAAAAAATCAAATAAGTTGATACACAGGGACAAAATCTGCAAAGTTACAGAAAATGAATGTAATAAACTACAACAAACAGTACCTATTTTTTACAGAACTCACATATTCCTCATACATATTCCTGTGAAAATACAGCGTTGTCGCCGTACTTTTACAAATTATTTATAAAATTTTACTGGAAAAGTAGAAATAAATATGTAGAATTGCATTACACCTTTTTTCTGTGTATTTTTTCCTCGGAATGATATTGGGAAGCAGGGAAGAAGTAAACGACACTATCTAATATTTTTTTTGTTGGTGTTCCATTGGGTTCCGACCCAATTTCAAGTGTTTCAAAGGTTTAAAAACGCAGATCTATACAGAAACGCTCAGCTGCACGTTTGTTTAACATACGATAAATGTTTGGAACTGTTTCCAAATATAATTAGCACTGAAGCGTCATGGATACATGCGTATAGGCAAACAAAAACAGAAAAGTCTTTTGTCATGGTTATTCCCATGGCCCCTAGGTTCAACGTCTGCAAACAGTTTCTCCAACAATTGCCGAACGGTTGAAGCTACCAAACAAAGTAATACATAATAACTTGTTTTTGCATACAATTCTGCTTGGAGAGTAAACAAATTATACAATCACCGATAGGATATAAAGGATATAAAGATAGTCATTTTCAGTTTTAAACTAAACAAAACATAAATTTAAGGAATGACGAACATCCGACATTGATTAAACTCTAATCAGTTCCTCGAGATCAAAGCTTAAGATTACTGCGAGCGGCTGATTTATAATTCAACAGGCAGCCCTGAGCGTCGTCGGGGGTTCTCTTGTCATAAAGAATCAAGTAAGACAGCGTGGAGGTGGAGTGCTGTACACATTGTACACAATACGCCTTCGCACGCCGCCCAACGGTAAACACTCACCGCAACGTGGAGTAGTTTACGAATGGCTTGATTGTGGCCGGTGCCGCAATACGCCATCGCAACGGTGTACATTCCTGAACGGCGAAGAATTGGGTCCTTGTCGGAGGTCAATTGGGCAATCAGCGGGTCAGCTTCCTCCAATCGCCCATAGACGGTAAACGCGATGCCGACAGCGAGGCCACGCAATATCTTCTCGTGCTGGCTCTCCTGTGCGTACTGAAAATGACACAAAGAATATAATCAGCGAGTCAGCACATAAGCGGGAAACGTGTGTTAAGATTTGTTGATTATGAGGTTTTAGTACTAAACGGGGCTTATTAGTGGAGATAGAGCCTATGTTTAAGTTTGGCAAAGTTTCGTATTTTTGTGCTAATCAATTACCTGAAAAGAAATTTAAGCTATCAATTTTTATTTTGAAGATATCCACAAAAAACTAAAATGTTAAGATGTCGTTTTTAATTTTTTATTCAAAACCAAATGTAGCTACACCATTCTAGAGGTACTTTTTAAACAGGAATGCAGTGTCATTTCTTAATTTGAAATAACAACAAAGATGGCGGCGTAACCATGGCCAACTTTTGTTTTTCTTATGGGCGCCATGTTGAATTTTGGCATTTTCCGATAGTCGTGTTTTTTTCTTATTTCCGCAATGTATAACATGTTACCATTCTTTTTTTAGAATAATGGTGTAATAATCAAAAAACCTTCAGGTACCCAACTGGAGCTTGGTTACAGACCGCCGGAGTCGTTGCCAAGCAACGCCAACAAAATGCACTTGGATCAAGCGGCGCCCTCAGCGTTAGGTTTGCCATTTAACCAAATAAACCTTAATTGTGGTTCATTGTGGATGTAAAATGCCGTTTACCAATAACGAAAAGCGAACTCCAGCTTTGGACCACAAATCTTAATAACGATTTAAAATCAAAAATATTTATCTTGTTCAAATTTCCTATAATACATTAAATGTATTAATCGTCTTCACTACAGTTTGAAAACATCTAATTGCTCTAAGTAGGTATCGAAGAAAGATTTTTCAGTTGTTGAAGATGATTTGCTAATCATCATTCACCACCGAACTGTGTTTTTCTAATGTGTCTAGTTTTGTTTATTTGCTGTCTATTGAAGCAACGGCGATCTCGCAATGTTTTTTCTACCAAGATAAGCGCCCAAAATTCAGACAATTCACGAATTTTCTTGTGTAAAGACAGCAATAGAGCCATGTGTATTACTTCCAACCATGTACACAATTCCGACACACATGTCTGGTTTGAAGACGTGCTGTATTTACATGTACATAATTCCCGCACCCCTAAATTTGTAAATAATATAGGTTAAAAGAGTAGTACACGGTATTATTATGAAAATATAAAGCATTTTACCATTTTACGTTTACCTAAAATCTTAAGCGATTGTTGATTCTTAAAACACTGAAATTATTTATTTCAGAGTATGTGTGAATATTTCAGAGTTTGAAAGTCATAAAATGTTACAGAAGCCGTGCGCTACTGACTACTGAGTCATTTTAGCTTGTCTCTTTTCAATTGTTGTAACAATCAAAAATCAAAATTAAAAAGAGATCAAAAATCAATTTTTAAGTTGAATAAATACATATTGAATAACATATAAAAAACAATATAATATTAGGAACTATAGCACAACTGAAAACCATGCTTAAAATCGAAGACTGTCACGATCTATTATTTTGGAAATCCGGTAATTCTGATACAAATAAACTCAGCAATATAGCAAGGATAGAACCTTGAGGGTCAGAAAAGCAAGTTTGGTTATATAAATGAACAGTTTTGCCCAAAAATGACAACATTTTTGTCTGAAATATAGAATTTTATATTTCCGTAAGAAACATATTGAAAACGAATGAGTGTGAGAGAATGTATCTTTTTTGTTATTTATTTGGACGTTTGGATGTTTGGCTCCATCATGTTTTATGTACATAAGTGCGTCCCAAACGTAGATGAATATTTAATTCCTCTAATTATTCATACATTTTACCAGAAGTTTCAATACATGTGACATATTACGACATAAAAGCCCCTTCAAATACAAACAACATTTTCCTCTGTGTTTCGGTAGTCAACCGCTGTTCACGAAACGCAGAAATTCATTTTAATAGCAATGAATTGGCAAACACTGCGGTTGTCATAGCACACAAAACATGCAAATCCCATTTCAATATAGTTACTAAATTAATACGTTTTAAAATTAATTATATATCCCGACATGTAATACGTAAATACATTATACGACCCTATACAAAACTGGTCAAAACACCATAACAAAATTAAAATTTGTCAACTTACAGCAACCATATCCTCGATCGCAGACGGATTCTTAGAACCCAACATAACCATACCCATAGCTATACCAGCTGCTTCTCCCGTAGTTGCATCGTCTTGGTACAAATTGAACTTCAGTTGCTCATAAACATCCTGTCTATGCGTTCCCATGGCAGCCAAACCAAGTCCAATACAACCACCATGGCGTACCATCTCATTCTGAGCATCTTTCAATTGCCCAAGCATGTAATCGATTATTTTTGCACCATGATTCGCGTGGATAAGCCCAAGAGCGTACAAACCACCACCTTCGGAATAACCAGACGTTGGGCCAACTTCTTTGGGCAAGTAACTCTGCATGAGAGTCAAAGCCTCTTGCTCATGGCCTCTGTGAATGACACCCAGAGAAGCTGTGGCTGTTAATTTAGCCCAGTTGGTTGCTCGTGCCAACCATTCTAGGTTGTCCCTTAGGAACTGGTCACTGGTTGTTCCACTGTGCATAAAGGCGTTAGCTATGACAGTTGCAGTATGGCAGATGCTCACACGGACAGCTTCTTTGGTTTGCTTCAAAATCAACAAATCTGAACGATTCGAACGTATTAGGAACTGTAGGTGGAGTTCGATTGATACTTCTCCTGAGAGGATGCTATAGAGCCGCTCTATTCTAGCCTGGTGCTTCTTTTCAACCTCGTTCTACAATTTAATTGTAAATGAAATACTCAAACGTCAAAGTTATACGGAAAAATACCAAACTATCAATGGTTTTCACTTCAGGTACAACAGGTTTAGCAACAGTGACTTCACCGGAAACATTAGCGTCTCCAATCACTGGCTTCACTTGCTCCTCTAGATAAGATGGCACTGGAGCTGAGGTCCTAATGGTCTCTAAAACCCGCCCCAAGAACTGCTGGGTGCCAGACTCGTACAAATCAAAAGCAATCTGGTACCCCATCAGTTGATTTCCCTAAGCACAGTTCAAACTTGTGAATCATTTAGCTTAAGATGAATATCTATTACCTCTTGTCCTTGCATCAATCTGTCTAAAACCTCGGCAACTGAGATGGGATCATCAAGGAAAATTAAACATTGGCACATGTTGATATAATCTGGCGTGGCCAAGCCTCTATACAGGCCAACTAAAGATCGAAGGACTGTATTTCGAAAGCCTCTATTTGGAATTAAACTCATGGCAACCTATAAATGTTTAAAAGAAATCTATTCAAATCCTTCTAGGGAAACTTTTGATTTACCTGGAAAGCATATCCAAGCATCGCCACAACATCACTGGAGTGAACAATAGAGGCCTCGAAGATATCCATGCGTCTAGTTTCCAGAGCCAGGCCAACAGCTTGTCGATATTGGCCATCCTCTATACACCTGTGAAACATTCTGTTGACAACAGACTCCAAACGAACATCAATGGGTTTCGCGTTTTGTGCACCTTCGAACAGCGCAATACGCTGTTGCGTGTAAAAATCAATACATTTAGCTGAAAATTGACAAAAGTCGACATTAGCTGTTAACTATTGAAAAATTATTTGTGTACCAATTGTAGTTTCTACGTATTCGCAACGAGAATTGACATCGAACAGCTCTCCAGCTCCTAAGGCATATGTTAGAGAGTCCTCAAACGAACCAAGATGGTAATACACCTTGCTGGCCACCAGAGCTGCTAGCTCATGCTGGTGGAATTGCTTATCTTCGTGGAGAATCTCACTGTAGGAAGAAATAAGGAAACATTTCGTGCAAATGGGTTAAGAACGATATAAATACATTTTTTCAATGGCTTCTGATATTTCCGGCCAGAATTCATCGACTATTGTGTCCAAACGCTTCAAAGCAAATACTTTCAATTCGGGAGTGGGTTCTTCCAACAGCGAAATTATTCCAGCTACAAAAACAATGTAATATCGTCAGGGCATGTCCAAAAAATCAAAAGTTAAGACAACTCATTTTGGTTTGCTTATTTATGACGCAATCGATAGTCAATGTTCTATGATAAAACTTGGATAAAACTGTTGAAATTTTGTCTATACATTTGCTTGTGTGTACTTACCAGCTGAAGTAATATTCATGTTGATTCTTGTGAATTTTGACACCTATTTGTTAGCTAAATATCAAAACACCGCCAAATTTGACAAAAGTAGACTCTGATATGGGCTCTTGACAATTGACCATTAAAATTCAATTTTGACATAAGTACACCTTGGGTTGGCTTCCGTACATCTGAATGTTGGAAAATGGTTGTCAAAGGTATTTCCATTTCGAAAATGTTAGTGATAATAAAATAAAATTTACTGTAAAACGTCAATTTTATAGGTTTAATAAAAAAGTATCAAAAACGAACCAATCCACTATTTAAATCTCGATCTAAAATGGTTAGATAACTTACTTACCGGCTCGTTAAGCGTTGAATACCTGCGCATAGATGGCAACTGTTTCTACCAACTTTTAAGGTTAGGTGAGGTTATGTTATAATCTATAATTCACGTGTGTTTGTGTTAACTAGCTTCAGTGCTTCGTTATAAAACAATAAATTAACACAACAGAAATACAAATACTGCATTCAAAATGCCTAAATCCAAACGAGACAAGAAAAGTAAGTAAACAACACATAATTTGATCTTAACGGTGTTTATTATAACAAATTTGTTGTTTCTCACAGTTTCTCTTACCAAGACCGATAAGAAAGGTTTGGCACTGAAACAGAAAATCGTCGAAGATATAAAACATTGCGTAGAGAAATACAACAGCATATACATGTTTACGTTTAAGAATATGCGCAACGAGAAAATGAAGGACATACGGCAAGAGTGGAAACCAAGCCGGTTTTTTTTCGGAAAGAATAAAGTCATTGGAATCGGCCTTGGGAGGACCTCTGAGGAAGAAATCGGAGATGATTTACATAAGGTAACGTATATATTTTTTAATCTATATATATATATTGTTTTACATGTTATTTAACGTTTAAGGTCCTCTGTCTTAAAGAGCCAATATATTTCTGTCTTTTATTGTACATTTTGTCCCCGGATCTAGTAACAAATAGGAAGAAAGTGTTTATTATTGATTTTTCTAATATTTCTCTATTTAATTATAACGTTGGATATAATCAAACTCTAAATCGCACAAAATTTATACTTTATAGACGATAATATAATTAATAATAATATAATATAATTAATAATACTATTGCCATCTATGAGTAATATAAAACCTTACGTATGTTATAAATTTTCTAGTTAACGGAATGCATGAAAGGACAATGTGGTCTTTTATTCACCGATTCTAAAAAACAAGAAGTGACGGACTGGTTTGAAAGTTTCACGTACGATGATTTTGCAAGATCAGGTTTTAAAGTTGACCGAACAATTGAACTGAAAGAGGGTCCGCTAAAACAATTTGCACACTCAATCGAACCCTATTTAAGGCAGTTAGGCATGCCGACAAAATTAGAAAGAGGTAGGTATTATTTTTATGGAGGCTACGGAATTTTATATTGTTTAATTTTGCAGGAGTTGTTACGTTAATCAAGGATTTCGTTGTATGCAAAGAAGGTAGCGTTCTGACACCAGAGCAAGCAAAAATACTTGAGCTGTTAGAGCATAGGTTAGCTACGTTTCAACTGATTTTGAAGGCATGCTGGATCAAAAATGAAGGCTTTGAGATGTTGCTGAAAGATGTTGAGGAAGATGAGAACGATGATGAAAATATGGATGACGCGGATTAATTGTAGTTTTTTTATGCAGTTAATAAATGTTGTTTTTTAAGGAAAATTGTCGTATTTGTTATGAAGTTTTGATTATGTCTGCAAATTAACGAAAGAAAAATATATGATAGTTCAACAATTATGAAATAGTACTAAAGAAACTTAATTTTTTAATAAAATATAATTTAAACAAGATTACTACTTAATATAATGGTATAAATGAAATTTCCGTATATCAAATTCAATTCTCTATGGAAACACAAAAATGTGATTCCCTTGGATTCAAACATCCAAGAAAAAAAATCCTTTCACGTGGCTTTGAAATAGAAAGGTGAGAATCTATGTACTTTACTTCATTTTTTAAATGGCGTGGGACACTGTTAAGACTTATGTACGACATACAATTTTACTAAGTCAATAACAATTGAAGGTAAGAAATTGAATTTGTTATAAAAATGTGTATTTGGAGTACAATTAAAATCAACGTGACAGAGGATTTACTACAATATCAAATCGTTTAAATTTTAATGAATTTATTACATACTTTTGCTTGATATTTTTTTGTACAATAAAACATTTTATTCAACAATAAAAGTGTTGCTATTTGTAATTAATAGTATGTCCCACACTCACAAGGAATCAAATAAAAAACCAGTTGTATTTTTAAAAGTATTTAATAAAATATTAAAAAATATTCATCAGGTATAATACAACAAACTAAAACTAACGGCTAAATAATAAAACAAAATAATTCCTGTGCAACTATGATATATACGCATCGATGTGCGATTAGAATTAATCATAACCTCAAGGAACTATCAACGTAAAAACAATAAAATGAATCTATAATATCTGATAACACCATTAAACTTTACGAGATCATCATAAAAATATGGCATAACGCACGCACATATCCTGCTAAAAGAAAGAAAAACTACTTTTCCCTTTTGCGTCTACAAACTTTCTTATGTTCGGCTTGCCAATGCTGCTGTTGACAAGACGGAGAACAGTACGATGTGTTCCAACAGCAATGGTATATTGCATCCTGTTGACAATTGTAACACTAAAAAATATAATTAAAAAGAAATAATAAAAATAAAAATATCTAAAAATGCAGTTTGCAAACCCATTGTTTTCGTTTTGTTTCCGACAATTGAGCAGCATGTCCGTCGACCAATTTCTTCACGTAATCAGTGTGTTCAGACTCAATTCTATCAATCTCTTCTCTCATGTAATTCATGGCGATCATTATTAGTTGATTTTTATCTTTGGAGACTTCTAATTTACGCCTCATCTATAAAAAATATTTGCTAATTAGTAATATTGCCGGTGAAAATGGGTTGATTCTACCTTTTCTATAGCGTCACTGTACGGTTTGTCTAATTCGTGCATGACATTTTCCGTGGTATCGTCCAAGTTGATACAATATTCCGTAGAACTTGTAACTTGGTCAAAGGAATGGGAATGGTCTTTACTGAAATTAATATAGATTCTCATAAATATCTTTTTTTTAGGTATATGAATAGCCAATCCATATGAATATTTTTATGCAGAATATTTACCTCCTAAAAAATCAGTGAGTTTATGTTATTTTTTTACACAATTTTCTTTTTCACTTTCAATTATTATTTCTTTTTTTTCTTTTTCGTATTGTTTTATATATATGACTTTCTTTTTTTTAATATTTCAAACAAAAAGTTTAGTCATACATTTTGTGTTAAACTCTATCTCAACTAATATCCGACAGTTTGAACAAGAAATCAATTTTTTGTTAATAAAAAATTAACAGTGTACTATTAATAGAAACAGAATTACCTAGAAACATTAAAGGTGTCATCAGGATCAGAGCTAGGAATCACAATACTTAAGTTACTACTATTCCCATTCTCACTGCTGACGCCAGTTCTAGATAGTCTTTCTTTCTTGGGCAAAATTATCGGCTTCTTTTTGGCGCCTAACAAAGCTAAAAATAATCATAATAACAACAGTAAAAAAATAACAAGCATCTATATAACACCTTTCCTTTTTGGAGCCCTCGGAGAAATCAACGAGCTTTCGGGAGACTCACTATAAGTGTAAACGTCACCCTTTTCAACGCCAGCCGGTAACAATTTCGGAGACTTAACGGAACTAGTGCTAGACCCGTTTGTCAGCCTCCTATTTTGAACGGGTTTCTTCGACTTTGACGTGGTTATAAATTCATTTACGGCCGACGGATCTCGCAAAAGTTTTTGATGCTGCCGCAACTCTTCCAAAGCTTTCTTAAAAGTAGCCGTCACTTTAATCTAAAAACAAAAGTAAGTTTTGAAATACATTTTATAGAAGATTATAAACCTGTAGCTTGTCTTGGGGTGTGTCTATCGGCTTAACGTTGGTTCTAGGAAGCACGGAACGTTCGTATTTCCCGCCAAAGAATCGAACATCGTAAGTTGTTTCTAATTCTTTTATTACCTAGAAAATTAAGCATAACAAATAAACCAAAACATGAATATTTTTTTTATGTTTACTTTTGCTGGCCAATAAGGATAGCCTTTTTGTTTGGCCCATACGAGCTTATGGGGATTTTTGCATGGAAGACAGAACCAGTTTGGTATCTTTTTCTCGTTGCTATGGCGATAGCAGTCAGCACAGACTCGTAGCTCTGATAGATCGTGGCAGCAGTCACGCAACATCAATTCAGCGGCTCCATATTCCTGGGACTCAACTAGAATTAAACAAAAGCAGGTTTCGAAAGCAGTCTTTTCAGTTTCAAAAAATTTGCAAGATTCAGTTTTTTATTCGAGAATTAATAAGAGAAAAAGAAAACTTTAGAAAGCTATTTCTTCCATGTAAATTTCAATTCAGGTTGAGGTTTTATTCAGCACTAAATACACAAAAATATATCCAAAACAGGTAATAAAATGCCATACAAAAATCCATAGAGAGTAAGAAGCCTTTTTATACTTTACATTATTTTCTTTATTTGCTATTAATTTTTTTTTTAAATAGCCCATGGAAAATATTAAACTAAACAAAAACTAAAAAAAGATAGATGTGTTTTACACTATATAAGAAACTATGAAAATTTTCCGAACCTACGGTCCGCTTCAGGTAGACTACATCGTTAACAGTTCAACAATAAATGTTCACACAACCATCCTGAATATTTTGAATTATTTAACATGTTTCAGAGTTAAGTATTTTTTCTGTACTTACATCCGTGAAAAATAGCGACATTATGATGAATCGTAACAACGTCGGCAATGAAATTACTCAGGCTCGAATAGGCATTGCTCCTTATTTTGTCCTGCATAACCTTCATATCCGCACGACGACACCACAATTTATTAGCGCGCCATTCCAGCTCTGAATCCGTCCAGTTCTTTTGCTGTTCCGGATCCATTTTGTGAGTTATATTTGGCGGCAGCTAAAAAGGTACAACAATTAATGTTGAATTCAGCCTTTCACCTCTTCTACAGATCAACACTGGCTTAAAGTATCCACACTGTGCTTAATATTATATCAATTCTCACTTGTTTTATATCAATTTATAGATAAATGTTTATTACTTGTTGTGGTAATCCCAATTTTATCATTTTATGTTGTATCTTTTTTGTTTGTTTCTTCTTGTTTCTGTTTATTCTTGTTTTTGTTTGTTTCTTATTACAGATCAGGGCAGAAAAACAAAAAAAAAACTTGACTATAAAGCATATTGACTATTCAAGACCCTATGTAAAAAAAATTACAACAAAATTTGTATGTAGTAGTGAATTACCAATGTTTTAATTAATCAGACATAATTTATCATAATTCATCTATAATTTGATGTATAACATGTGACAATTGATACAAATTTACGTTCCTTACCCAAGATTTAATTCGATCCAACGTAAACTGAAGCAAGTGATTTAAATTCTGCCTATCCAACGTGCAGTCGTAATCGTACAATTGCCAATTACAAGTGGTGCATAACAATTCATTATAAATATCTCTGTTATTTTGAATATTGACGGGATCGTCGCCTTCAAAACTGTCGTCTAAATTTATTATATCGTCCGATAAGTCCTTGTTTTCGTTAAGGTCTTTCGGTACGCCTCTATTTTGAATATTCTGTTTTGCGGCCGATCTTTTCATATTCGGAAGTAATAATTTACGTTTCATATTTCTGCCGCACTCAGCGTGGAAAACGTGGTGGCACGCGGCACATTCTTCAACATCGCCTGCTAGATGGCAGTCTATGCAATACCAATCCTTGGTGCTGTCATGCGGCTAATTTAAAGAGATATTGGGTCAGTATTATATGAAAAATGTATTGCATTGGTGTACAAATAATACTTTACCGTAGGAGATTCCTGCAGTGGTACTTTGTAGATATCTATAGATCCTTTCGCACCAATTTTCTTAGTTTCTCTAGAAAAATAGTTGATAATTATTAGTTTAATTCAGTAACAACATATTTAGCAAAATTTTCTGAAATCGGCGACAAGAAGACAACTTGTATTTTTTATTTATTTTTTAATATTCGATATTTTGACTTAATCAGAGGTTTCGTGAGGAATGCTACAATAAGTATTTTTTTATATAAACAATATAACAAAATTATAAATACTTACAAAATAAACTATAAACTACGTGACACTACATAACACATGAACTTTTTTAAACCTTTCACAAATATCAAACAAATTACTTCTTAACAACATAAATAAATATTAATCACACGATATATTGATTTCCTGGTGGAAACCGCTTCTTTTTATTAATGAATTAAATACTTGTAATTTTAAAAGTGGAAGCCTTTGAGTAAGGCAACATATCCAAAATTTCTTTAACTGAAAATATTTTGAAATAAATAATAATAAACGTATTAAAACACAGTGCAATACATCTCAATGTTTTTATATGTTATAAATCCTATAATAAAAAAAATTAATTGTTAACAGCTTCATATTTTTAGGAAAAGAAAGATTTTCTAAAATAGTTGAGCTAGCAATTCTCAAGTAATGGTTTCACTTACATTATGAAATGATCAGCCATAGCCTGCGTGATGTACAGATCAGCTTGCTCCTGGGTACAATACGTAATGGTCTGCAAGTACTTTGATATCTTTGCATGATCAGCATTTGCATGCTGTGCTTGTGCAGCTTTGATAGCATCCCAAATATGCTGGATATTGTTCGGATCAGCATGTCTTCGAACTGGCATGACTGAAAAATATATAATAATAAATAACAACAAAAAGTGCGTAAAAAATTACTATATTACAGGTATATTATTCTAACTTTAACAATATTTTTCTTATCTCTAGTTTTACCACTATGACTTCATTTAGTTTAATAATTATTATCTAAATTTACAGTAAAGTATACATTGTCTCATAGGGGTTTTCGTTTGAGATTATTCAATACATACACAAAGTTTTAACAGTTATTTCAAGTAGTCGCACCTGGTATTCATTACAAGCTTTTTAACTTAGTGACAATGAACTATATTTACACATCAATCGGTTGTATAGAAATTCTAGTTGCTGTGCTTACTATAATATACATCGTACTTATAATTTTGAAAAAGCAAAACTGTGACAACATCTTCTACTCATTTATACATGGTATTTCAACGGTAATACTAGGAATGTTATACATCTACATTGCTTCGTTAGATATACAAGAAATTCATCCAGAATTGCTCACAATAATCGATCCACAGCAAGAATATATACAAAAAATTATGTCGATACAAAACAAGGTGAATTTGAAGTATTTCAATAAATCCAATGAAGACGTTACATATTTTAATAGAAAACTTGATGAAGAACGGCACAATCCAGACGTAAATTTGACAACACAAGAAGATATTGATCCGTTCGACCAAAACTGTAAGAATCTTCAACACCAGTATATACTACTAATATACAGTTTCGTACATGGCATATCATTTTTACTGTACTACATACTAAACTGCAAATACTGTAGTAATAAACACAGAAATAATCATTCAGAAAACGACCAACAATCCATTGCTTCACAAAGTTCGTCAACAGGAAGTACAAAAGCATTAAATCGATCAAAAAATTCAGATTCCGTAACAAATCTCAACCAAATTATATTCGTAACACTATCATTATTACTACCACTAATATTATCTTCTCCAATATACATCATGATGAATAATAACAACACTACGACAACGACACAGCAAAATTCTTCACAATACACAATGAAAATGGACGAAGGTATGATTAATAACATAGACCGTACACAAAATTCAACGATGCTGATAGAATTCGATAGAGTCATCGAGAATGTCTATAAAATAGTGAACAATATGACTTCGATAATCAACAACAGTTCTGTCAATTTTCAGCTTAATTCTCAGGTAGAACGTCTGGATTGCACGATTAAACAAAGATCAATATCACTTAAAGCATACCTATTTGTAATACTTGTCTGTTCATACTTTGCAGTACTAACTGCTGCCAGTGCATCGGACTTAAGTCCAAGTGATATGAAAGATTGCAAAAAGCTTATGTTTGTATTTTTAATAACCTGGTTACCAGCTATGTTTGAATTAATTACAAGGGTATACATACTGGAAAATGCTTCTTCTTTAATCACCGAGTTACTTCTTCTGTTCGGAAACCTAAATCAAGTACTGGTAAACGTTTTAAATGCATATAAAGCTGGTTCGATAGTGAGGAAACAAAAATTAGTTCAGCCTATGGTTTAGTTTGTAGGTTAGGGTGTAATGTCTAATTAATCTGATAAAAATTCTAGATTTAAGCAATTGATAATTACCTACTGTAGTAAATTCACTCTCTGATAAATATAAATCGTATTCGAAGAGCTAAAAACGCACACAATCAATCATGTTTGGTAACCATGTCAAACCCAAACAACCGCGATGATCTACATATGATCTATATACAAGAAAACGCACAAATAGGAATTTAGATTTTAATTCCCGATAGTGATGATGTATTATTCCTACTTATAAGATTAATTTTGTATAATAAATTAAAGTTTTATAATGATAAATAAATGTTATGCTACGTATTACATGTTTTATTTATTATTTCAAGTTACAATAATAATAATAATTAATAATTATAATAATAATACACATAAAACATTTAATATATGAGGTAACAGAGAAGAAACATTTAAAAACATGAACATTACAATAAAGTCAATTTGAATTATAAAATAGAAACTTCATTGTTATAAAAATAGTACACTTTAAAAGGCTACTTTCCACCTTTGGGTAGATTTAAGTAGCTCACATAAACAGCAATAAAATTACATGTTTGGTAAACATTTGAGTAAAAATAATTTATAAAAATCTCTACTGTGCGGTCGATGTAAGAAAATGATTTGACAAGGGTCCTTCATCGGCATATCCTGCGATTTCCTGCGGTATAACAGCACTTTCTTCTATTCCTATGCAAGGTCTGCACATGCACTCCAAAGGTGCTTTTGTTGTTACCTAAAAATAAGAAGAAAAAAATTAAATTTGCCGCCGCGGATTAGCGCCGCGCTCTTTTTTACCGACGCGTCATATGAATGGGCAAGATTAGCGAGATTTGTACGAAAACGAAAATGGCTTGATGGTTTGTTGTCATCTCAAGACCGACAAAAAAACTTACATTTGAATAAAGAAACTTTGAAATAAGTGTTGGGTGTTGTTTTGTAGTTGAAGGTGAGTGTTTAAGATCAATTTCTATTTCCTGTTGTAATGTTATTGTTTTAGATTTCCTCACCTTTCTAAACTTCTTTTCTCCGTGTTTTGCTTTCGGACAAAAAAGTGAAACCGAGGCTTCTCGTTCCCCTGATTCTTGGCAACACATGCAGGACCTTTCCATTTGCCAGATTTTGCTACCCGAAACCTGTAATGTAAGTAATAATTAGAATTTGTATCTTCGTAACTAGTGATATATACTTGTAAGTACGAGGCACATCTTCCAATACAAGCGAAACTAGGTATCGGTTTGGGTACGCAGCCGGGGTATTGTAATACGTGTATCACAGGAGTTAACTGACATTCATCCGATGATCCGGTTGCTATAACTCCGGTTTTTAAACGTGAATCGAAGCACATGGATGCCAATATAAAGATTACCGCATAATTCTGAAAATATCGCAGAACTGAAAGAATAGAATTAATTTTTGTGGTTATTTTAGTGTATCGTGACTTACCTGTGTTAAGAATGGTAACACGCATGATGTTTCCGGACCAGAGTTGCCGAGTGACTGGTTTTAGGTGGCGTGGGTGCTTATATAAGTGAGCCGAGTTTTCCAAGTTTTGATATTATGTGAAAAATGCGTTATCGTTGATGTATTGTTGATTTTTTCTAGTCGAGAGGTTCAGAGTAGGGTTGTAATGTATTTCAGTAGCAGGGGGTGCCTCCCATGGATTGTGTCAGGACCATTTACTGCTTCTTAAATCCATGTTGTCTCTGCATGACTCCATGTTTTCAGGCACCATCATAGATTTTTTTTAAGCTGAAACCTATTTTTGCATATGTGGCTGATGTGAGCATATTTTGAGAAGTTATGGGCTTGATTTTGATGATAAATGTGAAGTGCTGTTCTTTGATAATTGTATAATAATAACTAGGAAATTATTCTATGGTTTAGAATTATAGAATCTAAAATGTTTTTAGTTTCTGGGAAAAAGTATGTTAAATATGGCAAAAAGTTTTTTTAGACAGAAATATAACAAGAGACAAGCAGTAAAATCTGTATATTTCTGTAATTTTCTTTTTTAACATTAACTTTAGTTTTGAAACAGTATTGTAAATAAAAGAAGTGTTTTAGTTATTTTTATCAGTTACGACAACAAACATTTAATTTATTATTTAATTTCTAATGGTTTTTATAGCACGCTATAAAAATACTTTCAAAAGCACTATTAAATTATTAAATAATAATTAATTAAACGTTCAAATTGACCTATTAACTTATAAAATATGGTACACTATTTATTCATTGAAAATATTGACAAACATATTTTTTATTACAAAGTGATCAACTATTATTCATTTTGAAATTGACCACAGTCTGTACCGGTAACTTATAAAATACGGTATACTATTTATTCGTTAAAAATATTGACTAAAATATTTTTTTCTAGCTATTGTTAATTTTAGCAAAGTGCTAGCAATTTAAAGTTTTAATTAACTAATTATTATTTAGTGGTTTAATTAAATCTAAATAGTTGTTTTAAAGTGGTTTTAGGTGTTGATTTGATAGCCTACTGTACCCTAGAACTTATTTAGAATCATTTTTGATATAAAAAACAGGAATTTGATTATGTGTGACATCTTTAAGGAATTTAATGCATATATTCTTAAAAAATGCAGAAGTTTGGTGATGACAGATTACCCTATTTTCAAAACCATTTTCAACCTTCTCCCAAACACATACGCCAATATTTGAAAAAAATCTTTGTTTAAGTGCACCGATGTTAACTGTCTTTAATATGATGAATAATTTGTTTACCCAAGCTTAATAATTTTGGAGATATTGAAGGAAACATGGAGGACAACATTTACGAAAGACACACTTCTAAAAAATGTTCTATTTATCTATTATTTCACTTCTAATTCTTGAACTAAAAATGTCCCTAAATGTTCGATCTAATTTTCTCTAAAATATCTAATATAAGTTATTTTAAAAGATTGTTCAGTTTAATTTTTAAAAATAGTATAACATTTGCTATGTTTTACAATAGAAAAAAAGATGTTGCTATTTTACTGCAAATTCAACTCATTGTAAAATTATTTCAATAATTAGAAATTTTATTGAAAACAATTTTGAAGCCACATTGACCTGCGTTTGTGCAATGGCACATTTTGTAAAAGATTTAGCAGGTTATTTGCAAAATGATCGCTGTGATCATTTTTTCATTTCCAAATAAATACTTTTTGAGTTACCATCTTTGTTCTTTTGAAATTACTAAATTCTGTTTCAGTCAGCAATTGATCGTTTATTATTAATAAGGCTGACAATTTTTTGTCACATCTCGTTGACATCTTAGATATTTTGCTATCCATACTGATAATTCGAGTGTCAAAATCTAGTTATCACATAATACAATGTTATACATTAAAGAAAAGACGGGTTTTAAATTGTTTTTTTCTTGCAATCTCTATTTACTAATATACAGAATAGGTTTCTATTTTTAATAATTACTTAGAAATAAACATTTATTATATTATAGCATAACAAAATATTTTCTATAAACAAGAAACCAACCCACTTGTGTGACATTGAATATAGGTTCTTAACAGTCTTATAAAACTTTGAATCTTCCTTTATGCAACGATGTGCATCATGTCTTTCTAATTATTGTTGTAATAAGTAAAGTAAACGAACTATTACCTTATAATGAATAATGATATTCTTTTAGATTAAACCAAGAATGTTAAATGGTTTTAATGGACACATTACCAAGTGACACTAATACTAAGAAAGGCACAACACCTCACAAAACACCCTCAAAACGTCAAAAGTTAGAAAACTTACCTCTGCCAGAGCTGGTCGAGCATTATAACGCACTACTAAAAAAGGAAGAAGATCTAACTAAAGAGTTAAGCGGCTATACGGAGAAATGTGTAAATAGTGATCTGAATGGCGAGATGCAAGCGTTGCATAAGTACAATGACATGAAAGATTTTACTCAGGTTGTGTTGGGATATTTATCGGACATCAACCAAACTACTGTTACGGAACTTCACGCCACATACAATTTACCTACGGACTGAGTAAACAGATTGAGATTGTTACTGTTTAATTATTGGTAAGTAATAAAAGTAATAGTATTAGTAATATAACATAACTATGTCTGTGCTACTATGTAAATAAAAGATTTTCCCTTATTTTGATGTTCTAACGATACTAGAATAAAAACTGTTCACAATCAATTTTTATTAATTAATTTCGTTGGAAAATTAATTTTGTTTAATTTCTTCTTGCTGTTTTAAATTGGAATTGAAACGATTTGGCAGATTTTCAATATCTATTATGAATTATATTATCAGCAATTCATTATGTATTAAATTAAAAAATTATGATAACCACATTTGATAGTGTACTATTGCTAATGTTAACTGAGTCACAATAATAAAAATGATTTGTTTTTTAAGTAAAAAGACAAAATAATTTTAAATTACCAAAATTTTTTATCAGTTATATTTATTAAATCATTAAAAACCTACAAAAGTATCAACACTCCACTACAAGATGGAAAATTGTATGTTCTTTACCTTTGATTTGGTATGTTGTTTTTAAGATTGTGTGAATAAATTACCTGGGAAAATCCCATGGAATTTTTAGGTGTTTTAAAACTAAAGATACTGATTTTTACAATAATCATATTTTTGTTGCAATAAAAACGTTGTTTATTTGTAATACGTAAACCCAAAAGTTTTCACTTAAAGTTATTTTTTCTGATTAATTGTTAAAATTATTATTATTATTATTAAATATCAATTTTTATCAATTAAATTTAAAAATGTACTATTGCTAATGTTAACTGAGTCACAATAATACAAATAATTTGCGTGTTCAGTAAAAAAAATAATAATTTTAGATTCAGTCAGATTTCTTTTCTTAGATTTTATTAAAAACTGAAAAAATTGCAAAAAGGCGCTACGTGATGGAAAATTGTACCTTCTTTACCTTTAATTTATTTACCTTTAGTAAGTGTGCTGAGTTTTACAAAAATTCTAATACTCATACAATAAAAACTACTTTAAGGTCATTTTTTATGAAATAAGTCCTGTGCGTGGTTACACAGACACAAGTTAGTTAGAAAGATTTTCCTTATTTTGTAATTATTCAACTTACAATTTTATTATTATTCAATGTTTCAACGGTTTAAAAAATCAAATTCATAACAGTGAAGTCACATGCAAATAGCAAATACAAAACTTATTTTTAGGTTTTGTAAATTGTAATTAATAAATAATGTGATTTTATTTGATTTTAACCTGATTTTAACTTATTTCGATATGTGTAATCACATAAAATCTGGAATTGGCCTTATAAATAAATAAATATCTTTTGACTTAGTCAATGACTGCATATTTACTTAACTTGATTTTTGTAACTCGTAGGACACCTGTATTAAAAAAGAAGAACTCAGTAATAAAAGTTTGTTGCTAAAATAACATTTATTACAGAATTAAACAGTTTAAAACATCAGCTTTGGGACACATACAACAGTACGATAGAACGTTAAAATATTTTATAAATAATCTACACGACACAGCTCAAAACTATCGGTTAAAATCTCCGCACTTGTAACATTTGCATTCCGCTGGCTCTCGGATCCTAACGTTCATTGCCTGCAAGTCATTCTCCTGGATTCTGATACCATCGGGATTGTAGCAATGCGTTAAAGTCACTGACCTTTCGCGTAGAAAGCTCTCTCGACAACAATAACATTCCTACGGATAAATAACGATAAATTTAGTTTAAAAAAAAAAAATGGTTGTAGTAAAAATGTACCTTCAAAAAACCAGTTGGTGTTATCACTGATGGCTGCACTTGACTGTTACAGGAACCTTCACATTTATTCACGGCTATTTCGCCGCTACAACTGCGTTGTAATTGACCTAACTCGTCGAATTCCTCTGAAAAATATTTATGTTATTTTTGTTTGGTTTAAATTGAAAATTACCTTTCATAATGTTTATTTCGGATTGTAAAGTTTCGCATGTTTCTTCACCACCTGACCTATAGCACCAAACGTGGCTGGAAAATAAAAACAGCAACACTGCGAAGAGTTTGTTGTTCATAGTGGCAGGGTTTGTGATGGAATGCTAGATTTTCGTGTGGCTCCCCCTATATATTGGTTTGATGTGGAAAGCAGTTTTGATTTTTTTTTGTTTCCAACCAGTTCTTTTTCAATGTTTTACCAGAACGTTCGTATTTTGAGTCAGTTGACCACGATATAAACTAGATTATACAGCAGTAAATTTTCACCAACAATGCCAATGATTTTATACGTCAAATCTTATCAATATTACGATAATTCTATTGTAATTAACCATGGAACAGAAAAACACCCCTTCTCACACTATACTAACTCCCTGCGGTGCGACAAGATTTTCCTTTTATGTGACCTAAATGTCTCCTCTTTCCCTTAGGGTATAATTTTTTCCACAATGTCTGATACTTCCGATGATTCGAAAACTGAAAGGTCGAATGACTCTAGCCAGGACAGCATCTGTAGAGATTTCGCTAGAGGTATCTGCGAGAGGAAGTTTTGCAAGTATAAGCACGAGGCGGAAATGCGAGATTTGAGTTTCTGTCATGACTTCCAGAATATGACCTGTCCTAGGCCAAACTGCAAGTAAGTTGTTAAGTGAAATAATTGTTTGGTTGAATGTAGTTTTATGTTGTTTTTTTTGTTGAATTTTAGATTTATTCACTGTACGACCGAGGAGGTTGAGGAATATAAGAAGACGGGTGAAATGTCGAATCAGGTGCTGGCTGAGGCGTCTAGGAAGAATCAGTTACCTGGTACACTGCCGGTGTGTAATATGTTCAGAAAAGGCATATGCAGGTAATTTTGTTTTTTGTTTCTGTTCCAAAATCCTATGTAACAAAAATTTATTTATTTGGCTGAACATGTATATAAAAGTACACATAAATCAAAATTTAAGCGCAGCAGCACTAATAACGATCAAATTTTCAAATTTGACTGATGGCTGAGCATAAAAACAGCTACATGTAACTTATTTCAACTTAAATCAAAGACAAGTTTATCATATTAATTATAATACACCAAATTTATTTCACCGTATGTAAAAAAGGGTTATAAAAATGGATTAATTAGAAATAGAAAAACATAAAAGAAATAATAACATCACTTTACATAACGAACAATTAACATTTAATAATCAACCAAAATTTCTTACACTTTAAATTCTTAAATTGTTACATATAGCAAATTTTAACTTTTACTGTAAGAATTTTTTAAAACAATTGTATGTGTGTAGGGTAAGTTATTTAGTTTTTTGACAGTACCCTTTAAAATAAGTTCCCAAAACAAAGGAAAAGAGGTTTTTATTTACACATTTCATCGCGACCATAAAAAACGGGGACAGCAAAGTGAAATTAGACACTTATATTCTCAACAACATTTACTTTGACAGTATTTGTTAACCTATGATGTATAAACTCTGACAGTATTTGTCAACCTACAATATTGTTCCGGTTCCATCATTCTTCGCGGTATTCTTGCCGACAATAACAATTTTTCGAATGCTGGTTTTATCATGTAGTCGAGTTTGAATTTGCCTTCTAAAATTCATTCAATTGCGACATTTTTATTTATTACGTCAAAATTCAAGCTGACATTGATGTGACATGACTAGCTTATTGACATGGCATTACGAAGCCCAGTTTAATCAGTGCTCGCGATAGTACCTAGTCAATTTTAGTAAATTTTTCTGCAAAATTTTTTGTCAGCTAACGTTGAATGATATAAATGATGATATGAATTAATAATAATATTTTTTGATTATTTTTTAGACGTTCTGTTTGCAAATACAGACACATTACAAAAGAAGACGAGGAGGCCGAAATAATGGAGCTAATCAGAAATAATTCCAATAATAAAGTTAGAAGTGCTTCTAACTGCCATGAAACACATATAAATCGTCTAAGTTTTATACCAGGTAAGTTTTGGTTGTTTGTCTTTTTGTGGAAAGTCATACACACTATTAGCTTCCATCATCCGTTTATTTGTTCTTATGCTGATAAAACGATCCTATTAAATGAGTCGAGAATTTAAAATTATAAATTATGTTTGATTTATATAATAATATATGATTTATTTACCCGGCATTTTGCTTTACAGCCAACATTTCAGAACATATAGCAAGGAATGATGGAATTGAATAATTTTTTTTTAATTTCCAGATATAAGTAGGAGTAGGGTAAATCTTGAGGACATAGAGTTTGGCCCTACGGCAGCAAAACGTAGATACCTGGGTTTAGAAAATAGTTTATCGCCATCTAACGATCTACCTCATAAACGAGCAGGGTTCTGCGGATACTTTGCCGGCAATCCACCCCCACCAATGTTAAGTAGAATGGATGCCAGGTAAAAAACTATTTGTTCTTATATACTTTTATTTATATTTGTTTTTTTAAGGACTCTTATGTTGGAAGAAGAAAATCACATATTACATAAGGAAGTTGTTCAGCTTAAGCGCCAGGTATAGAAATATTCATTTGCTTATTTATTTTTTTTTTAAATTTTGGTGTCCTTTTTTGTATGTATATTTTCTTCTTGATAGGTTCAAGATTTGACTGCTACGAATGAGTTTCTATTGGATCAAAATGCAACCCTTCGGGTCAACAACAAAAGGAATGGCTCTGTAACTGTGCCAGCTGTCACGTTAACTAATTCTTTGCCCCAAAATACTCCACCTCAGGTAAAGCCGTTGTATTTAAGATTTTTATTTTCACCTCCGTCACTAATGTCGTGAATCATCTATAATTTTTTTTTCTATTGGTACAAAATAAATAAATTTATTTTGGAAATGTTTCATTGATGACCATAAATTCTGACAGCGTTATTATCTTCACCTCCGTTTTATATTTTGAATCATACATAGCAGCATTATTTACAACTTTCTATAAATTATTTCAATATATTCCATTGTATTGCCTGATTTTCATAATTCTCACAAATTGTTTTTATATTATAGGTTATAAGAACAGTAACAGCAAGTGTTGCCACAGTTCCAGTGTCTTTAGCCACAGTGACTACATGCAATCCAGTCTCCATAAACTCCGTCAACCCGGTGTCCATCACAGGATGTCCAACAGTTAGCATTGCGCAACCAGCCCAGATTTTAGCACCAAGTCAGCAGATTTTGGGTAAACAAAACATCTCAATGTATATGCCAATAAACACCTCTTTCTCTTTTAATTTAGTAACCACAAACCAGTCGAACCAGTTGACATTGGCCAGTAGCTCGCAAGCTCAATTGGCCATAGCCCAGCAAAACCTTGCGAACAATCTAGCACAGCAGGCCCAACAACAACAACCTCAACTAACCACTTCTCAAGCCCAACAATTAGCATTGGCCACCACAACCCAGCAGTTGACATCGCAAGCGCAGCATATGGCCAACCAACAGTTGGCTTTGGCTAGCGCTCCTCAACAACTCGCCTCGCAATCTCAACAATTGGCGATGGCCAACAACAATCAGCAGTTAACTCTAGCTGGTAACAACCAACAACTCACGTTGGGAAATGCACCGCAAGGACATATGACTTCCCAAGCTCAGCAGATTGCCAATCAACACGCCCAGCTTGCTCTGGTGAACACTTTGGCTAATAATACAACCCAACTGTTGACTTCACAGGCTCAACAGTTGGCTTTGGCCAATACTCCTCAGCAGTTGGCTGTGGCTAGCATGCCGCAGCAACTCGCGTTGGCAAGTACGAATCAGCAGTTGCTTGCGCAGCAGAATCAGCAGTTGGAGATGCATCGGAATAATCAGATAAACGCGATTAATACGTCGCAGACCATTGCCATGTCGAATTCGACGCAGCCCATGGTTTCGTACCCGTTGATGACGCAAAGCATAAACCATGCCTTACCTCATTGAGAGATCGTTTGGATTTTTTCGAGGATTAATCCGGATAGATGATGACGTTATTCTTCTACGTTGTATATAGATTTTTAGGGTTAGGTTGATACAATTTGTGATTAGGTTAATTTATTTTTCAATCTGTTTGAAATTTGACTATGCTAAGTGAACAAAAATAGGTACAATTAAATTATTTATGAGAATATTGGTGTTTTTTTACAATAATATTGTTTGAATGTTTTTTTATTAGATTAGGTTTAGGCCAGAAGATTTTTATCGATTTTTAGTTGGAATAATTAATGTGATCTCAAAGACCAAAATTGTGGATGACAATCTAACCTATAAAATAAATTAGCCAAGGCAGTTGTCAAATTGGGTGGCGTACGCATAAAATTTTTCTTAGATCATTTAAATTCACCCAGTATATTGATGTCCTTTCTGATAAATCAAGTAAATTCTTTTGTCTCTACTCCTCTACTTGTCTGTCAATTTCAGATAAGTTGACCAGCCTTAAGAATTAATTATTGAAAATACGGAATTTGACACTTGATGTTTTTAGGAAGATTAGTATCTATATATAGTAGTTGTTGACCTACTTTATGATCAGCTGAGCCCTGTAAATAAATTCTAGTAAATTTGCGTGGTCCATTGTTGTTTGCGTTCATAGTTGCTCGGTTTCCTATCGGTTTTTCCTGTTATTTGGTGTTTCTGTCATCAAAATGAAAAATTTCACAAGTAGTGGAAACTTTTATTAAGATTTTTTGTTTTTCATATACAAACACCCTGTTATTGCCTACAACTTTCTAGTATAGAAAATACACGCTTTTTTAACGTCTTTTTGATAAAACTTTTTTATGATATAAACTGATGAACCCATCTCTACCATATCAAATTACACTACTTCCTGCAATCTTTAGGAACTACCAGTACAGGATAACATAAACCTCTTTTTCATTTTTATTTATACCTTTAGACAAATAACTTGTGTAAACAAATAATTTATTCCCCGATACCCAAATATTTTCGAAATAAATTGTGGAATAAAAAATCCAGGCGATATTTGCTATAATGTATCTTATTTTCCACAGATGGCGCCACGGGCGTTTATTATTCGAAACTTCCTAACTTTCCCTAAATCTCACGTCAGATCTGATTCATCAAAATAGGAACCACGCCAGAGTCGCAATACGACAAATGTCAAATCATCAGAAATAAGAAAAATATCGCGTTTTAAGTTATGGTTTGATGTACTTTATGCTTTAACAGTTTAACTATAATCAAATAGTGTTTAGATGTACACAAGCGAGAGGTTATTGTGATAGAATTTTAGGTTATGTGATCTGGCTGAAGCAACCACAGAGCAAAAATGCCTTCAGAAAAGTTTATTAGCAATTTAAGGATAGCGGTGATCTGTTCTAGTAACATGAATCGTAGCATGGAAGCACATGCCTTTTTATCTAAGAAGGGTTTCTTCGTAAAGTCCTTCGGAACAGGGGACAAAGTCAAACTTCCTGGCTCCGCTGCGGACAAACCAAATATTTACGACTTTGGAATTACCTACGACGAGATTTATAACGACCTACTAAACAAAGATAAAACACTGTATCCTTTATTATAAGTTATTTGTTGGAATCGTAAACATCGGAAGTCGTTGAGGTGGTTATTTTCTTAGTTAATGAATTTAGATATACACAAAATGGACTATTACATACTTTAGATAGGAATAGGAGGATAAAATTGAAACCGGAGAAGTTCCAGGAGTGTAGCGATAAATTTGACATCTTAATTACTTGCGAAGAACGTGTCTATGATCAGGTCTTGGAGTACATGGAATCGAAAGAGCCCGACGATAATTCTATCGTGCATGTAATTAATATCGATATTCAAGATAATTTGGAGGAGGCGACTATAGGAGCTTTTATTATGAGTGATCTTTGCCAAATGGTAACTATAATCATAGAATTTATTTATTTTATAGTAGAAACTATAAATATGTATGCATTTTTTCAGCTGTCGCAAAGTGAAGACCTGGACAATGATATTGAGGAAGTTCTGCATTCGTTTGAAGAAAAATGTCAAAGGGCTATTCTCCATAGTATTGTGTTTAATTGATGTAATTTACCCGAATAATTAAGTATGATGTATTGTATAATGAAAGTATATAATAAATATTTTATATAAATGTACATATTTTTTAAAAAAATATTAATTCGAATTCAAAAGTGGGAGAAAATTGTATGATTGTATAACTGATTTCTAAGAAATGGTCTTTAATACATAACGGAGTTTGTGGAGCTATATAAAGTTACACATTCTTTGATAACACTGACAACCAGCAATATCAGCATTCCTAGAAATGCATCTGTATGCAACATTCTTCTCGTCGTAGAATGGTCTCGTTTTCAAATTTACTGGTAACGGTAACTGGTACCATTTGGTAATTAACAGGAATCTCGACATAGTTATTGCATTTAATACTGTTAGAATGTTTTTGTACGCATCAGATCAAATACAAACACATTTTTGATTTAGTGAGTAGATAGTGATAAATATGCAAATTGTGGAAAAGTGAGGTTAAAATAATGGAATTCGCTTTTGATTCATAAACCAGTCATCAATCAATATTATTCAACTGTCATTTTTATATAAATGATGACAGTTAATAAAATATTTGTTATTTCATAGGTAATAACTCAAAGACAATTCAATTAATTTGTTTCATAGTTTTTCAAAATTTACCTGTGTACTCCTTCGTTTTCGGTTCAACTCCTTCCCCTATAGATTCTGTTAATAATTGTGCCGCTATAAACCGCGTAAACTACGGGTAAATCTGTATAATGATCGGAATGATCCACTTTGGCTACCTTATCGGTTTACTACTTGCAAGTTGCAACCATGTTGCAACTTTCCTACACCATTAAAAACGCGAGAAACAAGTGATTCAGGTAAAGAGGTACGCTAATTGTCAAAATCGCCGCTGGACGGCGTTGTGCAACAGCATCTCTCTCTTGTCAGTTGTGTTAAAAATTTGTTCGGGTTTTATGGTTAAGTTTGACGGGGTTATTGCTAGAATATTATGTAAGTATTGAACGAGTATTTGTGAAGTTGTATGGGTAAATTCGAGGTTATCGGTTAAAGATTTTGTAAACTAACCTCTGCTTCTAAACTTTTCGTTTTAACGCGTGAGTTCGCGGTGTGATTTTGAACAGATGATTGTTGTTCGCGTTGTGCGTGTTTTTCTTATGTTTTTTAGTTCGTGTTTTGTGGGATTAGTGCTCTATGACGGGATGTCAGACCATAGTGCTCGCAAACAATTGGTAAGTCCCTAATTGTTTGCATTTTATAGACAAATTCAATGTGGATTGTCCTCCTTTTAACTTTTTTTATCTGGTAACCTTACTTTTATCTAGTGGTTGGAAGGGATTTATAAAGTAAGATATACATAGTGATACAGATCTCAAAAAATATTTATTTCGTATAAAGTATATAACACAACAAATAACAAGACAACAAATTATGATTAAGATAAACATATAGGGATATAGCATTAGGAATTCAGTTTGGACAATTCTTTTTTCGTTTGTACACGTTTTGCACATGTTAAGAACATGTTTGACGTCAGGTACATTATTCGGGCAACACTTTGTATGGATTTAGGATCTTGTTTGGATCAAAAACTTTCTTCAGATCTTTCATCAGACCAATAGCAGCTGTAGATTTTGAATAGTGCATGTATTTCGGCTTTCTGAAGCCAATACCATGTTCAGCACTGACGCTACCTTTATATTTTGATGTATATTCGTACACATATGGCTCTATCTGGCGCATTATGTCTTCGGAGAAGTCCTTTATGGATACGTTCAAGTGAATATTTCCATCACCTAAATAATATAATATATAATAATTAACAATTGACAAGAATTTGCTTTTGTAAATTCGGCAACACAACTTGTAAAGTAACCAACATTTTAGACTCACCTACGTGACCATATCCACATATACGCACTATATCTGGCCCAACCAATCTTTTTCTTAAGTCCTCTACTATGGAATAGAAGTCCTTGATGGGAAATGATAGATCATACTTAAACACGTATCCATCCAAAAGTAATCCCTGGGTAATTTGTTCCCTTAAAGCCCATATAGCCTATTGAAGCAATTATACAGCATTAAAACATCCTAAGCTCGAGTGATTTGCTCACCTTTATCTTACTACCCTCGTTAGTAACAGTCCCATTAGCAACAGTACCATTACTCATTGCATTTTCAAGGAAACTCGTCATTTTGTCCTCATCGTGAGCAGTATTGCTGCCCTGGGTTTCAATGAGGATATAAAAAGGATATTTACCAATAGGTGACTTCATGTCGTAATATTGGGTGACCACTTCCAGTGATTTTTCATCGATTAATTCAAATGAAGACAGGATCTCGCCGAGATTGCTTTTGGCACCTTTGAAGGTTTCTATTACTTTGTCGAAAGAGTCCACGCCTAGAAATGCTACGTTTATTGCCTTTGGTTTCGGTGGACATTGAATTGCAACTTTGGTTACAAAACCTAGTGTGCCTTCGGATCCAATGAATAGATGTTTCAGGTGGTATCCTGTGTTGTCCTTCTTTAATGTGCTTAATAGGTCGAGGACCTCTCCATTGGCTTTAACCTGTCAAAAAGATACAAACTGAGATAGGAAATAGATTCTTATTTGTTTTTAGATTTTACCACTTCTAGCCCAAGAAGGCTTCCATGTAGGTTGCCATATCGCAGTAAACGCAAACCTCCGGCGTTTGTTGACACGTTACCGCCAATATGGCAAGAGCCTTTCGCGCCTAAGTCTAAAGGCATCATAAATCCTTTGTCGTTGACGTGGTTTTCGATATTTTCTAGTATACAGCCTGCTTCACAAACCAATACACCTGAAACAATGAAATGCCAATATTGTAGAAATTGTTGATTTCAAATAGTTTTGATGTGAGTAAGTCAAATCTACTTGATGTGTTCGAATCTTGATTTCTGACGTAGGTATATAACACAGTTTATACTTGCGATAAAAAATTAATTATAGGTATATAGTCACTAATATGTTTACAATTAGTTTTGATTAAATACTATTAATGGTGGAACATAAAAATTGTAAATAATCAAATACAACGTTTATAATCAACATTAGTATCAAACTGACAAATAACCTGCGTCCAGACCAATAATAATGTTACAGGTTAGAACATTCCAAATATCACAAAAATTAAAAAAATATATACAGCTTACGAGGAATTGGCAAGAAGTAATATAGGTACCTATAGCATGTTCATAAAAACAAAAAAAGTCAGCTAAGTGTTATTTGAGAATGACTACGTGCGAGAATAACGCCCTCAACTCCATTTTCTTCAATAACCTGATGTGGCCAGACACATGACTTTATCATACTATACATCAGTGTCAACATGTGCCAAGCTCTGATGATTTGACAATACTGTCAATAGAATCAAAATATCTGTCAAATCCTCCTTAACTAGTTTTAATGCAGTACGAGCGATCTCGATGAAATAGAATTTGCGCATGCAGCTAAACATTACCTTTACCAAAAAATTTCATCGACTGAAATTATTCAGAATTTCGTCTACTTTAATTTATTAATAACTATTTTGACGAAATTGCATTTTTGTTGATTTTTTTTGAACCTTCGTCAAAAATATTATTTTATTATGGAAAATGATGGGTTAAACAACTTTAGTATAAAGCATTTTTATCTTTCTCTTAGGACAATGGAAATATCGTTCTATACGACATTAAAGTCGGCTTCGAAATGAGTAGGCAACCAAATATCCCTCATAATTTTGTGATCAGTATTTCGTGGTATTTCACCGAGATGATTAGGTATTTCCATTCAAATTATACGTTAAACTGAACTTGAAACCTTTGCCGATAATACAAAAAAATATCCGGCTCAATTCTGTCGGGTCTACATGACGGATTTTAAGCTTATTGGTGGCTATGTATATCTCCTTCATTCCTGGTTCCAAATTTTCAGAACTCTATCATTCGGAACATTGTAAGGAGAGATAAGTGGAGACTGCCGCTTCACAAACACCTGTATTGTTTATTCATTACCTAAGGTTAAGCTTTAGTTGTAAGGTTCAACAATATTATAATCACAGAATAATTTATTTTGTTGAAATTCATAATAAAATATCATATAATTCAATACATTGCAAAAATAATAAAAAAATTCCTGTATGTACCTATGGTTCTCCATAACAGAGCCGTGGAGTTTTAATTACTAAGATACTTGAAACTACTCATGTTCAAGGTTAGCCTAGTATTTAAGGTAGTAGGATCAGGTGAATCTGATTTCCATTTGCTTTAAAATATCAGCTTCCATGCACGAAGCTATAAATATTGGAATCATCATAACACTATATCAATTGCTATAGTAAAAACAAATGTTGAGTCTCCCCTGAAAGAACTTGAAAACTGTCGAAATAAGTGTTGTCTTTAAAGCTGCGGTTAAGTATTTCGCTAACGATACATAAAGTACGGATCTTTTCATTGTATAGTATAAATGTATTGTGCCTGTAGGCATTCTTTCTGTTCTGCCAAGAGTGACAAGAAAAATCTTTGCCAGAAACTTATTTATACCTTCCATTTATACTGTCCGCCTGGTAGAAGTTGTATCCCTCTTTCCAGCTCCCGTAGTGCGGCCGTTAGGGGGAGCTGTATGAACACTGACGCCTACACAATTATGGATTTCTAGATTTATTCCCTCCTAACGACAATTTAAACATGTTAATATAGGTAACTGTTATGACGTTTATTAATGTTGGTAATTTTATGGATAATTTCGTCCACTAAATTTTCAGCTGTAAAACTACAAACAGCTTCGGATAAATGTCAAAATGGGATGCTCCCACAATAAACAGCATGAATAATGATTTTCTAATTTTTGGTTGGTTTTCTTCGTTTTCTTAGATCGAGATTGATTGCTATCAAAATTTACTCTTATAACAAAATTACTAATTTTTAAATGAATAGATTACCGGATTATTGCAAAATTTGAGTGCTTAGCAGTCTTGGCGAAGCTGTGAGTTTAATTTCCAGTTGCAGTTGAATTAATCACATTTATTGTAGGAGACGTCAACAATTTGTTGAATAAAAAATATTCGGGAAGTGCTGAATATAGAAATAAGGAACATCAATACAAGACAGTTCCTGTTTCACTTAAGAGCCTCCACTAGAAGAAAGTTCAAAAAATAAGCCAAATTTGTCTGTTTTTCGGGTTATTGAACTATGCTGAACCTACGGGGTGAATCTAACTGCTGACAATAAATTTTCAACATTTATTGTTTGCTACATCGTAGCAGTAACTGATGAATCCACGTTTGGGACACTTCCGGTGCTGCTGGTGTGTAACTTAAGAAAACCGTCTTTAAAAAGTCTTCAATCTGGCAATTACACAAAATTGTTGGGATTCAAAAGAAATGTCATTTCGATAGGAATAATGCAAAATAATGCCTGAATACAACCTTAAACTAAGCTATAAAGCGACCCGATTTTTATGCAAAGCATTGGGTTCAAGTCTAACTTAGTAAATAAATATAATAAATATTTAACTATATAGATACAAGAAGGATTTTTTGTTTTTAGGAAAGGTATGTATATGTATTTTTTTGGAATTAAAACATATTTCTTAGGCGGAAAAAGAATTTACTTCATTGAAAAACTTAGATTGTGGAATTAATTTATTTGGAATATTTATTTCAGTTTATGTATGAATACAAAAAGCAAATTACGTTTCGCTAATGTAATATTTTTGTTTTGATTTAAAAATGCTTTTCCAAAGAAATCCAGTTTGATTCAAGCAAATATACAGGATGTCCCACTTTTTTCCTCGCAAAACTTTTTTCAGATAGTAAATGTCATCACACTGGGCAAAAAGTTTCATCCGTTTGAAATAATAGCAAAACTGTATTTTAAATGTCTCGCTAACTTCTTTAGGAATTAAAAAACCCAATAAGTTATGAAACTTTTTACTCAGAATAACATTAACTTGTAGAGAAACAAAGAGGTAACTAAAAAGTTTCAAATGTATTTTGTTTCTTCCTTCATGTTTCTATTTAGTTTATTTTTAAAATTCGAATTTTTTTACCTAAATTTATTTACTTTTATTGTGGTTATGGATATTCATTGTAATCGTTTTTCGTTTTCGCATTGTTTGATATTAGTCCAGTCAAATGGTGTTTTGACCAGGAAAAAATATAGAAAGTTTTATCTTTAATTCTATATGTTTTTTTTTTTGGGTGCTGAATCCGAATTTCAACGTTGCTACTTCCCACGGATATGGCATCACGAATTTCATGTAGTTTTATCAGAATCTAAGCTGTTTTATAATTACACGTATATTACATAAAGTAGGAAAATTTGGTCTTCTTTCAGCACGCTCTATAGAGCGTGCTGGTTGAACTGTTAGCCGCTATAGCGGCTAACAGTTCAACCAAAGATTCATTTCAGGGTACCTCGAAAAGTGCATTGTTTCGTAACTTTTTTGCAAAATACTGACAACAAGTCGAAAATGCTTAGTTTTTTTGCGTTTTTCGTTGTAAAACCAACCATATCCGTGAGAAGTAGCAAAGTTGAAATTCAGATTCAACACCCCAAAAAAAAACTTCTTGATTTTTTCCTGGAACAGGCACCCTCGGTAACGTTTTGACTGGACTATATGTATTTTATTGCTTATTTTTCTTTATTTTGTTAATACTTCAAGCGGTTGTAACTTTTTATGGATTTGAAAAACTTTTAGGCCCATATGAAAAGTTTAGAATGGCATTTACTTTCTAAAAATAATTTTTGCGGGGAAAAAGTGGGACACCCTGTATATATTTATACAAGAAGAGATTTCTTTCCTTTAAAGTAGGTAATACTTTTGCTTGGTTTAAAAATGCCTTACATCTGTTAAAAATGAAATTTTGATCTACTGCACCCTTCACATTAATTCCTTAAATCAATTAATAATTTCTTTAATCAACGAATCATTTACTGCAACCCTCAAATATCGCATTTAAGCTTAACCAACAATTTCGTTCATTTAAAAAATCATAATTCTTTAACACAATAATAATTATTTGAACTAAATAAATTTCGTTCCTTATTATAATATACTAATTGTAAATGTTAACTGAAAACTTAAATTGTTTGTTCAGTTATGCAACTGAATACGAAATTTATACTAGCGGAACTTGGTCGCAAACTTCATTGAATTTTAATATGGTACACCATAAACTTATACATAATAGTAGTACTGAAAAATTATTAATATTAATAGAAATACACCCATTAACTTCGTTAATGCAAATAATTCGCACGGCCTAAAGTGATTGGGGCAATGTATTGAGCGCTCCGTGCGTTGGACCGCATCCTCAACATTCTGATACCCTGATAGCTAGTGTATCGCCATTGGAATTTCATGACGGAACAGTTTTGTGGTTGGTCGTTTCGTCCGTGTCGGCACCTCGCAGTCATATGGACGGCACACACGTGCAACCTGTTTAGCGAGCAGTTTAGTCGGCGAGAACAGCTGTGAAAACAAACACTGACCCGGCCTTATAAACGCAGGCAAGGTGGTACAATAAACCCGAACCATAAGGTCTCCATAAGCCAATACATAAAGTTAGAGAAAAATTGTGTTTTTGGGGTAGCAAGGGGTAGTTTTAAACGTGCAAATTTTAAAGAACCACATGTGGTTAACATCATACGAATCAGTAATTAGTAAACACGTAAATTGTGTTTAATATAGGAATTTGTTTGTTTGCTTTTCTTTAAAATTTTCATCAAGTTTGAAGTTGTGTAACTTTGGCTGCATTTCTAAATAAGTTTCTATGTGCAAACCCTGTAAATAGATATAGATAACTCACCAGAAACGTCGTCTAAACTTGAGATTTGGTTCATAAGCGCCGTGGTTAGGACAACTTCATCAAATACTGGAACAGATCCTCCAACCAAACCTGTATTTCCTCCTTGTGGACATACAGCCAGACGATTTCTGTTGCAAAACTCAAGGATTTTCGAAACTTCTTCGGTTGTTTTTGGCTTTAGCACGCACTTGCTGTAACCTGTAACACACTATAATTTTTACAGGCTGTATATGCAAATGACTTTTGATGTTTATTCAGTTAGAATAGTTGACTTTGTTTATCAATTTATGTTTAACGAAGATGCTTGGGCGTACCTCTAACATTTCTGATCCAATCCATGTTATGGGCCATACATTCTGAAGGATCGCTGATGACACGGTTTTCTCCCAGAAGATTTGTAAAGAACTCGACGTGATTGCGATCTAGGGTTGAGTAGTCGCCTCGTTTCACATGTTTATAGCGGTCCTACAACGAAAAATAAAGAATTACTCAAAGTCGTTATTTGCTTTCATATAACACGTTTATTTCAAAAAAAAGAAGATTTTAGTAAAGGAAACTCAAACTTAAAAGCATTTATTTTGAGCAATGCGCTTTAAAACACAGAAAGAAATGAGAAAAGACACAAAAAATAATATAATAAAATGTCAAAAGAACGGGTAGGAATTTTTTCTATTTGAAATCCAATTTTTACTAGGTTATAATGACATTTCAGGTAACTGTGATGAGAACGTAATCTAACTGTGTTTGTATTTATGATGTGCAGCATCCTATTATAAAATGGCATATGGCAAGCACACGTCAAGGGAGTTACTACCCCTTCAAATTGCGGGCACGCGACAAGCCATGCGCTCCATTCCATACAGGATTAAGAGTAAATGTCAACTTGCTTTAGAATCCTATTGAATTATTATTAAATTCATTATTATACTTGCTATGAGATTAGTTTATTTTTATTTTATACACCATGACTTGGTTTATTTTCGGAAACTTATTCTTACAGCAACTTATTCTTATACAAACGAAATAAAATGAAAAAAAGAAAAAAGAATATTGCATAAACATATATGCGAAACAGTTCTTTTTATATACAAGGTGTTGCATTTTTGATGAAGTCATTAAACTATGAGAGTACAGATGAAAATATACGCTGTGGGCAAAAAAAAAACGGTACAAATTGTCGATTACTCTTATTTCCAAAGATATTTAGTAAATTTAAGAATTTTTTTGAAAAACTAAATGCTTATATTATTGAAGATTGATATTCGCAATAATGGAACGTTTCAATCCAATGTTATGTTGCTTTATGTATGGCAATGCAATATTTCTGAGGGTATCGGATCAATTTAATGCGAAATGGAAAGTGTAATAAAATTAGCATCGTATACAGGGTGATTTTATTAGTATACAGTGTGAAATTTTGAAAGCACTGTTTTTCACTGTTTTTACTCAAAAAACTAGTGGAATTGGAACGTTTGCTACGATAACATTGCATAGGCACGAAAAATCCAATCTCTAAAGGTGGTGGAGAAACTATGGGCAATGTTTAGTTTTCTTATGAGGGCAATGTTTGGTTTTGTAATTTTTGAAGCAATTTTCTTTATTACGTATTGTACTACTTATTGGGCTGTAGATTTTTGCTATTATTTCTGTTTTTGTTTTTGCAATCTTTTGGAACGAACATCAACATCTTATTTATTGAACTAAAATTGTGGCAATTTGCTGCCACTTCTGACGGCCAAGTTTTTTACTTAAAAATTATATATTCAAATAAAGAATATCGAAAAAATAGGAACAACACAATGTATTCGGGGATCAGGCTGAAATTGGAAATATGCTTTTCATTTAAACTTGTCAAAAAATTAAAAAGAACACTTGGTTTGAAGTGATGTGACTTACCTACTCAAAAAGCGGTGATTCCAGCTCCGATTCAATCTTTGCAAAAACAAATAGATGAATAAGAACAAGGAACATTCGTCTAAAATTTACAGCTAAACAACAAGGATGATACTTCATAATATAATTGAAACTCACGAAAAGACCATACCTAAAATGATAAAATCAACCATGACTATGTTTTCTCCACGATTTTAAAGATAACTCAACTACATAACTACTACATAACTAGTACAATCCCGCTGGTTTTTAATAAAAAACAAAAAAAACATCACTTTTGATTGAAACGTTCTGTTATTGCGAATATGGTACGGGTTCAATCTTCACACTACAAGGAATTCGTTTTTTATAACCCGTTTTTTATGAATTATTTAAATTGACTAAATATTATTGGAAATACGAGTGATTAAAAATCTGTACCGTTTCTTTTTTTGGCCCCGTGTATATTACTGTATATTTAATCTCGAAATTAACTGATTTCTACCTATTTTATGGCTGGTGATAAGTTTGAGTTCACCCCTTTTCTGGTTGTTGCAGTAAATTTAGCTTATTAGAGGAGAAGTGTTAAATTCTCACCCAGATTCTCCTCCCCAGTTGTCGTAAAGTGTTACCCACGCAGGTACCGTATAATATAGGGGAGCGAACACACTCGATCCCTGTCTTAGTCGCCCTTATAGCATTGCGAACACTCAATGATAATCCCATAAGGGGGGTTAACACAATACCCTTGATACCAATAGTAATAAGAAGGATGGAAAATGTATTAATTAAAATGGAGCTATTGCAGTTATTTCAAACAAAATGGAACAATAAATAATGACATATACCAAAATATAAAGAATATAAACATATTGTACTTTCAAAATAACATCGATGTGTATCATAGTCACATTTAGGCGTAATTCATAGACAATTGATTTTATTATTTTACTACTGCATTTGAAGTAAATATGAAAAACTTCACAGGAAAATAACAAATATTATAAACAAAAATCTGATGTAGCCAGGCACATGACTTTATCATACAATATATAAAATTAATAGTTTAGCTGTATGAGAATCTATTTGATTGAGTTCAGTCGTGTCTGCATTAAAATAAAACTAGTTAGCCAGGACTTGACAGATAAATAAATAATTAAATAAATAAATAATTCCTTTATTAACATAAAATAATATTAAGTGCAACAAAATAATATTTATATTTAGGGCGGAGATCAGCACACTTGTTTCCAAATTGCCTTGCTCTTGCACTCAACCCCTTACACAAACTAGAACTAACACATAATTGTACCAATAATATAACAATAATTCCGAGAATTTATCAAAACTAAAACAAAACAAAAATTACTCTAGTCTAATTACACGTAATTCCAGCAAAACTAACTTAACAAAACATCGCACATGCCCATAAAAAATAAAAATTAAAATAGCCTCCGATGTGCGCTCAATGCCTAAAGTCTGTTGAGCAAACACTTCACCTTTCCCCCAAAACTGTTTAACGATAATTTTTGATATCTTCCCAGAAACCATTATATATGTGACAAATCTGGTAAGAGCCGTTTATACAGCTCAACGCGATGGTCAGGTGAATCAAACAAACTCCTGAATCTTAAATTAAAGTTATCGACATCCGTTCTACAGCGTATCTTCCGCATGATGTATTGTGGGATCCTCTTGGATAGCAATTTATGATATAATATTGCTGCATGCAACACCCTAGTGTTATCCATGTTCAACCACGCCAAGTCGCCCAGCGCATTCGATACATGACTATACTTCCTCAAACCAAAAACAAACAGAACACATGCATTTTGGACACGCTGAACACGCTGCCTATCCGACGCCGTCAGGCAAGGACCGTACACGGTATCACAATATGAGATCTTTTTACTATTGACAGTAGATATAGTGAGATATTGTCAAAACATCAGCATTTGACACTACCGGTACTGTCATTAGACTGGAAATATTTGGAAAATCCTGGCTCACTATATAGTATTATATCAATGCAGATATGCGACCGATCTCGATCAAATAGATTTTGCTCTTGCAGCTAAACTATTAATTTTACCAAAAAATGTCGCAGACATAAATTATTCAGAATTTTGTCTACTGTAAATTATTATTTAACTATTTTGAGGAAATTGTAGAAGTGGCGGCTCATTTGCAAAATCCTTGAAAAATACTTAGAGGAAACGTCCAGTTCCTTTGGACCCTTTTGAACTACGTTGTGTAATACAACACAATTATTTGAGTGACCGTCTAATTGTATCTTTAAGGATATTTAACTCTGACCATCTCTGATCTAAATTTAAACCAGCCGCTAACGGCATATCGAATATATATGTATTCAGACTAAAGTATACAGAGCTGCTATCCTTCGATGATAACGTAAATGGAGCACCTTAAACACTAGTTAATTCAAAAATAGTAAAACCAGTATAACATTGTGTATATACGTAGATACCTATCAATACATCCCCAATAAACACATAATCGACCAATATTCTTTTGATAGAGAATCAGGCTTAAATCAAGATAAAATTTATTTTAATCTTATTAGAAAAATCATTATTGTTTTACTATAGGATAAATTTACCTACCATAATTAGGTACGTAATTTGTCAAAAATACAATATTCTCCACTGCTCCACGCTATCCAACAATAAACAAAATCGAACATTGAAATCTGAAAGCAGAAATTCTGAATTTTGTCTTGTTCTTGAGTAATAAATCCATTTTTGTTTTTTTGCAGTTTTGTTTTCAATCATTGTCTAAACAAATCTTGGAATTTGTTGGTTAGAATATAAACGTATTACGTATTAATATAGACGTACATACATAGACGTATTTTAATTGTAAATAGGTACATGAATAATGCGATAAAAATCCTTAGTTAATAGCAAATTAATACATGATCGCGAAAGACTTAAACCGAAGTAAACAGAATGTACAGCTACCACACGCATTCAATATAAAATTAACAAGCAATAGATAGTCAAAAATATTGATTGAAATTCACGCAATTATCGAGAGAGAATGGATATCAGTGATACAACCACACTGAGAAAACTGTATACGGACCACTATAATAATTCTCATAATGCTTATAATAAAATATGATACCATTTGTGACAAGAATATTGTATTATAAACCTTCCAATACGCATATGTTAAGTACAGTATATGAAATTTTATAATACTGTCTTATAGAAGATTTTATAATATGGTATTATAAAAGGTATAATATTATATATGTAAACAATAAAATATAAATATTTAAAATACTTAATTTTAAATAGCATGAACTCGATTTTATAAAAATTAAAATACCAATTTTTAAATGTTAAGATACTGAATTTGCTAACATAGTTGTATAGATATTCCAATATTATAATTATAAACACATTTTAAGGATACGATATACCTTGATGTATGTTTACCATCAGTAATTGTCTTACTATATATTAGCACACCTCAATCTATCCGTGTCATACCACGTTAGCCTCGGCATCTGTTAAACTACTTAATCCATATTCCTTTCGGCTTTATATAGCCAAAGGTGGTGGCTTTATAGGAGGAGAGTGAACTAGCGCCATCTATATCTACCCTTTCTAATAAACTACATATACACTTATAAATGGTAACATACAATATTATAACGCATAAGGAAAGATTTTATACAAATTAAAATATAGTATTTTACTGAGTACAATAAATTCCGTTTTTCGTTTTTCTATTGAATGCTATAATAATGTATCATAAAATTTAAGATACAGAATTATAATATTTCAAATTCAAATTCAAATGATGCTTATAATACACGTATTTTACCATGTATTAAATGGAATATGTGTTTCTAACATACTCTTTCATAGACATTAAAATACAGTTTGCTATAATACATATTTTATAATACAGTTTTCTCAGTGCAGTAATGACGCTCGAATATCTGAAAATCCGAATCACTGAACAATTTCTTCAGCACCCTGTATGTTATTTATTATTAGCAATCAATGACGTTTAGTTATGCAGTGTAATTTCGGTTCCTTCATTCGAAAAATGAATGAGAAACACACCAAATTCCCTTATAAGTTACTCTACAGTAATTTTGATTCGTTGTCCTCTTAGTGATGCAATCTCTCCCTAATTATAACTCCCCTAAATGCTGGGGCAAGCAGCATATCAGATACAACTCTTTGGTCGGTTTGAGTTCGATACACCTCTGGATGCACTTAGAAGGGCGGGCCCTATCCAACTTGCCGATTAAGGGCAACCGTCATTCAAACAATGAGATTTATGTAAGGGTGGATAACAAATGATGCCTCCACTTTAGAAGCGGATTGGAGCGCTGGTCAGTCCGTCACGTCACCTCTTTATTGGGGGGTTACCTTTTATGGCTGGTGAGCTTTTATAATGGAGAAGGTGTGAGATCAAATAAACACCGAAATAAGCTTAGATATTGTGGTTGCAGAAAATGATAAATACACAATAGATTACATCGCAGGTTTGATAAGTATTATAAGTAGTAATTTCGAGTAGAAGAAATAAAACTCCTTACTCTTCTGTGTTCAAATTGACTTAATTCGGATTTTACTAATTGTATATTGTATATTTAGTATTAAATTGGTAATATTTCTAATTTAATGCTTATTATTTTTGGGAGTAGAATAATTTGTTGATGGATAAATATTAAAATAATTACTAAACAGAAGCACTTGACCATTGGGAGTAGGCTTACCTTCGTAAGTTCAGGCAGCAATGTTGACGAATTTCTTGACTGCTGAAAGTTCTTCCATAATAAAGGGTTGTTCGCAATCTTGCCCAAGGATTTCATTTTCTACAGACAACCTGGAAGACAAAAAAAAAACAATATTAACGACGGAAATCCAAAATTTCATGATACCTAAATGTACAAGAATAATATAATTCTTGTATTTTGGCAACAGTAACTTTTGCGTTGAATAGTGTTCTGGAACTTGTGTGTCTGATGGAACTAGTAATTTAAATAGACCAAATAGGCACACCATAAAATTTATTGTCGTAAAAAATATTATATTATGCGAGAAGAAATAACTAAGGCAAACGATCTAAGTAAGTAGGTACCTATAATAAGAAAAAAAACTATAATTTTATTAGCAAATGTAGATACCTATATTGGATACTTATACACACATAAAAATACGGAGTTGGATTTAACACCGATTCAACACCGCTATGGATCTCCCTCGCGACCATTTGCGCATGTAGTTAGATCGGACGGAGTTGAATTTTTAGGGAGTAGATTCACTCCTTTTGTAGTTATTATTATTTGAAAAGGAGTTGAAAATAAATCTTTAGGGAGTTGGTTGTTTTCACCGCGCGGGTGTTAAAATTATCCTATACGGAGTTAAATTTATACCAAAGGGAGAAATGATGCGGGGGCCAGCAAAAATAAAAAATATGCCAATTAATCAGTTTTCTGTGTTCTGATCACTAGTCAATAAGAAACAACAGTTTAGTTAGTTGTTTTTTAGTGACAGTGACTGTAACACAGAAAAGTTATTAATTTAAATACTCATGTAATTTAGATATCAATCCTTTATTTTGTTCAATATTATATCTATTCCACAATACTTACATATAAATATACTATAAATAATAATCAGTAGTACACAGTCTTGTCTGTCAACTGCAAAAGGCAATGCTCCACTTCTTCCTTTTTTAAGTTCTAATGGTAAAGAAACCTGTAATACAAAACCAAATTAATGCGTATCACTTGTATATGTAGTAAATAATACTTACGTGACTAAACATGTTATCAGTTTTACTGTCACTCCATCCCCTGGCACACGGAGGCGGTAAATATGTCTCAAGCTGCAATATCAATAACTATTTTGTTTGAAAATATATCTTACATTGCTTAAAATGTATCACTGTACCTTTGTGGCAAGTTGTTGGTGACTTCTCCTACATATGTATTGAATTCGTGGTGAAAAACTGGTGTAAATTTTGCTTTCCACTTGCCGTGACGTTCATGGAATAGTAAAATGTGCGTTTTCTTCTTCTATACTTAATTTTTAAGACAAGAAAACTTTAATACAAATGGGAATTAATACTTATCAGATACATTCGTAGTACGTAAAACTTACGAACATATATTTTATTAATTGGTAATTAAACCTCATCCCCTGGCACAGGGTGCGGTCAATACGTCTCAATCTTCAATGACAGTCACTATGATTATAATGTAGCTGAAATGTTCAAAAATATAAAAGCTTGTGACCACAACCAATGGGTAATATACAATGCACAAGTACCTACCTGTCGTTACATACTTGTCGTATTAAATGCGACGAAACCTAAAATTTCTCTGTTATTGTTTTCGTATTTAACACGGAGATGAAAATAGACTGCTCCATGCCAAATAGGTTACTAATATGTAATATATTACAAGTAATCAAAAACTAACCTCACTCCTAACCTACAGCACAAGTCCCGTGGCCGAACTGCGAAGCGACCGCCTTCGTGGCGACGTTATGACGTACTGTTGTTGCCAAGAGGGCAAATTTTTCACCTTTCGAAATAAATCGTACCATTTTGGAAATTGTTCACTCCACGCGGAGTTTGAATGAATAAAAAAAAGTATTTTCTCTCGTTTTCTCAGTTATTTCAACACCCTGGGTGGTGTTAATTTTTATTTCACACCGTCGTGCTGGAGCCGGTGAAAATTTTCCCCTTGTCGGATATCAACTATTTTCAACTACCTGCTGTGTAGTTAAATTAACTCCGAAATTATGTATAACAACAATTTTTAAGATACAATCAACTGATTTTCGAAGAAAATTTCACTCCTTTTTGTGTACGATTAACTACGTGCGAATTCACTCCGTAAAATTTTTATGTGTGTATATTGTAGGGTGTATCGAATAACTTTTTTTCAAAAATATATATAAGACAAAAATTGTACATTCTTTACCTTTAATTGGATTTACCAATTCTTTTTAGAATTCTGTGAATAAATTGCCTTCACTCTTTGGATCTTTTATCTTTTGGAAACAAATGTATTGCGATTTTGTACATCAATAAGTAGATATTTTTCACGCATGAAAAACTTTAGGACCGCTTGTACGTATGTAATTTCTGCATTGCTGTTATTTAAAAAACTTCAATATTTAAAATTTTTTCAAAATCATTTTAAAAATATCAAGTTGATAGCTTTTAACGTTACCATATGTAAAATATGAATAATATAAGTTCTGTAGTTTGAGTCTAATTACTGACTCCAACATTTCAGCCCTCTATTATTTTTAATTACGGACTTTCCGCTTTACACATTCGACCTGAACTGGATCGATATCTGACACAAAAACGAAAAAAAAATAATTTTTCATCACGACTAATTAAAATTTATATCGATTTACTGGTATAGTTTGGTCCATCTGCGAACGTACTGTTAGCTAGTATATTAAACTCAAACATTAATAAAATATGTTCGGAATGAAATATGTATATTTAAATGAAATAGTATTTTCCTCTCTTGAATTCGTTTTAAATATTCCCTCCGTGTTATAAATATATAGGTATATGTATACAAGGTCAACGAGCATGTGAAAAGACTGTTGTTGCTCAAATAAATACGCTAAAATATTTCATCTCTAGAACGAAGTTCTCGAAAACCAGTTATTTCCGTATAGGAACGTCAATATAAATATTCCGTCTATTTTTTGGTGATAAAAAACAAGCTCTCGGAATTATTTCGCTCTCGGGAAAGTATTTTAAATAATCCCTATATTCGTATATAGTCCATACAAATTTTGTGTACCTATAAATTGAAAGTAATTTCAAATTTTGCAGTTGACCTTGTATGCCGAATGTTTCGGTTATTTTATTGCAAAAATAAATATCTGCAGATGTCAGAATTACTACCTTTATCTACAAGCGCTTTTCAGTTATTCGTACATTCGTTTGAACTAAGTATGAACTTTCCTTTAACACAGTTTTCATTGACATTTACCCACAACTTTTGTTCATTGCGGGTCCCGAGAACATGGTGATTATAAAACACCACTTTTATGCAGAATTTTGTGTTTTATAATTATAATTGGGCTTACATAAGCACTTAAAAGTGGTTCAAATTATATTACACCTATTTGAGATTGCTGCCAGACGCTGCAGTTCTTTTCTTGGTGGAAAATACAAAAATTGATGTAGGTAATAGGTAGGTACGCTTATTTGAAATTTTTATAAATCTCATGAAAGCATGATAGTGGAGGTAGGTAATTTAACTTATTTAACCATTTTTTCTTGAAGCAATGACAGAGCCTCTCTGTGGAAGCGGGCTCCTCAGACAAAACCTAAGAAAAAACGCAAAACTGTCCAGCTACGAACCGTTTACGCACGGATGCATATTCAGCGCAAAAACATATAGGTAACGAAAGAAACTAGTCGCATGAGAGACAATTGTAAGCTTGTGAATAGAGCGTGGCTAGGCGTTTTCGATAGATTTGTTTGCGCTGAATGCGAATCCGGGCTCAAAACGTGCGTATTAGGGTAATACCCCACAGCTTCAAGGATGGTCAAATTTGTATTGACCGATCGTGATGCGGGTATAATTAATTGTACATCTCAATTCATTATCTATATTTAACTCGCACTACTATTCAAAATTCAGCAATTAAATTGTTCTGATCGTATCGTACTAATAGTAAATAATCTTCCACTGACCCAGCTACGTTTCCATTTACCGTTACGATTGGCGTAGTGCCGCGATGCACGATATTTATATCATTCATAATTAATCGCTTTAAAAATTACTAGAAAATTATTATGCAATTCTTTTGCTAATACAGTCGCATTAAATAAAATATGAGGATTGTTTACGTGCATATCCCGTTATCGTGCTAACATTCGTTACTGAGATATCCGTTTCCATAAAAATCTTATTCGCAACCTTTATTACACAAAAACTGAAGCAAACTAAAATGTCAATCTAAATGCAGCCCGAACAAAAATTGAAATTTTTGTGGCAACAAGAAAGATCAGAAAGGCGAGCGTTAATTTAAAAGTGCAAAAATTATGTACCTTATCTCATTTCTCTCGCGCTCATGATTTCACCGAGAAGCAACAAATTTGGCAGTTAGGTATACAACAATATGTAGAAATGATTCTGGAGTATACCAGAATCGCAAAAGAATATTATATTATTATTTCAATGAAGTTAGGTACTAATCTTCAAATAGGTACTCATTATGAACAATAAAATATTCTACATTAATAAAACAACACCTCTAGACCAGTTTTACGTTATTAGTCTAGCTTTTCAGGCCGAATACCCCTGTGTGTGACGTTGCGTTTAATACTTTTTTCTTAATTTTAAATATGTTGGCACAACTTTTACCAAGTCATAAATGCAAAATATTAAAAAAAAGTATTTATAAAATGTAATTACTTCTTTTATTCAAAATATCTCTGAAATTATTAGGTATTCAACTGTCTTCTCATTAGAAAACATATACCTACAAATCGGCACGACTTTGTCCATTTAACCGACTTTCTTTCACTAATAATAACAAAAGAACCCATTAGATAGTACATAATACGAAATAGAATTCATTCTAATAAAAACAAAATTAATTGCGATATAAGTTTATAAAATTGTTGTCAGGGACTGAATAGCTCCAACTAATCCTCCTGCAAAGATGCCCTTAAATCAGTACATAGGCTTTCACAGTCAGAAACATTTAGAAAATAAACTGCTTCCGGGTTATGCCGTGTGTCAAGATTTGTAAATGCTGACGTTTCGAGAACCATGCTGGTCGGTTCTTCAAAGCTAATTGAATACTGAAGACCTACCAAGAAAATCGCCCTTATATACCTGTATTTACACCTCACTGCGCACATCTGGAGCTACCGCTCCCATGTGCTTTTCCACCTGACCGCGTTAGGATCGATTTCCAGACCCTACTAATGTCAGTACCATCCTCGCGATTGATGTTGTTAGGATGTTTGTAAATTTCGATGGCTTCTCTAATAAGCCTTCGATGATAATTACCCACCCTTGCCAACATCTTCACGTCATCGAAATTCATTGTGTGTCCCGACTCGTGGTAGTGTTGAGCAAAGTGTTGAATCTTGCGTAGCCTTGTGGTGCATTTACTTATGATAGTGCAATAAGCATTGAAATCTACGCATCATAAATACCCGATCGCAAACAACCTTATCCTACCCGCATTGTCTAGGTATTTATAAAGCGTTTACTTTGTACAAGTATAGTCAGTACCAGTACTGACAAACAAGTTAGCTAACCGGCCATCAGGCTAGCCAACTTACCGCTTATCTTTAGGTAGTTAATATCTACTACACTTGAATAATTTCTGTTACGCAATTACTTTTTTAAGTATTACTAATATATATATATTTGTCTTTAATGTAGTACACCATAATTGGCACATAAAAAGAATGCAATATAAATTTTTTGTGGAGAAATTTGTGAAGTAAACTCTTCTGAAAATACTATCTTGGTACCTATCTAAAATTTGAGCAAAATTTAAAATCATTCAAAAATTTAAAATCATCATTCGTCATTCGACAGTTTCATTCGAATAACGACTTCATTATTCAAACGAACTGTCATCATTATAGGAACGTAAACCAATAGAAAAGCCTTCTTGTTTTTAATTCAATTTATTGTTTTGGATCAAAACACATTTCTTTGACACCAATAATATTTACTTCATTGAATACCTACTCTAGTTTATTTGCTTGTACAGATTAATTTATTTAGAATATTTATTTAAATCTAATAAGTAAATATATTTCGATACAAACAAAAATTACTTTCCTTCAAAATAATCATTTTGTTTTGATTTAAAAGAATTGTTATTTTACGACAAAGAAGTCTAATTATGATTCAAAGAAATATATTTGTATACCTACCAGAAGGGATTTAGTTCCTTTAAAGTAGTATTTTTGCTTTGGCTTAAAAATAAGTTTTCTTCCGCAAAAAAATCATATTTTGATTCAAAGAAACATGTTTTAGTGTGAATATACCATCCAGCTGTATTGTTACAGGGCACTGCAAACTCTCTCCTCGCAGTTCGGTCATATCTTCAGTATAAATAGACTGGTGAAAGCCCGCTGCTCAGTTGATGTCGTGAGTCTGGTTAAATTACCAGTAAGTGCATGCACGTTCAAGTTACCGAATCCGAATCAGCGCACACTTTGCTACCCTAACCTTCCCTATATGTGTCAAACGGGTTTGACACCGCGGTTTGGTACATTTTTGAATAGTTCTCAATTATTTATTAATATCAAGAGATAATATAAAAGCTAACATAGCAAACTTGGACTGCTGAATCCATTGGTGTCTTAAAAATTGTTCCAACATTATAATAGTTTGTGAGAAAATAAACAATAATGAGTGTGTCAAAGTTACCGCGTGGTTGGGGCTATTTATGTCATCCAAGAAAAAAATGATGAAATACGCATTTGTAAACGTTATTGAGTCAAAGTAGCCCCGGCATTAGAAGTACAAGTAAAAATTAGGTATGGGTGTATACAGTAAACTTTTATTACCTAATTTATTTAGACCAAAAACTCCAACACTTAATTTTAATATATCGTCAAATATATCTATTCAAAACTTCTACAAACGAACAAATGTCGACTAAACCGATATTTTGCGGTAGTAGGTATCTCTTTTGCTCCGAAAATTTGCTCTAGCGATATTAATTGATCGAGTTTTCTTTGACTATTTTATGGACTTTTTTTGTTTCATTCCTGGTCCACGGTCCAGTAGCATTTATTTTACTGGATTGAGGTTCAGCTTCAGATTCAGCGTCATTCGAAGGTTCCTAATTGGGAACCGAAACTTCATTTATAGTCTTCTGCTTTCATGCTTGATACTTCTTTCCTCTTTGCATTTTCGTTTGTTCTTTATATGCTCTCAGTGCTTACAACAATGAGACTAAACTTCTTTCCACTAAACTTGTATCGAGATATAGGTACCTACTCGATTTGCAGGCAACCTCGATTTTCAGAAATTTCAGGCGCGCGAATCGTTTTCTACTCTCCTACAGTTTTTTGGAACATTTTTCCCTGTCGGGAAGTTATTATAAAGGCGTTTTTTATCACTCGGCAGGGGTTGGTGTTCGGATACAGTTTGGCAGGACAATTTCACTTTTGTCAACGAAAGATCAAGATTTTGTTAGGTATATCGGTCGCAATTCGGGAAAGATTGTTTGCTGTTTGTTGTCACAAATTGTTCAACTAAATCTGGTCTTGGATAATTATCTTTGAAAGTAGACACCGCTTTGCTCTGTTTGTCCAAAAAAATGTCAACTACCACGCGAATATCATACTTGGTTAATGGGAATCCATATATCGCCAGTTGGCGTGAAGTGTCCGCTATGATTTTTTGTTCGCGTCCGAAAGAACACTTGGGTGTGCTACTGAGCGATTGTGTCTCTAAACGGACTTATTTACAAGAGATTCTCATGGAATTTTATACAAAATGACCGCCTTTTGTTTTCGACATACCATTTTTAATGTCAGTCAGCGCTAATTTAAGATTTTCTTCTGAATAGTGATTGTAATGCCGGCTTGCCAAAGTTGTTTTTTTTTGTATTTTCGTACCATGACTAGTTACTCAGCACATGTACCAATAGCAACGACCGGTTATAATCGCATAAAATTCGAAAGAATAAAAAATATAGGTAATAAAAACTAAACAAGATGAGTAGCGGTGGCAAAGTAGCCCCTGGGTGACAAAGTAACGTCCGTCACCTCAGAACTTTTCACAAATTGACTTTAAACTTTCCAAACAATTAGTACCCAATTAGTACCAATTGGTACCACCAACCGCGGAATTGGTACCTCAAGGGAACCCCCTTAACTTATGAGTAGTTCTTTTGAACGTCACCTCAGAACGCCACTTGTCCTAAAACAACTCGAATCACTTTGAAATTTTGTAATGATATAGTACCCAATTAGTATCCTCAGAAAACAATAACGCCCAAATTAGTACCTCAAAGGAACCCCCCGGTATCGGGGGGCAAATATAGCGCGCGTCACCTCAGAACGCCAGTTGTCGAAAAACAAGTCGAATCTATTCTAGCTTTTGTAGGGAATTAGTACCGAATTAGTACCTACCCACAGAAAACACCAACCATCTAATTGGTACCTCAAAGCACCCCCCCCCCCTAAATCACGGGTAATTCTTTCGAGCGTCACCTCAGAACGCCACTTGTCGTAAAATAACTCGAATCACTTTGAAACCTTGTAAGGATTTAGTACTAATTAGTACTCTCAGAAAACACTAACCAATTTGGGGGTTAGTGATTTCTGTGAGTAGGGTAGACTGGGTACGGTTGTGCCAAATTTCATATGACCGCCCATTATTTTGTTACTATGCTAGTTAGCTGGAAAAAATATGTGTTTTATAGTAAAGGGTACATTTGTCTATATATGAATACTAAAAGTTTCGACCTATGTACAATGCTTACCTCATATGAGAAAATTAGAGAAAAAAGGAAAAATTGTCACAACCGACCACAACCCAGGAGCGGTTGTGACAGTACTTGGGGTCGGTAGTGACAGGTTTAAAAAAGCACCAAACCAGCCTAAAATCACTTTTATTGCAAGTAATATCTAACATAGTGCAACATATTCTTCTTCTGGAAAAATTTAACATTTCTGTAACATCAGCAATATAATCTGGTTATACGTTAATCGCTTGAACTAATAAGGTAGGTACTGTAGTATCTACAGTTATTGTAAATATTCATATTAGAGTCAGTCAAAAAGTTAACTGACTATTTCTAATTACACATTATGGTAACTGTGTCAAAATACAAAACAAATTATAATAATGTTATATCAAAATTAGTGAAACAAAAACTGAAAAAATCTCCTTCAAGAAAAAAATAAAGATTTGTGTAATAACACACAACATCAAAAAACACGAGAAGGTTGATTAAAGTTCAAAAGACAAAATAAGATACAGAGATCTAGTCGACTCATCACCGTTATGACTCTGACTCAGACACAAACGTAATGGCGACTGCCACCTGCGCACTCAAAGTGGGACCAGGGCGTCTACTCTCGTCATCTTTTTGAAGCGAATGCGAGACTTTTCGAATGGAGTGGGGATATCACCGGTTGCCCTCTGTTTGGTACGTATCTATGAGCAAGTTTGCTTGTGGCTAAGAACAGTAACACACGCGCCACGCACATACGTTCCCATAAGTTTGATTGAAAGGTATAGGCGTGGCGCGTGCGTTATTGTTCTTAGCAACAAGAAAACTTGCGCATAGATACGTACCGGAGGGCAACCGGTGATATCCCCACTCCATTCGAAAAGTCTCGCATTCGCTTCAAAAAGATCACGAGAGTAGACTCCCAGAGCTCACACTTTCCTTGGCATTGGATCCATTTTTCCCCAGTTTTGCTTTCAGAATATGCGTCTAAACAAGCAAGACATAAATAGTCTTCGTCCGATGACGGCGGTGATGTATTCCTTTTCTTTGCTTTCTTTTGGCCTTTTCTATTGTTGCCTCCCTTTGGTTCAGAAAGATTTTTCTGTGCATTCTTAGCCTTCAATCGATTTTCTTTTTTTTCATGTTCTTGTCTGACCGCCTCTATTTTATGCGTGTCTGTATAAATGGTTGACTTTTTGTTTCTGGACAACTGCTGTTCTTGTTCCTCAGAGAATACTTTATTATGAGCAACATACCCCGTTCTGACGTTCTCTTTATTGTGATCTACCGCGGCTCCATCGCATTTTCGAATGTATCGTAGCAAAAACATGCGATTAACTTCGTGCATTTCCGCAGCTCTCCGTAAGGGTACGGACAGACACCGAGCGCGGATATAGCGCAGTGGAAAGCGAAGCGTAAAAGGTTCCGACCCATCTTTTTGTATGTTCGAGCGTGTCGGAACCTTTTACGCTTCGCTTTCCGCTGCGCTATACCCTCGATGTGTGTCAGTGCCCTTAGGAAGACCCGCGTTTCACTTCGCTGTAAGCAAATTCATATTTTTTTATGTCACACAGCCCTCATTCTGTCTTCCTCAAGCGTTTCCTTGGCATCTAAAAACAAACATAAAAAATTACGTATGTCACAACCGTACCCAGAAAATATGTCACAACTGTACCCAACGCACTCCTTCGCATATAAACAATCACTATGACAACACAAAATAATCTACGTTCAAAGTAATCACTGCTATTTAACTACTAATGTTTAACTTATAACGAGAAGAACACTCAGAGCTCCATCTGTACATATGTAACAAAAACTACTAAAAGAAATCTAATAAAAATACTTACTTTTGATAGTTAAAAGTAATGTAGGCCACTGATAGCGTTAATGTCGTGGGATAACTGACACAACACTGTCAAACACGTTCAGACGAGCACGCTGTCTCTCTCTCCCCTAGCACCCACTACGTTATTCGTCATAGTTTCTCTAATATGGCGACTGTCACAACCGTACCCTGGCACAAACGTACCCAGTCTACCCTACTAACTGGGTACTAATTCCCTACAAAAGCTAGAATAGATTAGACTTATTTCGACAAGTGCATGGCGTTCTAAAGTGACGCACGCGCGCTCTCTTTGCCCCCCGATACCGGGGGTTCCTTTTAGGTACTAATTTCGGGGTTAGCGTTTTCTGAGGGTAGGTACCAATTAGCTACTAAATTCCTACAAAATTTCAAAGTAATTCGAGTTGCTTTACGACAAGTGGAGTTATGAGGTGACGCTTGAAACAACTATCCGGGGTTCCTTTGAGGTACCTATTAGGGGGTTGGTGTTTTCTGTGGGTACTAATTGGGCACTAATTCCCTAAAAAGTCTAGAATAGATGCGATTTGTTTTTCGACAAGTGGCGTTCTGAGGTGACTCGTCGTCTAAATCCTTACAAAATTTCACAGTGATTCGAGTTGTTTTAGGACAAGTGGCGTTCTGAGGTAACGTTTAAAAGAACTACTCATAAGTTAACGGGGTTCCCTTGAGGTACCAATTCCGCGGTTGGTGGTACCAATTGCAGGTAATAATGGGGTCTAATTATTTGGAAAGTTTCAAGTCAATTTGCGAAAAGTGGCGTTCTGAGGTGACGGACGCGTCAAAGTATCCCCAGTTGACGGTAGGTCTGGTCGAGGATGTGCGACATCCCCAAAGGCGGTGACACGTGGAGACTTTGCTTTACTGTATCTATACCTACCCCCCGAAAAGTTCTTGTTAATTAAAGATCCACTTTAATTACTTCAACAAACTGATAATTCTTGTAATCAGAGAACCATTTATTCCAACCTTAAAGCACCGAATTTTAATTCTACCATCGTCGCATAGTTATTTGAATAGGGTATTTGACTATATTATTGGAAAACCATCTTAGTGTGTTTATTCCTTCACCCCACATTGTAATGCAGTTTCGTTCGTCATTAGTTCCCGTATTTTTATTTGAAAAAACAGCGTTAAAAATTGAATCACAAAAACTCCCGCCAAAACGATACTTTCTGTTGTACGTAGATCACGTGATTCTCGTGACGTCACACGATACTAGATATCCAATCGGCCCATGTGAGTTGTAATCATCGGCATCGTCGCTCTTTGATAATTGTGTTGCATTGACAAATAAATTTAAAATATTCGAAAAATAAAAATTTATGAGTCGTAGAAAAAACATCGTATTTGACTCGTACATAACGGATATAAATAGCTCGCATGTTTACACGCTTGCCTACGGCTCGCATATGAATGAAATTTCTGATTTATAACATTAATCATGATTCATGTGCTCATCAATGAATCTTGCGATTAATATTCTTAATTATGTGCCCATTTTTTTAAATTGGATAAATTACAATTTCAGTAATATTTAAGTAACTGTCATGTGTCTATACGATAGTAGGCTAGCCAGGATAGAACTACTACAACTCTACAAGCAACTAAGCTTGGTAGCTTTGCCAGTGTAAACGCGGCTTGCCCATTGAGACAACAAAAACCGTCGATAAGCAAACTCATAATCATTAATCACATAAGAAACGCGATTAAATAATCACCAACAACAAAAAATCGCTTGTCTAAATAGTCTCCTTTACGTAAGCACGGTACGCAACAAAATTACGTTATACGCTGACCACCATTTGTACCCCTCCTGTACCCCCGTCGTCGCGCGTAATTTGCATGGGGAAGTGACTGCGCGCTTCCCCTCCATCCCGCGGATGACAGATTAGCGCACTCGCGTGTGAGGCCAATGATACAAGCGGTGAAAATCGTGTAATGCCAATGCTACTCTACTGTCGCGGTTGCGAGCGGCACACATGCGCACAATGGGAATCGCAAACATTGGCCTGTCCCGCGGGTGTTGCGTGGTGCCCGTTCGGCCGGTGCCGCTTGGCGCTGGGCGAGATCTACGGTGCCCCGAATACCTCTGCACCGCTACAAGCCCTGATGCTTTTCCTGCGCGCCGATTTTGTATAATAAATTATTCGCTTTTTGGTATGGAAGAGTTTCTAATAACGATTGCGGTCTAATATCTATCTAATAGCTGTTTTTGTCAACTAAAATACAACGTTTGATATAACAACCGCATATTCTTTGGCACAAACAATATTTGCGGTATTCAATACGTTTAGTTTAGGTATTCCTTAGGGTTATAACTAATTCTTGTGAAGACAACCCTTTGGGCCAATTAAGCAATAATTATTATAATGTTATCAAGGGTATTGTGTGTTGGTTTTCTTTGCATTTGGGTCAATAAACTATTATTATTATTATTATTATTATTGATACCTAATGTTACCTAAATAAAGTTATCTTCATACAAGCATAAATTGCTTTCCCCTAGTCATATTTTTGATTTATGTAGGTACTTAAAAATACGTTTTTCAAAGAAATCCACATTAATTTCTGTAATTAGGTACCTACCTTCACTGAACCAATTAGTGCAACCATAAAATATCGCATTTAAACTCACCATTTGATTCAAATCAACTTTTTACTAATCATTCCATCTTATGATTTTATCAGAAATAGTAAAACCTATAGGTACATGATACAGGCAAATTACGGAATCTATAGACTTTCTTACAACGTGAGATATTACATCGTGTAGCTATTTGCCTGGGGAAATAGATATGAAACCTTTATTTGTATTTTTAAAGCTATTTGCCTCTGCAAATGTATTTGCCAAGACCATTGTTAGGCAAATAGCATTTTGTGTCCAATCGCGTTAGTTTTAAAATTATATGAGGTTATGTGCAATCCAGGAATGGTTGTTCTCAAATACGTCATAACTAATATTTAGTCGTTGATTACTTCTCAGCACTATACCTAGTATTCTAATCATCATGATTATAATGAATTTACTTACGCCTGATTTGTTGTGACAAGCGTCAATACTTATGAGTGCGAAGATAGATTTCATATGGATTTTAATCCACTAAAACAAGACTTTTAGGTTAGGAATGTTTAGTTTTCCTTTTACCAGGAAAAAGTTATAGGTACGAGACTGGAAAACACTAAATTTCTGTTTTTTATCGCCTGGACCATTTGACCCATCGATGCAGATGATGATACTTACAGCATACGGAAATCATGCGGAACAAATGTACTTCCAACTTAGTGAACATTTGGTGTGTTGAAACGTTTTGCATATCTTCGTAATGGTTCACCGATATGCTGCAGAGGTTACTATGATTTTCCAAACACAGTAGCCGACCCAAGTGCCTATTGCTGTGATAAGAAACGGAGATGAAGTTAATTACGCTTTCAACAACCACATAACCTCACATAATTTGAAAATCCAGTATGCTGACTATGCGAACTGTCACTTGCGATTACGGTTACACTCTGTTCGCTAAAACAAGTCGCTTACGTCATCATTTTTTCTCCGTTTGAATGAAATAGGTTCAGAAAAATAAAAAATTATTGCTGCAATGTGTATGGCAATGCCTGTCGTCAGAGTTTTTGTTATACAATTGAGCATTACCGACAGAAAGGAAGGAAGAGAGACGCCGTATTAATTGATGACGCTACGGACTTCTCTACCCGTACGGAATGTATTTTAACATCGCGAAACGTAACCGATCGATTTCTATACAAAATGATATTTGCCTACCAACGGCTTGGGCAAATACATTTGCCTAGGCAAATAGCTTTAAACATATATACCTACCTATACAGACTCAATATCTTTTTGCCATGGCAAATAGCTTTTACCTAGGCAAAAGCCTTTTGTCAGAATCAGAAATAACCATTTCTATAGAAACCAATACAAATTTGACCGCTTTTAAAATAGCATAGTGATCAGATTGCTCACGTATGGAGGCTCACGTGTGCAGGGGAAATAAAACAATGCAGCAATTTTATAATCAAGTTAGTTAATGGCTGCTTTTGTTTTCAGTGTTTATATGATTTCGATATTGCCCTGATATAATCGAAAGTCACTACCTATAGGTTTTACTTTAATCTCGAAATACTTAGTTTGATTTTACGTTATGGTCTTTGTCTTTACTCGGGAAAAAATTGTTAATTTCAAATAAATCACTGTTTGAACCTGGAGGCAAATATATATTTATTTGCTACAAACAACGGTTAATTGACTCATACAAACCTATTGCTAATATGTACTAAACAAACAAACTTTTTTAAACTTAAGTAACACAAGCAAATAAATATAAGTATTTTGCTTTTATTCATAGACGATTTATTTGAATCATAAACGTGATATACCTACCAATTATTCAATTTTTGTTAAGTATTCAAATTTTATACCTGGTTACAACCATAAACATGGTGCAAGAGTGAGGTTTTGTTTTCTTGTCAATATTTGTAGCACACTGGGCTACACCCATCTATAACCTGTAGGTACCTATACGTAAAAACTGGATTAAATAAGGCAAATGTACTGAAAATCAGATTTGAAATCCATAGATTCGTTTTATAAATATTTGTTTGCAGCTTTGACAGCAATCTGTGAAAGGCAATGTCCACATGTCTTCCAATGGTTTTTTCCAATAACAGCATATTTTGCATATAATAAGATGCAAAATACGATACAGGTATAATAGCTACAACCACAGATTAGCCTACAGCTAGCCTACAGATTTCACCTAGCCATTCTTTCATATTACCCACGACAATTATGCCAAGCAAACCAAGCAACGATAGTTCCAATATCTAAGGGTTCCTCACGTACCCATCTCTTAAATCACCCACCAAAATCCGTACTGGCACATGCCTCAATACAACCTTCCATACAAAACCCTACCCTGGCTACACCATTCCACACCATAGACAAGCAAACATATCGGAAAACATATCAGAAATGGTCACCCGTCCTCCACACCGATATGCAAAACTGACAGCCTATTAATCCTCTAATCTCCGTCCAAGTAAACACCAATCACCCAGACAGAGGAAGGCAGAGATGGCGCAAGCGCAGACGCCACGGCCATGCTCATTGCCTCAATAGATTATAAAACTAAGGCTCTCTAAACTATTGGGAGCAGCCCCCCACTACATAATTGCAGGGAGGTATTCATGAATAAAAACCTATTCAACATGCGTGAATAGCACGAATTCATCTCGCTTCGATAGGAGGAAAGCGTACGTCCGTCTCTGTCACGGTAAGGTGCAGACATAGTGGAAGGTTTCGTTAAAAAGGCTTTCTTTTCATGCGCTGGGGCAAGCGAACGACCTGCAAGCCCCTCCCAATCCGACGGATTCTATTGGTCGAGCCGAACGCCAATGGGGACGAAGAGAAATTGTAAGGCTCGAGACCTTCATAGATGGGAAGCTCCCAGTTGAGAGGTTCCTACCTAAACAGTAGAACTGTAAAAAATTAGTTCTAGTAGTGAAAATCTATGATAGCAAGTGTCGTGTGGACGGAAAAACTATAGGATTTACAAAATCTGCGGTGCACGAATCGGTAAGTGATTACCAAAAAAACTAATTATAACCAGAACCAGCCATTAATTTTAATGGGACGTGTTTGAGGACGGGCGAGTCCATCGTGCCCCTCGAGGTGAGGTCGGAGCGTTTCGTTTTCTTTTTTTGCGTGTCGCCTAAAATAATGGGCGAGTTATTCGCAGTATAGGTGGCCACCTTTGAGGTTATTATCTCAAAATTGCGCATTGCAAACGCAAAGCGACCATTTTGTCCGCTCTGCGAAGCGATCTTTATTTCGCCGTGTTGATTAGTGTGGATATGAGAAGTCGCGCGCATGGCCACCAAACCAATAACCATTGGAACGAAAATCGCTTGCCTTGCGCCGTAAGTAACGGTTCCTATACTTCCTATAGCACATAAACGCTCTTATAGGTTATCTCGTGCACGCTCGAGTGACTCATTGGCTTCGATATGAAATAATTTGATAACTCCACGATTGGTGTTTGAATATTCCGGTGTGACTACGCGGACTAGGTCATTATGTCACTAGAACATAACCTATAAGAAGCATATACTAGTTACAAAATATTTTCCACCTCAACATTGACGAATATACACATAAATTCTGATTACGCGCTTGTTTAATTAACATGTGCAAGCAAAGCAAAGGAAAGCAAAGTCCGTCGGAATTATCACCTCAAACTATTAAATACACATTGATAAATATCGGTAAACGCTAGGTTAGGTTATGTAGCGCCTGATGGCGTTCACGGGACAATAGAAAAACGGTGCATTTGATGCATTGTGCGACCGTAGAGAAAGTTTCAGTGTAGTCAGGCGTAGTCCGAGAGCCGAGCTAGAGTTTTGGCGGTAGGAGACGCCCCGAACACCGTCAAGCGGAACGGAGTCGTCCGGTGAAATCGGTTCTGCTAAAATAGGCCACTGAGAAGGTATAAGAACGTATAAAATGGTAATATATGTTGGAATGTTATTGCGTGGTACCGTAATTACTAATTAGTGATGATTTTGCATAAAATACTGGCGGAATTTAGGCGAAATGTTTAGTTAGAAATGAAAATAAAACTGTTTGAAATTGATTACGACATCGCATCGTTCGGATTTCATGTCTATTGTAACAATTAAATGCCTAAATGGACTAATGCATGGACAATTAGTATGTACCCACCATATGATTATTATTATTATAATTAATAGTTACTCTATAGCTAGTCACAGGTTGGACATGCGTCACTTCCGGTTGTCCTAGATTTCTTTGTTTGTATATTTTGATTTACATCGTAATTAACGTGTTTTATATTTGGAGAAAGGGTTGAAATTTCATTTAAGGTACTGCGTGTTGAGTTTTCAAAGAATTTAGATTAGCTTTTCTATAAATAAACACAGACTCAACTTTCACTTAAACTGCATAATAGGTATAATATTCTGTTGAGTAAAAAGTTGTAGAAAGCTATGGCTGCAGAATAATTACTCAGATACTTATAGTTTTATTTAAAACAATAAATAACAGCGATAGTTTTTGATCAATTGATAATAATACCTATTTGATAATTAGCACATTGATGTGTGACGAAAATGTGCAACATTCTGTAAACGGCAATTTAAGGAAATGAAATATTTCTATTAGGTATTATGCATGTAATGTTTATACCTCAAATATAAAAACGTGGGTTTAATGTTAAAAAATGTACTAGTGAGTCCACTTTATTGTGTTTATTTATCACAAAGAGTCCCAAAAGAATCTTGAGTGATGCCAATATGTAGTTTCAAGAGAGCATAGCATCATTATCTCACTTTTAATGACTGAAAGAGGTTGGTTGCATTATTGGCCAATCGAAATATGATATACCTAAATACTATCACTACTTAACAAAAATCACTACATATAGGTACACACCAAAAAACAAATATTATATAGTCCTACTTATATATCTTGAAATGTTTGATTTTTAGAAAAGAAATGCAATTCTGACTAAAGAATTTCATACACAAGGCAATGTTGTTTAATACACAGGGAAAGAATTGTATAGCACTTTCACAGAATCAACTAGGTATCAAGAAGCGAGCGACAGTATATAGTATAGAAACGCAGTTAAATTGAAAAACAATCACTTCTACTGTATAAAGTAAATGTGATAACTATGTAATTTTACAAGTACCTACCAGCAACGTGTTGCTAAAAATCTACAGGGTTGTTATAAATGATTGTAGTCGAAGTAGGCCATGCCCATGTTAATAAATTTTTGCCGCTATATACACAAACAACTGTCAAACGTGAAATCGGTTATTTAAACCGATTTAACTTTTGCGTGGTATACAATTCAAAACAGAGCGGCAACCAGAAATCTTTATATATTTGACATCCATGGCTTACTTCGACTACAATCATTTAAAATTACCCGTTACAATACCAATGTGGCTGGTTTCCCTTAAATTTATTACATATAGGTATAATTTAGTTCAATACAGTATTACCGTTTCTTTCGCACGTTATTCCTGTAGTTTGCATGTATTTTTTCTAACTTTGCAGACGTTTTCTTGTATGAATGTATTAGTTGTGTTTTTCAATTCTATCAATAGTAAGCAGCCGCTTGCAAAGACAAAGGAAGAATACAAACAATACTCTTTGCAATAATAAACTGTAAATAAATTATTTAAAAGATCCATTCTGAATAAAAAGTTTCAAAAGTATGAGCCATTTTTAAAATAGTGTTTTGTAATAATTCAAAGTAATAGTTCAAACGGCTTTAATTTAAGGAATTGTAAAACCAAATAAGTCAATATGAAATTTTTTACATGCAAAAGAAAGAATAGGAATAATTTCAGGAAAAATTGTAGACTCCCCCTGCAGCTAAATCCGAAAATAAAAAATTCCTTTTTATTTAAATTAGTTTTTAAATTTAATGCGGACCTAAAACTTTAAATTTTCGTTCTTTTCTTGTACAAAAACTTTTTTGTTAAATTTTATTTTGAACAGAAATATAATTTTTTCACTAAAATTGTACAATTTCTAATTTTCTTCGTGAATGTACCTACGAGCCGTTAAATCAATAATTTCTGCGATTGTCCAAAAATTAATTTTCCAGAACGAGCAGTAGATTCAAGACTAGAAAAGGCCCTAAAGGACCGCAGTGTCCCTTCTCTAGTTGGAAAATACCAATTTTCTTCTTTGGATCTGTTAATTGCACTGAATGTACTTAAATTACTATTGCTTCCATAATATAACATGTAATATGTTCATATTTAAAAGAAGTTGGTGAATATTTAGTCCAAAAATATGTGAGCTGATTAATCTAACTATCAAAAGGTTTGATTTAAGTCAAATAAGTATATATAATTAGTAGCTATCTATCCATTTAAAATATTCTTGCGTATATAAAAAACAACAGTTGTTTTGGATGAACAAAGGTAGCTGTAAATTGAGACAACGTTTTGTTGTGTGTAGGTATACAATAGTGTTGAACGGAATAGATATTGAACAAATCTGATGTGGCCAGGCACATGACTTTATCATATTATATGTAAAATTAATAGTTTAGCTGCATGAGATTCTATTTGATCGAGATCAATCGTGTCTGCATTAAGATAAAACTAGTTAGCCAAGATTTGACAGATATATCGATTCTATTCACAGTAGGTATTGTCAAAACATCAGCGTTTGATATCTACCTACTGTCATTAGAATGAAAATATCTGTGAAATCCTGGCTATAACTAGTTTTATAATAATGCAGACACGACCGATCTCAATGAAATACAATTCGCTCATGCAGCTAAACTAATAATTTTATATAAGCTATAATAAACTAATAATTTTTACCACACTTGTGGTGTTATCAAAGTGGTAAAAAAAACAAATCGAAAGCGAGTCCATGAAGCACTGAGAGCGTTTCTTTGTGGTAGTTTGGATCTACGACACTAACTAAAACTGACATACGCATCTTTTGAGCCCGGATTCTTATATAGATTCTTATATAGATATATATATCTATAATAAAGCATTTTGTTTGTATAAACCCATAATAAGATAAATTGACGACAGTTTTTTTTTGTAGTTAGTTTTGTAAATTGTTTTGATTAAGTTAGTAACCTTCAAATATTTAGACAAAACAAAAATTGTTATACATCAATAAAACAACACACCTACAGCCCTTCTGAATACATGTAAAAAAATAATCTGCACCAGCTGCTTGTGCCAAATACCCCACTGGTGCGACCTACCAAAAATTCGAGTTTACTTATCGCCGCCAATTTTAGCTTTTACACATGCGCCGCAAGGCTGTGTGCCCGCAAATCAGCTGGTAATCGTAACGTCACAGCCAAACAGGCATTTTCGGCCGCGATAAGCCACCTCATGCATCCATCGCAATGCTATAGAACGGTTAGTTTCGTACGACGTTAGTTTCTATTACCTCCCAACGACTAAACTAGAAGATCCAATTCGGTTAGTTTTGTCTGTCCTGGAACGACCAAATGCCCGCGTAACCACAATCACAGTTTCTCAAACAAACACACTCCGCTCCAAACAAACCGCGACACACGACGACGAGCACCACGCGGTTGGGGATATCAGTCGAGAACTCGAGTCTGCTGGCACAGTCGAAAGCGTACACGGTGCGAACGGCGAGGTCGTTTGGATCAATAAACGATATCTCATCTCCCTATATGACGAAACGTTGCGACCGGCTATATGCCCATCTCTCAGTTATCGGTACTAATTTTAATTAAACTTTAATTAATCTTGATAAAAATGTTGTTCTATGGCTTAAGGTAGGTCAATACAGATAAACCTCCTTTAAGCTATTCATTAACTTTGAGGATTGTGTAGATAAAACACACAGAAATGAAAACAAGAAAGATTACATGTAATAATTGTTAAGTAACTCTTAGTTACGTCTAAGTTACACTTAAAAATGCAAATTAATAACGCAAAACAAAATAGGCTAATGAATGGACTAAAGATGACAAATGAACTCAGTTGTCAATGTTCGGTTATTAAACTGTCATTAGAACTAAAATCAGGCATCTTAGTGAAGTGCAAGTTGCCCGTGCTGTCGCTCTTATTCAGCATGGCCACTCTATCCGACATGTTAGCAGGGACCTTCAAGTTTTCCCGTCTGTTATTCAGCGTTTCTGGAATTGGTTTCGGAAGACTGGCCAATATGTTAGAAGTGCTGGACGAGGTCGAAATCGAAAAACTACTCAAAATCAAGACCGATTTCTTGTGCTTTCCTCTCTACGTCAGCTTACTGCCACAGCACGAGACCTCCTAAACGACCTAAAACGAACACATGGAACAGAAATTTCTGATCAAACGGTTAGAAACAGATCAAAAGAAGCCAATTTGAGAATTAAAAAGTGCACTGTGAACTCTCTCTAACTGTTCCCAAACGATTGGGATCAAAATCGACATAAAATGTTATTTTCTGTTTGTTCACTTTTTTTTTGTTTGAAATACGTATGGAGAAATCGTAATTTTGTCAAGTAAAAATTAAGACTGCATTAGGTTTTATAGTCATCGGCCATGTAGCGCAATTTGTGAGTTGAAGACTGCAGACTTTACACGCAACCTACGACTGCCGGAGGTAGGTAACTGACTAAAAAAACTTCATCCCCACCTATAATTGAGGGTAATAACCATAGGTCTAGCCTCCAGCCTAGTTCTGATATATTACCTTTAAATTATAGTAAAAAGTAATGGGTTTTTAAGTTCTTAGTCCTTTGTGTGTAGCTTATAAAATATATTTTTTTAATTCTTCTTCTTTTTCATTCAACCTCAAGAGTCACATGCCTTTTCTTGATCGTTTAATGAACCAATTTACACACGAAAATCTTATCAACATGCGTACAAATATATGCAGACTAAGTCCAAAGGACAGGATGTCGTTTCCCATCGTCTATAGGCGCCGGATGGTCATTGTGTCCTTGAAACCAGATGTACGGGGAGTGTGTGTATTGAATATTATATCGAAATACACAATATGTTGACCAACAAATGAGTACATACCAGAGGAAAACGAATTATAGTTACATTAGATGCTTATTGTCCTATCTGTTAAATTCAATCAAATAGATTGATGAAATTGATGAAATTAGTAAAGAATTCCATCGTCGGTAGACAAACCATAAAGTAAATTACGTGACCAAAATACAACTGAGCTATATAGGTACATACCTACATGAGTTGGTACTCCTGAATATGTTGGATGTAGGTATATATCTACAAACGATGATGTTATGACTTCCGTTAAAGATCGAACGCTTGGCACGTAATTATTGACAAATGAATTAACTTTTTACCGACATTCCGATGTGCAGGTGATTCGCGTTTGTTTTGTATTGCAAAATGTACTTTTCCGGTTATAAAATAACATGAGTTGGGCACACTAAAAGAAAAATAAACTCTGTGGATATATATTAAAACAAAAACAGTGAACGTCTCAGAACAGAAAATAGATAAAAGAATGATTTTAAAACATTTAGAGACAGGTGGATTTCTACAGAAAATACCACATTTCTAACAAAGCACTGCTTGATTTTGATCTTTGTAGTAATGGGAACATCCACATAAAGTTCTTCCTTAACAAGTCGTTGGTGATGGAGTTTTTCGTTGGAGTGTTGGAGCATTTTCGGAAAGCTGGTTTACTGATCTTGCAAAGTACACAGTTACAGATTTTTTTAATTCAAATAAATATGCCTTGACTTAAAGAATGCATATTTCTTTGCGGATAAAATTGCATTTGTTTGAAATATTTATTTGGTAAATAGAACGTATATTTGTGTCAAACAACTTATATTTTCAGTTAAAATTTACAATAAGCGAAAAATGGTTCTTTGCTTAAAGAAATTATTGACTCGAACTTTTCGGAGGGTAGGTACAGTACAGCAAAATCTTCACGTGTTTTTGGATGTCGCACATCCTCGACCAGTGGTTGGTTTTCCCAGACCAACGTAAAGTCAAGGTTAGGGTAGCAAACTGTACGCTGTTTCGGAATTTGATCTTGAACCTGCATGCACTGTGCTCTATACTGTCGATGACACGGCCATTTTAACAATTTAGCCAAAATATGATTTCCTTGGCGGAAGTAAACCTATTGTTAAGTCAAAGCAAACATATTTCTTTGAGGAAAATAGATCTCTACTTGTATACATATATATTTGTTTGAATCAAACTTAGATTTCTTTGGTGTAAATAAATGTCTTTTTAAATCAACACAAAAATATTACGAAATTTTTAAGTAATAAATAGTAATTTTACCCAAATATATTTATTTGACTTAAATAGATACTCCCAAATAAATTAATTCTCGACAAGCAAATTAACTAGAGTAATTATAGAACTAAACAATGTTAGCGTTTTGATCCACAAGAATCTTTATATACTAAGATATGCAAGATATTCCATTCTTAAGTTATTTGACAGTCAAAAATGAGTAAATTCTCTTTTCTCTTTATCTTTATTAGTTACATATTATCCCAAAACGACTTCGCTGAATACGAAGTGGGAAATAAGTACAAAAATCCACCTTTTTGTTATTGCACGTCAGGTTATTGCGTTGTTTGTAGTTTCTTTTATGTAGACCACCTTTTAAGATTTCAGGTAAAAGATTCAAAAGATTTACTATAAGACTGTTTTAGGCTTCTAGGACAACGGGTTCAGCTTGTATAAATTTGTAAAACAAAATTTAGTTTTTCACATTTACACTATAAAGAAACGCTGACAATGCTTAAAGAGCTCTTGTGAATAAATTTATATAGAATATTAAAGGTACAAGTCTACAGCATACAGTGACATATTTTCTAGAAGATTTTATAGAGGGCTTGAAGACAGTTCTTACAATTAATTTAAATAATTAGGTTATTCGGTATTTCGTATTGGCAAATTGGAAAGGAGAATTAGCACACGGGAAAACTATAGTTGCAGTTTTTGTAGACTTGAAAAGAGCCTATTTGTCGTCAAAAGTTATTACAAAAACTGGAAACTTTACGGAATCAGAAGAAAAGAATTGAAATGGTCTGAAAACTATTTAACAAGCAGGAGACAAAGGGTTAGGATTGAAGAAAATGAGTCAAGTGGATTAATCAACAGCTTGGGGGTGCCACAAGGTTCTTCTTTGGGACCTATTTTTTTTGTTTTTTTTTTTAATTTGTACGTAAACGATGCTGCTTCAATAGTTAAATCTTGTACCTATTTAGAGACGATACACTAATATCAATTGCAGGAGATAATTTACCTCAAGCAATCGCTAGATTGCTATGGTATTGAGAAATAGAACTTCAAACTCTACACCAGAAATAGTTATCGATAACATAGTTGTTGAGATAGTCAAATTATAGATAGATAAATTTAAATATCTAGACGTCATATTAGATACGTTGAAATTTACTACTAATATGGAGTATATAGTTAAAAAGGTGCTAGCTGTATTGTTTCAAGTTATGCTAGCAATTTTATCCTATTGACTACTAAAAATATTGACGGGTCTCAATATTGCATATCCTTGAAGCAAGAGCATCCGATATAGAACAATAAACAGTCGCTGTTATAATTGGTAATGATGATACAAATAATGAATAAACTTGACATAACTTCCACACATGAGCCTTCTTAGAATAAAATCCCAGGGTCAATGTTGTTATGTCTACATATGAAAGTAGTCGTAAATAGCAATAACTTGCTTGCATAACTTAAAACAGTACATACCATAGAAACCGACAATCGATAAACTCCACCAAAGTCACTACCAAGGATCACCAAGAGCATCGACCAGATCACCAAAGAACTGCGCAAGCGGCAAGATTATCAATTATCGCACCACAGGGTAAATAAACACCAACTTTCTGTTTACCTCCAGGCAAGGAGGCGTACTTTATTTTGTTAGCCGTCTCTCTGAGATACTGGCGATTCGATTGTTACTTTATCCCAGACGAGATTGAGCAGAGATCGTGCTAGCTGGCTGGTATAGCAGTGGACATGAGGCATGGTGCGAGGAGTAGGGTGCTGTGCATGACGTGGAGGGGCTACAAGTCGGTCGGAAACAGCTGAGCACTACAAAATCCATACTCCGGGCTTCGGGTGTCCCTTTGTCTGCAGTTTGGACAGGACCGGATTCATATAATCTCATCTCGATTCTTGAATGTTTGAAAAAGAACAGCGATTTTCGATATAAATCCGGAGTTTTGGACCTAGTAGACTTTTTTAGTAGTTGGTGGGTGACAAACTCAAGATGTGAAATAGATGAAGATAAATTGTGGATAGTTTGTGTTTTGGAAACTTTGTACTAAAGAAGAAATCACGGTCAACTAAATCACAACAACCACTGGACGACGCGACATTCAGATGAAACCTTCAGGAACTCACTATAAAAGATGCAACAAGTTTCTATTGTTTTCAGTTCTAAGACAACATTGTAACGAATACACTGAATAAACTGTATAATCAAGTGTTTTTAACCAATACTTAATGGAATTAAACATTTTAAAACCAAACATTAATAAGGTACGTTCCTATAAAGAATTTGTTTGGAGTTTTTTTGTTGTTGATATAATAAATCCCATATTAACTAAGAACTTGACCCTATTTTGATCTTTTTTACCTGTAGGTCAATTATCTTACATTTATTTTCAAATCAACTCATTTTGGCGATAATTCTTTTTCAAGGACAGATTTTTTTAGTTACATATATTAAAATTATCCTTAAAAAGGATATGTGTTTACTTACTATGGCATTTGATAGTTGATAATTGTACAATATAGTTTGTTTACATACAATTTAAACAGTAACCTTTAATGTTGTTATTCTCAGAACTGTAAACATAGTTTTTAAATCTTCATATCTCCCTATTTTTTTGTCATTTCAAACTCTCTTTTTTAAATATTTCTTAAAATTTACAGAAGTCAGTCAATAAGTAATCAATAATCAATAGGAAATAAAATAAAACGGATTAAGTAACAGTCAAAAAAGGAACACAGAATCCTAACTTTTCACAATTTTGTTGTTTGCTTTTTTCATTTCAACTAAGTATGTCATGCCAGTAGATGAACTTTAGTTGAAGATACAAAGTTTGCCGAAAAAAATTGCGTTGTTTTTGCACCATAAACACTGGTTAAAAATATACGTTTGGGTGTTTCAGGCCAGAACAATGACTTTTTAGATAAGTTCAACTGTTATGTCCAAAGGTGGTGTATTAATGCCAAAATGACTACTCTTTGCTACGTTTTTTGTAAAGTGCATTTTTTATCTTAAATAGAATAACCCAACAAATCATATTCAGCTATCAAAAACTGTAGAAAAAAAATACTGAAGAAAACAAGAAAAAACGTCTACCTCCTTCCCAGAAAATATTAGTTGTGCTAATTCATCAATGTGGTCCAGAGGCCGGCCCTGATAAACGAGAAGAGAGGAAGAGAGGACCTAGAAATAGTACGGTTTGGCTTCAAGTTGAAGGACACACGGTACACTCTACTATTCGACCTAAAAAAATTGGCCCGTGTTGTGTATACATATATGATGATAGCCGTAGGCCCTATTCGCTGGATTTAGTCGCCCGTCTCCAGTCCACGCTTTTCACGCACTTTGTCTGATTACTACCCACAATCTTCCGTGATTTTATTACAGTTATTAATCTGCATTCGGACTTGTCGAGTTTTTCCCGCCTTGGAATTTTCTACGAAGTTTTTCACTTCCTTGAAGTGCCCATAACTGAAGATCTTTGCGTGTGAATTTTCTTATTATCTTATTTCTCAAACGTACTTATTTATCTATGAAATCTAAATTAAATTAAAAATTATATGATCAAATAATAAAACATAACAATAGCAAACATTCAATTGCTCTTATAAACTTGTATGCAGGTATATTTTGGAAACATGGGTCAGACAATAATTGACAAAGCCTTTTAGGCAATTGCTGTGCAAATACATTTTGAAACCGCAGACTATCAAACTCGAACGTCAATGCCGGAAATTTGGGCGGCACGCAGTGTAGCTAAATTGCAGAATTTGTGACGCTCCATTTTCAATTTTATGCTATTTTCTGTGTAACAAGAATTCAACACAAGAAAAAGTAACTAGAAAAAATCAGTTATAGAAATACTGAAACAAGTCTGAACAAACTGAATTATGGAACACCTCATGGAGAATATTCACCTCATGAGTCTCATGACTAGGAAACTCCGGAGTTATGCCTAAAAAACTATTTTTCTACTTTCCATTCACACCGTTGTAACACCGTTTTAGAAACTTTTTTCTAAGATTGGTCGCATTGGTATCAAATGCCATATGTCAAACGTAAACACATAACCACAAAATATTCGGTGGTGTATCGGCGGTTGCCCCCAGGCCTGAATTTAAAAGAAATCCTTCTTACATTTTACATACTATAGTATATTGTGTAGAAAGTGATTCTTAATCGAGGCTGGGAACTTTTTGGTGCCACGAAATCACATTTTTTGCGCGACACACACATCATTTTAACCCTAATGATGACTATACCGATTACAATCGTCACCAATGTTAGTTTCATTAGATTGTTTATCTCCAGGTTCCATCGTGAAATATTTTAGGGAGAAATTGTGCCAAGTTTACGATTTTGTGCTGCAGTTCAAAATGACCATGTTTGAGCTTTCAGTTAATCATACTTATTAGGTTTCATTACTTCGCACTTTTTTGCACTGCTCAGCTGTTTATCTCAAATATACTGGGTGTTAAAAATAAGTGTAAAAAATAGATAAAGTATGCTGAATAGTCAACTTTTGATATCGAACTCATGTCCAGAAACACACCTGACACTGTGTAGGTACTGCATATAGAGCCGGAATATGGTACCAACTTTAGAAACTGCATTAGGAACGTAGGTAATGTGAAGTATCACATAATAGGTACATATTTAAAAACCAAATAATGTGTATATAAGTCTTTATTTGTTTAACGTCTCCAAAAAGACTTAAAGATAACCCAAATTGGGTAAATAGGTACCAAACTAGGTACCAAAATTACAAAACGGTTCTCATTAACTCCTTTCAAATAAGATGATAGATAATTTAAAAAGTCACACAAATGTTATTTGGTTCTTAAAGTGCCGTCCTATGATACATGACACAATTTTCCCTATTCTGTTTGTATAATTGTATATGCGCAATAAATAGTTTATCTAAAGTATTGAGAATTTCCTAGTTTATGTAACTTATATGTTTTCGGTAACATTTTGGACAGATTTTTGGTCGTGCCAGTACCGTATTATTTTGTTGTACGTCGCTTCCAACTTCGTCTTAGTTCTAGTTGTGTGCAACTATTTATGTTACCTCCATCGCATGTAATTTTACTAAGTATAATTTATTCAAATAAACCTTTTTTACCGAAATTAGAATTTAGTTTCAATTATAAGTATGCGTGTAAATTAGGGCTTTCAATCCCGGATAAAATACTGATCCCGGGATTACGGGATTAAAGATTTTGTAATCCCCGGATCCCGGGATTCATGAAAAAACCCAAAAATTGGCGGATCAAAACTCCTGGGATACCAAAAGTTACCAAATCTAGTCAGTAAGAAACGCAGTAAGAAACGCCTAAAATATACTTGATTGGACAATATTTTTTACCCTGAAACTTGATTGAGGTTTTCAAATTTTACCTTACAGGTAGAAAACCTAAATTATCGGTTTAAAAGGAGTCAAAGTGTGCGTATTGACATCAATAATAAACAACATTTAAACTCCATTAGTATAATAACTTGCTCTACCATCTTCAATTTCCTAAACGTTCTTGTAGAATGTTTCAAAAATAGTCACGGCAAATTTTCCATTTTTTTTATTAAGGCCAATAAACATTTTGATGATTTTGTGTTTTCTTCTTTAAGATAAAATTGGATAACTTTAGAACTCATACCTCATGGATGTTTATTATTCAAATAGACTGAATAGAGTGTTTGCATTTTAAATAAAACGATTATTGTTTACAAATTATAATGACTTGTATACCCAGTTCTAAATGCGTCTTCAAGTAAACCGTTATTTATTGTTGAAAATTGATGAAATATTCAGTGAAACTTCTTAGAATATTAAATATTCAATTTGTTGTCATGAACAAAATGAATATTACTTGTACGTCTTTCGGTTATGTCAAATATAGTTCACATAGCCTAACCCATATTATAAAATACATTTTGTACAGTGCACTTTTTGACACAACTTTTCCACTAAAAAGGCAAAAAAAGGGGATAATTGTGCCATGAAAAAATGGCAAAAACGACCATATTACACACATAAAAATACGGAGTTGGATTTAACACCGATTCAACACCGCTATGGATCTCCCTCGCGACCATTTGCGCATGTAGTTAGATCGGACGGAGTTGAATTTTTAGGGAGTACATTCACTCCTTTTGTAGTTATTATTATTTGAAAAGGAGTTGAAAATAAATCTTTAGGGAGTTGGTTGTTTTCATCGCGCTGGTGTTAAAATTATCCTATACGGAGTTAAATTTATACCAAAGGGAGAAATGATGCGGGGGCCAGCAAAAATAAAAAATATGCCAATTAATCAGTTTTCTGTGTTCTGATCACTAGTCAATAAGAAACAACAGTTTAGTTAGTTGTTTTTTAGTGACAGTGACTGTAACACAGAAAAGTTATTAATTTAAATACTCATGTAATTTAGATATCAATCCTTTATTTTGTTCAATATTATATCTATTCCACAATACTTACATATAAATATACTATAAATAATAATCAGTAGTACATACCGTCTTGTCTGTCAACTGCAACAGGCAATGCTCCACTTCTTTCTTTTTTAAGTTCTAATGGTAAAGAAACTGTAATACAAAACCAAATTAATGCGTATCAGTTGTATATGTAGTAAATAATACTTACGTGACTAAACATGTATCAGTTTTACTGTCACTCCATCCCCTGGCACACGGAGGCGGTAAATATGTCTCAAGCTGCAATATCAATAACTATTTTGTTTGAAAATATATGTTACATTGCTTAAAATGTATCACTGTACCTTTGTGGCAAGTTGTTGGTGACTTCTCCTACATATGTATTGAATTCGTGGTGAAAAACTAGTGTAAATTTTGCTTTCCACTTGCCGTGACGTTCATGGAATAGTAAAATGTGCGTTTTCTTCTTCTATACTTAATTTTTAAGACAAGAAAACTGTAATACAAATGGGAATTAATACTTATCAGATACATTCGTAGTAAGTAAAACTTACGAACATATATTTTATTAATTGGTAATTAAACCTCATCCCCTGGCACAGGGTGCGGTCAATACGTCTCAATCTTCAATGACAGTCACTATGATTATAATGTAGCTGAAATGTTCAAAAATATAAAAGCTTGTGACCACAACCAATGGGTAATATACAACGCACAAGTACCTACCTGTCGTTACATACTTGTCGTATTAAATGCGACGAAACCTAAAATTTCTCTGTTATTGTTTTCGTATTTAACACGGAGATGAAAATAGACTGCTCCATGCCAAATAGGTTACTAATATGTAATATATTACAAGTAATCAAAAACTAACCTCACTCCTAACCTACAGCACAAGTCCCGTGGCCGAACTGCGAAGCGACCGCCTTCGCGGCGACGTTATGACGTACTGTTGTTGCCAAGAGGGCAAATTTTTCACTTTTTGAAATAAATCGTACCATTTTGGAAATTGTTCACTCCACGCGGAGTTCAAATCAGGGTTGGGTAAATACGCGTAGAAAACTGTTTTCTACATTACGCGTAGAAAACGACGTCGAAAACTACTAAAAATGTAGAATACGTATGATACGTAGAATACCACCGTCCTGTGTTGTATTTGTGGTGATAGTCATTCCTACTTATTGGTGCTATTAGAAGAGTTTTGCAGGTACATGCGCCTATTAAACAAACAAATACCTAGTACAGTGCACGCCGCTTAATGTGATCACATCGAAACTCGAAGTTTTTGATAACAATAACCGATTGCCAATAATAACTGAAAGAAAACAAAAATTCGAAAGAAAATGTTTATTCAGAAAGTTAATATTACATATATATTCTTCATAAAATAAAATCAATATCGTTGCTTTACATGAGGTATGTACGTACACAAACAAAATTAGAAATAATCCTCAATAGCTGTTTGTCTCAGGTGGTTGCGAAGAAGTGCGTTCTAAAGCATTTCGAATTTCTTTAGGTATTTGTTGGAGCTGGCAATGTTTCTATTGTATGTTCGTTCACTTTCTCTTGTTCACATTCGGTTTGGGAGATTGAAAACATTACAGATTAACGAATTTCATCTTCTGTAGGACGCCCCGCGGTAGTTACGGCGCATATGCTGACGTGCCAAAACAAATGATCGCTCGATTCACAAAAACAAACACAGCTTATTTGATTTTGCCGCCTCGGTTCTTCTCCGCGCGTTTATTATATTGCTTATTCATTGCTCAACGCAAGAACCAACGTAAGAAATCGATCCTTTTTATTATTACTTTTCTATATTTTTATATCACATATTAAACTTAAATAGAATAGATACATATAGGTATTGCATTTTCAAGTTTATTAAATAAAATAAAAAATATAGTTGTTTCATATATTATGACGTTGAATAATTTATGACAATACTACTTCTCAACAATCACTAGAATTTTGAGTTTTCTACGTTTTCTACGTAGATTACCTGAATGTAGAAAACTGTCTAATGTAAATTACATGATTTCTACTTGGTAGAAAACCATGTATTTTACCTCATGTATTATACCTACCCAACCCTGGTTCAAATGAATAAAAAAAAGTATTTTCTCTCGTTTTCTCAGTTATTTCAACACCCTGGGTGGTGTTAATTTCTATTTCACACCGTCGTGCTGGAGCCGGTGAAAATTTTCACCTTGTCGGATATCAACTATTTTCAACTACCTGCTGTGTAGTTAAATTAACTCCGAAATTATGTATAATAACAATTTTTAAGATACAATCAACTGATTTTCGAAGGAAATTTCACTCCTTTTTGTGTACGATTAACTACGTGCGAATTCACTCCGTAAAATTTTTATGTGTGTACCGGTGTCAGAACTCAATACAAACTCGAGATGTTTTACCCGAGACGCAATCTATGGCGTACATGCACTTCATGATGGAACAGCATCGTACCTAAATATTTCGTTAGTTTAAGGTAAATTTCTTAAACTTTAAGAAACTTGAAAATCGGAACAAGAAATGACATCGTTCGTTCGATTGAAGTGAACCATCGAAAGATTAATAACAAATCATTTTTGGTATAATTTGGATTTCATTTTACACTTAAATATATCGGGATTAATTTGTATCTTTATTTTCTACTTATTTTCAATAATTTTTTGGTGTATCTTATATACCTATTTACAAATTTTATATTCTGTAGTACATCAACATCATAGAATACAGGTAAAGAAATCCGCCACTTATTTTTACTTATATGTTTTTGTTTCTGTTTTAAATAAAGCTTGATTTTTTTGTTGAGGTAAAAAAAGACACAAGCAAGCTGAAAATGATGTTTGCCTCCATATTGAGTTATATCTACTTCTAGCAAAATCTGTTCATCTTGTTATAACAACGTGTTGGTATAAACGAACATTTTATCCTTGAGACTTGAATTTATATATTATGATTGATATAAAATTAACAACGTAAAGTATCTATAACGCAAAGTATATCTTAATCCTGAATAATAAGTTTACGTCTCTACTACGAGATCGAAGAATTATTTTTCCTAATTATAAAACTTAGTATAATAATATACTATTGTAAGTTTAAATCTTGTAAACTTTATCTTATCGACCTTTTTTTGGGATATAATTTACTGAATCAAGACCTACCAATATCCTTCATCATCTTCGTCGTTTCATAATTTCTTTGCCTTCTAATTTATCCAATATCCATACTAGATATTTTTCACGTAATCTACACATCTGGTTGACAAAATCAAAGACAATAATCGTCATTTATCACCATATTCATTGCCTGTGGACCGGATTGTCCATAACTTCTATTCAAGGCGATGAGTCGATAACATTGATGGATTGTGTTTGAGAAAACCGTATTTTTTTCTAGAAAATGCGGTGCTCTCCCTCTTGCTCTCCAGGGAGCGGCGTTATGGTTTCCTAAGAAATTCCTAACTACCTGCCCATTGTTGAGAAGACCCGAAAAGGGACCGACACAGACCTGACATTGAGTTGTATAGTGTATCTAATTTAAATTTGTTGGATGTTCGTAAACTCGGTAGATACTTACAACCTATTCTTTTACGCTGACAGAAATATTATTTATAATGATAACTTGATTATTACCGAACGTTTGACAATGAATTGTGTATAGCGCAGACGTTTAGTTTTATTTTTTATTGAATATCCTTTGATATGTTAACCAGGAGTTACTTGTAATAATTTTTTAAACAATTTTATCTTGTATTTGGGTTAAATAATATAGGGAAGATTAGACCGTCGCTACTAATATTTGTCGTAATGTTTGTGAAAATATTTATTAATCATTCAGTAATAGAATATTTGTCTCCGGAAGCGAATGTTAATCGTTTTAAAAATGATAAGATAAGTTAATCACTATATCGACAGTCCTATCAAATATTGCAATTCATTTGAGAAACAATAACACAGAACATATACTTACATATAATAAATCTCCTTGATTTGTTTTTCTACCATCTCAGATGGGAGATTCTGTAAAATTGTTAACAATTTTATGTTATTGATGTTATTAGTTGTTATTGTGTTATTGTGAATAACAAATTATGATTTCTGTCGCTACATATATGTAAGAACTGTATACCTACAAGCATTTATTTTATTTCTGGCTAATCCCGATTTTGTATTTGTTTACAGATCAATAGTGACCAGACTTATTGGACTAATACGTCATATAACTTGACAGGTAAGAATTCGATTTCTATTTTCTGTAAGTAATTTCAATAACAGCTAAACACGACACCTTATGGGCTGTGTAATAAATTTACAGGGTGGCGTACATTGGCTTGAATATTATAAAACAGATAAATCCACAAAATACATATCACGTAGTATAGAGTATAACAACTACACAGAAAAAGATAATTAAGCTAAATATTAGTCGGATAACAACACCAGAGTTAAAAAATAACATTTCAAACTACACAAAAAAATTAAATTAAATCGTATACATACATAAAAATCTGATGTGGCCAGGCACGTGACTTTATCATACTATATATAAAATTAATAGTTTAGCTGCATGAAAATTGATCGAGATCGGTCGTGTCTGCAATAAAACTGTTAGCGAGGATTTGGCAGATATGCTTATACTTTTGACAGTAGGTATTGTCAAAACATCAACGTTTGACACTACCTACTGTCATTAGAATAAAAATATCTGTCAAATCCTGGCTAACTTGCTTTATATTAATGCAGACACGACCGATCTCGATCAAATAGAGTTTGCTCATGCAGCAAAACTATTAATTTTACCAAAAAATGTCGTAGTAATAAATTATACAGAATTTCCTCTACTTTAATTTATTATTTATCTATTTTGACGAAATTACAGAAATGGCGACTCATTTGTACCTCTTTTTCCATGTTTTGTGGAATTATTTGAATGGGCCCATGTATATTTCGTCACAAAGACTTCTTCAGTCCAAATCTACCATCTGAAAATCTGATCATTGTGCAGAGTAAACTCCACACATAATAGATTTAGGGGTTTTTAATTCTATTATGTATCTATTATTACTTTTGAATGCACGGTTGAATTTAGGCAAATTCAGTTGTGTATAAAGTGTCATTTGTTAACTCTATTACGGAAGAGTGTGGAGTTTACTCTGCCAAATGTTCAGAATGTAATTCCGTATATGTTAGGTCAAACAGAAAGGAAGTTAGCCAAACGGATAGCGGAGCATAAAAAAGAGCAACATCTAACTTATTTCAACGTAACTTAAACACAGGTTATCATATTACATAATTATAATACACCCAAGTTAATTCACCGCGGTAAAAGGGGTTGCAAAATGGATATATTAGAACAATTGGAAATATAGAAATATAAAATAAATAAATAACGTTACTTTACCACAATCAATTAACATTTAATAATAAACAAATAATTTCTTACACTTTAAATTCTTAAATTGTCCAACCTATTTTCCTCCATTACGCTGCTAACTTCACAACGATCGTCTTGTCATTGGTCTTGTGTACTTATTTCAAAACGATAGGCATATGATTTGTTATGTATAGCGAATTTTGACTTTGTCCGTTAGCAATTTTTTAAAACAATTGTTTGTAATACCTAGATTAACTTATGTTTTAGTGTATTGTAGATTTGGACTGAAGATGTCTTTTTAACGAAACATGCAGTCATAAAAATAATTCCACAAAACTGAGGAAAAGAGTTTTTTATTTACACATTTCCATTACATTTTGATCTTTGTAAGAGCATGGACACATTCAAAACATTTTTTCCTTAGGCTAAAAACTGTTTTCGATTTTTCTTTGCGGAAAAATAAATATAATTAAGAAATTAAATTTTTTTACATATCTTAATACTTTAATGTTTATGGAACAAAATACTGGTTTAATAATATTCTTAGGTTCTTTAATCTTTATTCATTGTCTCAGATACTGAAGTTTTGACATTCACCGTCTTTTAACTATTATTTCTTCAGGTTCTTCCGATCACCTATAAATTGTATGGTTTGCTAGTGGTACAACGAAAAGAAAAATTACGTGAATTTTACAGGAGAAACCTTTGAAAAATATGTTAATTATTAATCGGTGCTTATATGATTGTGACAAATCTGTTTACAATGGATTTTTAAAAACGAGCTAGTCGTTGTAACAGACAAAATAATAATTAAACAGATTTTAAAAAGGAAGTCTAATAAATATAAAGATTTTTTACTTTATCATACGCAGTTTTGCAAATGAGCCGCCATTTCTGTAATTTCTTCAAAATAGTAAAATAATAAATTAAAGTAGAGGAAATTCTGAATAATTTATGTCTGCGACATTTTTGGTAAACTTAATAGTTTAGCTGCAAGAGCAAATTCTATTTCATCGATCGCATCTGCATTGATATACATAATACTATATAGTGAGCCAGGATTTTCCAAATATTTTCAGTCTAATGACAGTACCGGTAGTGTGAAATGCTGATGTTTTCACAATATCTCACTATATCTATACTGTCAATAGTAAAAAGATCTCATATTGTGATACCGTGTATGGTCCTTGCCTGACGGCGTCGGATAGGCAGCGTGTTCAGCGTGTCAAAAATGCATGTGTTCTGTTTGTTTTTGGTTTGAGGAAGTATGATCATGTATCAAATGGGCTGGGCGATTTGGGGTGGTTGAACATGGGTAACACGAGGGCGTTGCATGCAGCAATATTATATCATAAGTTGCTAACCAAGCGGATCCCACCATACCTCATGCGGAAGATACGCTGTAGAACGGATGTCCATAACCTTAATTTAAGATTCAGGGGTTTGTTTGCTCCACCTGCCCATCGCGCTGAACTGTATAAACGGTCATTCTTTTACCAGTCACATATACAATGGCCTCAGGGAAGATATGAAAAAATTATCGTTAAACAGTTTTGGGGGAAAGGTGAAGTGTTGTCTGTTTGCTCAGCAGGGGGGACTTTAGGCATTGAGCGCACATCGGAGGCTGTTTTAATTTTTATTTTTTACGGGCATGTGCGATTTTTTGTTGAGTTGGATTTGCTGCAATTACGTGTAATTAGACTCTACAGTAATTTTTTGGTTTGTTTTTGTTTTGATAAGTTCTCGGAATTATTGTTATATTATGGGTACAATTATGTCTTAGTTCTAATTTGCGTAAGGGGTTGAGTGGAAGAGCAAGGCAATTTGGAAACAAGTGTGCTGGTCTCCGCCCTAAATATAAATATTATTTTGTTGCATTTAATATTGTTTTATGTTAATAAAGGAATTATTTCTTTAATTATTTATTTATCTGTCAAATCCTGGCTAACTAGTTTTATTTTAATGCAGACACGACTGATCTCAATCAAATAGATTCTCATGCAGCTAAACTATTAATTTTATATATTGTATGATAAAGTCATGTGCCTGGCCACATCAGATTTTTTGCTTTAGAGAGAACTGTTATAACATTAATCAGGTATTTAAGGACAGCGTTTTGCCTTAATATAATAAAATCTCAAATCAAGAACAGAGAGTTGTCAACTCACTTGAGAGTTTTTTCTCGCTTCGTAAAAATAACTCGCACAGAATTTATATTAGGTTTCATCGAGTTGGTCTATTCGTGCTTGAAAAGCAAGGCTCGTTTATAAAGTTGACGACTACACAGTCTCAGCGGGACAAAAACTGATTTCCGAATAGGGTGCGATCAGCCCTACTGGAGGGTAGTTCACTAATCATCCACCCTTATATCCTCTTTTGCTCTTTTCCTTTATTCTACCACCTTGCAGTTCTTCATCGACGAATAATCCCAAAAACATTACTCTATTTCTACGAAGTAATTAGATCAAAATTTTCTCGATCCAAAGTAAACACGTAACTCTCTCCCATTATAAATGGAGGAAGAGTGTTCTTCGTTTTTATCCAACTTTACGCTGGCGGCTCGTGACCCTACTTGAGTAGGTCGTTACGCGGCTCTCTCTCTCTAATTTGTATAGAAATCTTCTGGTGCCGTCCTTTTTCCACAGAATCGCATGTCAAAAACTCGATAACCGAAACACCACAACTTATTTCCCTGGGGTATACGACGTCTACATCTTGCATGCTGATGCCGCTTTGTGTTCAATTTCCCTTCTTCCGTTTTTTTTTACTAACGTAATAAGTATTATTGGCTGCCATGGCAATGCCATCTTTCCTCTCCTGCTTTTTAAAGAGGCTTATAAATACATTTCTTGATGAATAAAGCTCGGAATAAACGTGTCACTTGTGGAGTTTATTATTCAGTACTTCTCATCGAACGAAATAAGTCTTCTACATCAAAAGGTAAACCAAATGCATCGTTTATACTTTATATTATAATACATCACCAGTTTCGGCTTTCATTGACCAGCAGTATTCCTCATTTGACACTTCATGTCGTTCCATTGAATGGTATCCAGATGGAAGAAAGTCTATCTAGTGTATCTTTATTCTCAGAAATATAGCATTCATCAGATTAATCCTTCAATTTATTAGATTCATAAGCTTCGACAGCAGGTTGCTCAACCCAATCATCGAGAGGTAATGGTTTTGTTACGGCCAAAACATTAGATACCATACTTAAGGGGAGGTTCTCATGTAATCGGTTGGAAAAAATACATTTTTTAATTCATATTTTGAAACCTTGAACTGTATAAAATAAGCTCCTGAAACAGTTTTTTGGTTCGAGTAAGTTTTATGGTTTTATAGCCTATTCTCCTTGTATTCTCCGGTCAAAATTTCCTGCATTAAAGCGGCGTAAAGAATTTCGTTTATTCAAATGATAATTTTTGCTTTACTAGGAATGTGAAATTTTGATGCAGTATAGAGAACGTGTAGATCTTGATGCTTATGTAGAGTAAATTATTATATTTAAATGAATTTATATAGAAAAGAAGTTTTAAAAAGTATGAAAGGTACTTTTGATTGGAAGCAGAACCGCATAATAAGTGAAACTTTTAAATAATTATATTATTTATAACGATTTGAAATCGAAAAAACTGTGTACAAAATAGGTCTTATAATTCAAACAGTAGCCATTATGTCAATTTTCAACTGTTTGCACTAAATGTTGGTTTAGGCTCCAACTAATTTCATCTAGTTTCATATCGTTTTTGAAATTTCGATATCCGTTCATTTTTATAGGAGCTATCATGCACGTCGTTGAGACAAGCATGTCGCGCAGAACCTGGTACTTCCTACAACAGTGTCCACTTCTTGCATAGTTTCTTATAGCACAATTTCTGTTTGTACACTGAAGTATAATAAAAATATAGCAAAAGAAAAACTGTCGCAAAGTTGAACTCCTTTTTAGGTCTCTACATGCGATTAACCTCCCCTTAATGTATGTACGCGTTTTAAAATGACAAAATAAAATAAATAACGTTCGTTTCACAAAATAACAATTTTCCACCCTATGGTAATAGCCCAGTCATTTTAGACAAAATTTAACAAAAACCCTGAAAAAATACTGAACAACGTACTAAAGGTCCTAAAACGTCCTATGTCTGCAGCGTCATGCTTTTCAAACTACCCTACCTTGCCTGATTTCGTTCATTACTCTTTCAAACTTGGCATTTAGGTGTTTTGAATGACACTGAATCTAATTCTGGCATAAACATTGCAACATTCAAAATAGTGGATTTTTAATTAAAATTGAGGAGATCATTATATCGTCGGATATCAACTTGTGCAATTATAACTCAAAAACTCTTGTGCATTTCAACTTAAAGCTTGATGGAACCAGAAACCCCAATCCGTTATGCATTTTATCTATAACTGCTAAAAATATTTTCGTCTTTATGAACTAAATCGATAATTTTGCTTTGATAAGTCACCATTACGTCAAATATAAATATTTTTATTTTTGGTTCAACAAGTTATACTTGTGTATAGAATACCAACGGCATTAGATATTTATACCCCCCACATTTAATGTGGTTAAGGTAAATTGAGTTTGATACAACATTTGTAACAGCCTTAAGGAGGCGTGGCAGATATAGACTTATATATGTATATATATTATATATGGATTTGATCAGAATTGAAAACTGAATCGATTTTTTATTATTATTATTATTATTTAGCTATGTCCGTCTGTCTGTTCGTGTGTCCGTCTGTGTACACTGCCGCATTTTGAAGTAATTGATCTGAAATTTGGTATAGAAGCTCATCTCTTACAAAGTAAGTTCGTAATGAATGGGAAAAATCGGTTCACTTGTTTTTTTTTAATTATTTTGCGGTGACAGAAGGTATTTACCCATTTCGCAGATTTAGGTACTTTATTTATTTTAGGGTTAAAATCTATATGCTTGGGCTATAAATTTGATGATACCATATCGTCTGAGTAGATTAGGCTATTTATTTCAATAGCTTCTTTGTTGTGGACAAACTACACACAACTATTCTGGTTCATACCAGCGAGTTACGGTGTAAACACGGTCAGAAAAATTGTTGTATGCCTCAACCACTGATTTTTAGCTAAGAATATCATCTTTTTAGCGCTTGGTTTGATAACTTAGTCCTGAAGATGCCTCTTGCCACAGAGCGCGAAACGTCGACTGCTTCAAAGTCCTCAACGCGGTTTCCACCCGGAAATCAATATATTATTGACTCAGACCGCGGAAGTCTACAATCTAGATAGACATTTCTGTTTAGTTGGAGAAAATAAGAAATCTACAACATGCATTGAACTTTATTTTAGTACATCCGGTTTGTTGACTTGACATTACACTTCATCAACCCACAATCGTTTCTTATTCTACCTATGTTCTAACTGTCAGAATATAACCTAAAAGTGTGACTGATCTTGATAACTGAGTGTTATGCTAAAAGTTGATTTTTTCCTTATAATGTAACTGCAATCCAATTTCGTTTTACATCGCTACAGGATAACAGTAAATAGAACATTCTAATATCTATTTAAGCTGACTAAAAATGCTTTAGTTTTCATAATAATACGGTGTACTACTCCTTTAACCACTATTATTTACTAATTTAGGGCTGTCGGAAAAAATCCGACATGTGTGTCGAAATTGTATACATGGTTAGAAGTAATACATATGGCTTTATTGCTGTCTTTACACAAGAAAATAACATATTTTACATCGTTTGCTATATTACAATTAATTGTACGTATTTTGTCCAAATTCCGACACGACTGTCGGAGTTATGGACATCAATAATCCCTAATTATTATATTAGCAGCAGAGTAGCGATATTGGCATTAGTACACCACTTTTGGAGATAACAGTTGAACTCATGCCATCTCCATTAGAAAAAATATTATTTAGGCCTGAACCACCCAAATAAAGTAAAAATAAACTGTGCTTCTGTAACATTATTATCTAATGCTTGGAGAGTGTATTTGTTAATAAAAAAGAAGAAAGCACAAAAGAAAATCATTCTAGAGAAATAGAAAAAGAAGTGAAAAAGGTACAGAATAAAAAGCTGCGCCAAGAAAAACAAAAAAACACTAAGAATTCCAGATACAAGAAATATTAAAATACCTACAGAGGAGGGAGAGAGGGCAGACGGAGGAGCCATTAAAACTGCATCAAAACTAGTTAGCCAGGATTTGAAAGATGTTTTGATACAATTGACAGTATCGTCAGAACATCAGCGTTTGCGTTGGGAAACAGCATGGTATAGTATGATAGTCATGTGCCTAACCACATCAGATTTTTTAAATGATAACAAGAAGACGATTCAAGAATGAAAATGAAATTTTTAACAAAGCACCAAGACCTCAATTTTGAAATAAAAAAAATCGAATTTTGCTAATATCTCAAAAACACGACAAGACTATAATATTGATCTTTACCTCTATTATTTTCCAAAATGTTATATAGTGACATGGAAATTGGCCCAACCTGTATACAGTACACATATCAATATTTTATATTTATAGCTATTATTTATTTCTGTTATTTGGAGTCCCATTTTGTATAATATCTATATTATTTTCATCCATTCTTGGGAAGTATTTATTTTAGCCTTAGGGTCACGTACTGGCATCACGAGTATGAAGAAAAATTCGTACAAGCCTAAATGATAAAACAAAAGACTATATCTGTCAACTGCGCGAATATTTTAATTCCCAAATCAAGCTTACTCAATACGTATCTTACATGTCAATATTTAGTTCAGTTTAAGTTCCATTAAACTGCTTTTGTTATACTTATAAATATCGTTTGGCTAATACAAAAAAAATTAAGGCAACAAAATGTGTTAAAGTTGAAAACATAAAATATCAAATGCAAAACTGTAATATTTTTGACTATAACTTTGTCTTTTTTTCGTATTGAACCGAAGAGAAAATTATCCATCCTTAGATGTGTTTCTAAGCTGGGTGAAAGAACTGTCGACCTCTGAACAGGTAGTGACCCTTGAGACCTAGAGGCAGCAAAAGATTTCTGATCTTGCTAACGGTCTGTGCTGTTTATATTAGCAAATATTGGTTAGAATCATCATTTTCCAAGACATCAACTTATATTTTTACAGAACTACTTCTTCTTCCAAAAGTCTGCAAAACAGATGTTTCAAACTTAGCTCAACCATGTATTTTTCAGATTTCAAAAGCAGTATGTAATGACGTTATACATTTGTTAGTTTCACAGTTTGTTATCACTTGCAGATCTCTCGAAGACTATCTAGATTCTAGAAGAATATAATATAATTTACAGAAGAATTATTGTTCTTGTAGTTGTAATATTCTTGTCCCAGGTTTAATGGTGTGAAATAAAAAGGGGCCACAATGACTTTGCGATTGTATCTGTTTTGTTGTTGTAGTTTAAGGGAGAAGCATCAAGTAGATAAAAAGAAAAATAATGTCACTGAGACTCAACAACCGTGACGAATTGCTTGAAACGTACTGGATGCCTGCATCTTTCTGTTGAATCTCAAATCGTTGGTCAGTTGAAAAAGTTATTCATAATTCCAAATATATTCATTAAAAAATTACACACGTACAAAAAAGAACGGTTAAAAGCCTCAAAACGTAAACAAAATTCTATTCTACCCACTAACATTTATTTAAATGTAACGGTATATGTTTAATCCCCAATTGATTTTTTCTAAATTTAATTATTTTGAGAATATATCTTGACACAAGAAAATTTTGGAGACAAAACAAATAAAATCGTAAGATGTTGATAACCCCTTCCTAATTTATAGCAGCTGAACACATGTCGAAAGGGCTCAAAATACACATTAAACTTTGTGTACTTTTACCTGATATTCCACAGTTTGTTTAGGATATTGATTGTCACTAAACACACTTTTTCTAAAATCACAATTTCCTGCATTTTAACCTCAACTTTTTCGAAAGCCTTACGTCATACGAAACTTTGGTTTTAGAAGAACTATCCTATGACTAGCCTACGTACTTATTTTATCCTATGATACTTCACAGTAGGAGGCAGTCTAGTAAAATAGTTGGCATTTTTTTAACCATTACACCAATAACTAGAACAATGCTATTGTGATAGAGGTGAACCATTTTTATCTGCCAAGTTCTTTTTGTAGACAATTCTATGTTGATGTGAAAAGTTGAGTGGCTTACTGATGCAAATTTTCAATCACAAATCATAATACTTTCATTAACATTTAACTGCAACTTGATGACCTGTAGTAGCGTTTCTCAACCCTTTTACCTTTGCGGAACCCTTGAAATAGGGTTCGAACTCTACTTTATCCTTCGTTCTCGCAAGTAATTTTCATTCAGAGTACAATGTTCATACACATCGATTTTTTTGAGCAACTACTATGAAATTACCGTAGGTTTTCTGTGATATTGCAAAAATATTCTGTAAAATTACTGGGATAACAATGTAATTTTACAGGAATATCTCAATATTAAAGGAATTCTATCACGTATCGTAAATAAACATACAGCTATATATATGATATCAAATAAACAGCGAAGTTGCAGTAGAAAAAAAATTCTTCTATAGATTACAGACAGTAATTTATTCAATATAATATACATCAATTTTACAGTATTATTACTACGTTGACAGCAATTTTGTTGCTTGTTACATTCATTTCCAGAAATTACGTTAACCTTATTATTTTTCGGTGTAATTCTTCGATATTTCGCAATAAGGTGCTTTTGGGTGCATACCTAAAGAAGATTTTTCGATATCCACCCTTCCCAATGTTTGCAAAAACTAATTTGAGAGAAAAATTGGTTCTACGCCAACCCTTCAATTAAATTATAACCCATCCAAGGTATAATTCAATTTATCGAAATACCGAGAAGACCCTGCATCCATCCAGCTCCACCACGCTGATGTATTCTACTCACCTAATCAATATATCATCAACATAAATCAAACCTCCAGTAATAAGTATACGGGCACCGTTCTGGTGCAGCAGCGCAAGGTTCGTTTGGTCGCCTCCTCCCTCGCCCGAAAGCCCGAAAGAAACACGTGAAACCGGTATTAAAGCCGAAGAGACCAAAGGAGGAAACGCTGCAAGAAGTACGCTTGCGCGCAACCATACGACATTTTCAGGTCGGACAGTATAACCCCAGTGGGGAAGTTGCCCTGCGTCTGTGCCTAAAAATCCCTATCCCAAATAGCTGGGGCATTTCCTCCTCTCCCTCTGCCGTGTACGTCGGTCGTTGCTGCTGCTGCTCGGCAAAGCCCTGAGATATTACATTCCGACCCTACGCCATGGACGGAGACTAACGTTATCGATCCTCTTGGGGTCCAGGCGGTCCAATCGGTGCTCGATCCGAACAGAAAAAGAGGGTGTACGCATTTTCTCTTCTTCCTCTCTGGCCGAAGACCCCCTCGCACGCGATGTCCCAGACACCGCGTATAAATAATACATTCATTCGGTGGACTGCTGTCCTCGAGTGCCGCGGCATTCTCCGAGCCGTGCAGCTTGGAGTTATTGCCGACGAAGCCTATCGCTTGCCTATCTCCATACGTATCTGAACTACCAATGATGATGATGCCATGCTGATAGAATTCTCAATATTTGTGATCGTTGTCGATAAGTATCTTCTTCCATTTGCATACGTTGGTGATGGATGGAAATCATCATCAGTTATTCAGCTAGTCTTAAGAGGAAAATAAAGAGTAAATGGAAGAGACTTAAGAGGAAATGGAAGAGTCTGAAGAAATGGGAGAGTCTTAAGAGGAAATAGAATACCATTAAAATTAGGTCTTCTGGCTTAAAAAGGTAATCAAGATGTACAGTCTTGATTGTCCGAATAACATGAAAGATTACTTGGTTGAATGTAGGCATCAGAGGAAGCAATACCAGTCATCATCTGTTGCCCAATAAGGTCAAAATTTGACTTGATGCCACCGGGCGCAGACAAAGAAAGCTGGAGGTTTTATATTACTGGTGCATCAACTCCTGTTAAAATTTTTTATCAGTAACTAAACGATGCCATTATTAAATAGTAAACATTTTACGATTTGTCAAATAAATACTGCCAAGCTGCAGATAGGTACCTAAACAGAGCCGAAATTTTAGACAAAGCATCCGTTGATCAATATAGAAATACTTATGTAAAATACTAATACATCAAACACTTGTAAATAAAACAAATTTGTGATTTGTGTTTTATTCACTGTTTAAAACATGTTTATTTTTTATGTAAAGTGTTTTAAAGCCCTGGTAAACCTGATATTTAGACAAAGCAGAGACGAAATTAGGTTGTATGAGGCATCATAGGATCAGGGTAGTTATGTTTAAAACAGTTTTAAATGTTAGATGTTTTACACAAGTTTAAAAACACGTTTAAAAGCAATCTTTTAAACAATGTTAAAATCAGGTGTTCTATTTTAAACAGTTTTATTTTAAACGTTTAAATCGTATTTGAAACGTGTTAAACAGATTATAAAGATGTTTTAAACTATTGAAACTTTAGAAACTGTTTCTTATGGAACTTTTGTTCCATTCAAACTCCATTGAGAACCGAAAAACAAATTTTAAATACCGAATTCTTATACCGAATATCGAATTCTTATGTGTCATGTTTTTATTCACTGTTTAAAATATGTTTTATTCACTATTTAAAAAAAAAGTTTTTTATGACGTGTTTTAAGACGCTGTTAAACAGAACCGGCATTTTAGACAAAAAAAAAGGAAAAATATAAGTTAGGTTGTACACACAAAGAAACGCTGTCTGAATTCGAAGCAACCTTTGTTAATCCAAAACAACGGTTGTTTTATATATACGCAATAATATATATCGTTGATTGAAGAAAACCGTTGTTTTGGCCGGTTATTTTAGTTTAAGATTGTACAATTTCAAATGGATACAATACTTTTTTGATTTAACAATTTGTTCTTTTAAATTAAAAAGTTGAGTAGGTACTTAGGTTAATCAGTTCACATTCTTAGATTAAACATATGGTTCATATTTAAAAGAAGTAGGTATATTCTTTTAAATATAAACCATGTTATTATGAAAACTATAATATTTTACTTGGAATGCCATTAAGACGTCCAAAGAAGAATATTGTTATTTGCCAACTGGAGAAGGTACCCGGTTGTCCCTTTAGTCCCTTTTCCATCAATACTAGAGCTGTTGGGCATTTCTACGTCAGGTACATTGACGGTATAATAGCACAATCACTGATGCTGCATAGACATGAATGCGGTTATATATGTACTCTCTAGGAGACCTCTCGTATGAGGAGAAACTAAAGCTCCATCTATCGGCCCCCTTTACGTTATTTTCAAAACAACGATTGTCTTAAATCAAACCAATCGTGTTCTTAACGCAAATATTCTTATTACAAGAATGTGTTGTTTTAAAACAAACAAATTATTTTAACAATGTCATGTTCTTAACATTAGCCCACCATTTCTCTGATGTGTGTATGAGGCATCATAGGAATAAAAATAAAATATAAATATGAATAAGGAGTAAAAGAAAAATATAAACATATTTTAAAATAAGTTTTCTGTTTTAAACAGTTTTGTTTTAAATGTTTAAAACATATTTTAAATGTTCAAACCGCATTTTAAATGTTTAAAGCAATGAAAAATGATATTTAGAACATTAGTATTTTCAGTTTTATTTTCTGGTTAAGAGGAATCCGTGCCCCCAACTTTCTACTGGCAAAACACGGGAAAGTTTTGAGGGGGTTTCTTAGCTATTAGTTGACAGAATCGTAAATACAATACACCAAATTAAAGATAAAAAGTGTATAATTGTGCTTCTAGTGGTAGATTTTTGATATTTTTGTTTGGTTTTGATAAATCTGTTACTGAATCTGACATAAAATTGACTGATTTTACGATTTTTTAACGGAGAACTCAAGTTAAAATAGAAATAAGTACCACTAGATTTGTTTAACTTACGCCTTTTTCTATAAGTGTACAAAGTTTCAATTAAAAATATCAATACCCGATATGATTTTTTCACTCAAAACTTTACCCTTACATGTGGTGCTCTGGCGTAAAAGTTGTTATTGTCCTGTTACGCACTCTAGCGGCATTCTTGGCGGCAGAGTTGGATAAACCAATGACGTTCAAGCGCGGCAATCGGGTACAGTCACTGAAAACAGAAACCGAAAAAGAAAGCGCATGATATCCGTCATCTCTCTTTTGCGAGGATTTTAGCGACTAGCTATTCGACGCCTGCAGTGGACTGCCTATAATATCAGGGTCGCATAGGAGCGCGTTTTAACTCGCTAAATTTTATTATGAATTGATATTACATTTATGTTGATCTTACATTTATAATCAGTATCTCCAATATGTACCTATTTGGACAGTATTTTTGTGGTTCTACAAATTTATTTAAATTAAGAGAGTTATTTCGTTTTTATACATAATCTCAATTTTTTTAAATTTTTTAAATTCAAAAATATGCCATGCGTCCAACAAAATTGGTAAATTTTTTTAACATTGTCTTTGATACACGATGCAAAAGGTTTCATAAAAATACGGGGTTATGACCTAGGGACCGGGCATTTACCACTTTAAATCTATTGCATCCACTAAAGTAGATTATTTATTAAACAAAAGGTAAGTACATATTTATATGTATTTATATTATACTGTAAATATTTTATATTGTTACAAATATCTTTCTATAATATCCTATAACAAGATGTAGACAATTTTGTAAATATACAGTGTATGTGTGTATGAGTATATTGTATATTTATTATTTTTGTGTACTTTTTGTTGATTTATTGTCATACAAAGGCCAGTAGTTTTCATGAATTACTAATTCAATTTACAACAGCAATAACAGTCAGTTTGTCATATATTTGAATTTGTATTATGCATATAGGAAATATTACAATATTTAATTATAAAAATGGTCAATGTCACCGCGTGTATTGTAAGGTAAAATATTGTAATAGCGAGCGAGCTCTGTCCAAAGTTATATTTTGCCAACCGCCCGGCAGGCGACAGCCCGCTCCGTCAGCAATATCTTTTGTCTCTCTCCGACGTCCGCGATGAGTGAGAACACTGATATCGCAACTTGTGGTGGAAGCGGGGCACGGGCGACCTGATGGCTAAGCGTGGCTAAGCTCTACTTCTTGCTTCGAATGTACACCCGCCGACTAGGCTCCGCCTTTGCCCGCTTCCTCTAAACACCCCCCCAGTGCCTAGAAACTGAGGCCCGATGAGTACGGATTGCTCTTAAACATTTTTCTTTATGTGAAGTGTTTTAAAACATTGTTTCATAAGAAAACGTATTTTTATGAGAAATATGTTAGTTATACCTATAATTAAAATAAATAAAAAAAAAAAACATATTTTTAAATCACAACCCTGCAGCTTGTTTAAAAACTAAATAAGTTTTCTAAATCATTTTTGAAGAATAATAAAACTTCGGTACATTTCTACATTTCCAGGTTGTTTATAGAACACAATGAAAAAGTCAAAATTATACACTCCTTTTGAAATCAGGTCTTCAATAATTCGAGGAGTTGTATGCTGTAGCCAATTGGGAAAACATGTGCAACGTGTAAAAAAATATCATTAATATAGTCTATTAATTCAGTGAATTAATTATTAATTAAAATTGACCACATATTTACTTAGTAGGTACCTAATACTATATGGAGAAAAATAGACCACTGGGTTTTGGACAAAAAAATATGTGATATACGATAAAATACAGCGAATCCTATAGTGGCGTCATCTAATATGTTAAAATTCTATAAATCTCTTTTCATATATGTATACGTAAAACGTACCATAACGCAAGGACGTAAAAAACGCAAACAAAACGTCATGTACATTACGTGAACTGTCACGTAATTTATCGTTTTACATCGCATTATTTTTACATTATATCTATTCACGTCTTTGTTACGATATCTCAGTTACGTGGTTGTCAAAAACATTGTCCAAAGATACAATATCCTATGACATACAAATTACACATATAAAAACATTCGTAACTATCCTACCGACTGCGCCATACATCATAAGCCTTATTCGCTAAATTAGAATGCCAAACTAATCAGAGGGACGCGGAAGGGTTGCGTAAATCGCCACCCTACCCCAAAATGGTTATTGCAACCCTCGATTGCGCCGCGCGTACGTTGGGGTGGCTGTGCGTCAATCAAAACGGATCTTCATTGCATTAGGACGAAACGCTAGGGGAGGGGAACGACTTCTATTGCTATATTCCCGTCTAACCCTCGAGGATACTGGCCGAGTCCGAGAGGAGACTCCGTATACTGATTTGTGACAACCCTTATTGATAAAATTGTTCCGGACAGGTGCTCTGCGAATAGGGTTAGGGCGGGTCAGTAATGGAACAGTTCAATGCACGGCTGGTCCGTTAGATGCAATTACCTGACCGAAGTTTATGTGTCTGACGTCGTCCTCACCCCCAGTATTACAGGGGTTAGCCGCAAGGTCGTATATTGATGCTTCTTATTAGGGAAAAGCCCGGATTTAAGCTGATATTAGCAACACCCTGTATGGAAATTGGTTGCTTCATGCCAATAAGACAGGATATGCTGAAAATTTTCACTTAGTCAGAAAATCTTTAGTCGAAAATTGTCGGATTGAACCGTAAGGGTTGGCAAAATCTGAGGATTGTCATCAATAACAAATGATCGTAAACTACGTCACATAAAATTGCACAAAAATAATGGTTTGGATATCCTTAAGGAGAGCCCTCTCATATGATACCCCACATGACTGAATTAAAACATTTTTCAAGTTTGGAGCTCAGTTTCTACTTTTCATGTATGGACCAATAAGAGTTTAAACTCTACCTTAGTGCTTGATCGCCGTTCACTGTTGAACAGTCAATGTTGGCAGTTTATGTTCTGTTCGAGAGAATTTACAATGGAATCATTGAAAAGTTTTGGACAACATAACCTAATTTTTCATAATTATTACCAAACCATTGACGTTGTAGGCTTCAACAACGCTATCAACGGCGACGTTTTCCACTGTCGTCTACTCCCTCCTCTCAAATGTTCCTTTTGACGTGGTTAGGCAACCTTTGGTACCGCAGGTAACGTATGTTGCCTAGCTTTAAGCTTGCCAGGAAATGGTTCAAATCCTATGAGCAATGCTAAGACGTTTTCTTAGCATCTCAGTTGTTATATCATCATTTCATAATGTACATCAAAATTTCCTAACCTAAGTAGATCTGTAAGTCGAAAATATAGCATCTTTCAGCAAAATTATGAGAATGTTATTGATGAAACTAATTGTTAACCAACCCTTGGACCAACCCGATAGTTTTAGGTCCAGGAAGCAATGCTAGGAAACAATTCACCCCTTTGGAATGCTTAATGGGTTCAATAAGTTCAAGAAGACCGAACTCTCCCCAAATATGTTAACTAAAACCATTGAAACCATCTTCAACAAGTAGACATAGTAATTCAACATTACGAAGAAATTATCCTAGTCATAATAATCTAGGAATAAATCTAAATCTTGGAAATTTATCTTTTTAAACAAATAATTTCTCCAGTCAAATGGTTATGAACATTGAACAATCCATCGTTATGAAGTCTGGGGCATACATTCGACATCCAAAGCAATCTCTTCATCAAATCATCCTATCTTTAAGGCAGATTTTTATCAGTATTGGTCCCCATACAATGACAAAGGTGGGGACGCATACATCTACCTAAAACTCTCATCCCTAACTCCCCTTTTGAATTCATCGCATTGCGCAGTCCTGCAACAAAATCAAATAAAGGACTCCTTATAGATTCTGTCGAACTCCAATCTTTGCATGTGCAAGCTTTGCTGTGCATGTGCAAGACTATGACGGTTCTATGTAAATTTAGACCAGCTCAGCTGTCAGTAAGTCATTAGCGTTTTCTTGACCTTGGAAAGGCTGTATAGGACGTTTGTTCAAGAGAAGTTAGTTGGTGCACAATAAAATAAATGTTGCTAATAAAACTAGTGACATTGCGTCAAACTGTGCACACAATTAGTTGTTTTAAAGAAGAAGCAATAAAGCTGAAGACAAATGGCACTAATGTATTGGCATGCTTCAACATAACCTCACATATGCAAATGCAAACTGGTTTGTTTGGTTTTCTTATGTTTCTACATAATGGCCTGACGTCACGCGCGGTCATTGTCAAAAATTGTCGGGGCATCACACGAAACAATGCTCGGGCAGTTTCGTCGCACCGGCGTACCGGGTTGCCTATACCCAGATCTGTTTCAACTGTCACACTTGACGTGTAAAAAGTTGGTAAAAAGCAGAAGTGCGAAAACACATTAGACGTTTGAAGCTTGAATTGTTTGTATTGCAGTAGCCCAGCGATGAAGACACGGCTCGCATTAATTAACTTATAAAACAAGGTAAATATGAACGAGCTTAACCTAGAACACGACTTCTGACTGTCCATATCGTAAACAAAAAATGTATTGTTGCGCCATCTGTTGACGGTAGCCCGTAACACAAGCATATCGACCGTATTTGCGATTTCTATTACTAAAATCAGTAATTATTTTAAAACAGTTTAAACAGTGACGTGATAATTCATTAGAAAACAAGTTTTTTAAACGTAAAAACGCCTTGATATACGTATCTTAACAGTTAACAGCTAATTCTACTAGAAGTTACCTTATAACGTGTTTAGTCACACTTAATTATATTAGAAAGTTGGTGAAAGTTGCATTAGGATTCCACTGGTCTATACACTGGGAGCAACAAAGAAACAAACAAAAAAGACACAAAACAAGCCTTTCTTTCATACATCTTTGGTGGAGATAAACAATAAATATGCATCTTATACCCCAAGGTTATAGGTTGTTTAGCTTTTACACTCGCAAATATCTTGGCATTCGACTTATCTACACATTTGCCATGCAAAAGGAATGACTTGCAGAACTTTACCAGCATAAAAACGACGAATACCGACGTTTAGAGGTGACGTAGGTCTCGCCCAGAAATTCGATTTATTTGGGAAGATATTCGGCAATATTGAGTGGAATCGTGTGGAATTGATTAGGAATTATGTTAAGATGCTAAAGAAGTAGATTATGTGGGAGGTAATGATAAATATGATGGTGTTTTTACGTATATTTGATTTAGAAATATGTACCTAAAGTGTCACTAGGATGAGTATTTGCATCGTGCTGGTAGGTAATCATGGTTGCAGGATTGTTTGCAACCATTGTACGTATATGGTTGAAAGCAATGATTAAATATTGAAGATAAAAGAAGCATTGCTAATTGGGGAATTAATGAGAAAGATGATGGTTGATGATAGGTGTAGTCTCGTGTTGCTGGCCTTATTAGCATAACAATGTGTTGTTATCTCGTCAAATAGGCCCGCCATATTTAAAAGTGTATATAAAAAGGCGACACGGTTTCCTCTCTCTATGCTTACGCGTCGGGTTTTTCATTGCACAACGGCGGCAGTTTCCTTCCCTCGCAGTTCGGACGCCTTTCTCGTTTTGGAAATGGTATTGGATGGCGGACCAATGGCGTCCAGGAGGGGGAGAGGATCACCCCTATTGGACGGGCCGAAGGACGACCGCTTGGGCAACATTTTTTCCTGACGACGCATGCTCAGTCGTGGATATGCTCTTTCTGTTCCGGCCTTTGCAGCCAGTGAGTGCTCTCTCATAACGTGCGCGTCGTCCAGAAACGGTTTCGTTCCATAGTGTGTAGTTATGACTTAAATTCTACCATCTAGCGTAGTGTCGGTCGTTTAGTTTTACGTGTTCGGTGTTCCTGTGGCGTGGATACAAGAAACAAAAGTGTTATGCGTTGTTACTTTTTCGTTTTGTCGATGTTGTGAAATGGAACGCAGGTCTTTTGGTTTTTTTACAAAGAGGTTTGTTTTGTTTTATTTATTTTCTGGTATACTTTCGTTTTATTTCTGATTTTACTCGGGTCGGTGTGCACCGGAGCAAGAGATAGGACTTCTCCTCCAAATGGTATGTTATTATCGAACAGACAGTAATGTGTTGTATCCCTACTACTACCATATGCCTCGGCTAATATAAAAATGGCGCTGGCTTGCAAGCGTTCAAATTTCGACCTCGCCTCCATCTTTGCGTGCTGTGCTTCTGCTCCATATGTCGATCCCCCTCCACACCGTCGCTAATGCCTATCTCCTATCTCTTCGAAGCGACTGCCTGATACCTTCATTATAACCCCAAGCTTCGGGGGAATTCTTTAAAACTTTTAATTATGGTGATTTATCCACCCACTCTTATTTATATTTGGACTATCACTAATCATATCCTCAATATCTCAAAATTACTTCATCGATACTAAACTTCGTTTTTAATATATGTATTTTCAAACTAGAAACATAACAAGTCCCTGTGGATATTTTAAATAACAACTCTGGAGGATATTTTACCTGGACCCTGGTAAAAAGGGACAGAACCGATTTTATAACCAAACTTGAAAGCATTGATGTAGCCGGCGCCATACATCTGAGGCCCTGGCTTTATTCTGGTCGCTCCCCTTTAAGAACTGCTCGTACTACCTCGTGTCTGTGTGGCAGCCGATTCCCTACTGCGCGGTAGATTTGGCAACATCGTGCCTAGCAGCGTCGGTCGGGTACATTTACTCGCAAACTCGTCACGAGTAATAGATCTCAAGCTAGTTTTTTTAGGTTATTACTTCTTATTCTTATTACCACTTAGGTTATTTACTACGTACCTAACCTCAAAATATTATGTCATTAGATACCTACCTTGAATAACCTCTACAAACAACACCATGGTTTGTCTTGTTTCTTAGGCAAAATGTTTGGATTCACTACTTACATCATTCCTTCTTGTAAAACTGTCGATATGTCACTAGTTTTAACATGCACAACGGCATCTTTTGGACGATTCTTTAGCCACAAGCGCACGATTGGCTATTCATAATCGTACTGATCTCAATATAGCCAAATATGCGTGTTTTGCAGCTTAAGTGCAAGCGTTGGCGATTTCGAGCTTTGTACAGCATAACTGAGCATAATAGTGAGTGGAACACAATGTGGGGTGGATCATATTACGTGGTATATAATGCTAATTGAGTCTGCAAAATGAGTAGGTACCTACCGAAAAAGTGTTTTGCATATCCTGGAGATATCCAGGATATGCAAAACATATACATAATACTATGCGTGCTAAAAAAGTTTAACCTACACTACATATGCAACCAAATATACAGAAAAGCATAACATAACATAAAACATAACAGACATAAGTTAGGTTATTGTAATGAGTTGAGTATAGTTCATGGTTGATGATCCCAATAATTACAGTAGGTCTAAAACTTTCCAACTTGAAACCAACCCAACAAAATAACTAAGAACTTTCTTCCAAAAGATACCATAACCTAAAATTAAGTAAATGTCGTTATTCTTGGCTCAATTTTACTGACAAAGGCTAGCAGACCAGATGGGTAGTTTCTGGTATGGCATCACGTTTTCGTTCTGGTTAAGTCGTCTGTCGATTCTTGTTGGTCATTGACAAAATGGATGATCTCGTATTGCAAAGGGGGATATTGTCATGGGATCCATACACGCGATGCGGAACAGGCGGCCATGAGGGGTGGAGAACACGACGGGGGAACATATTATCGGAGAGGAGCGAACCCTCTTCTCCCTTGGCCCTTGCTACCTGGCCCTAGGCAGGCTTCAGAATCGCCGGGTGCGACCGACAGGAAAATAATGTGGGTTGATGGTGTAGGGTCGGGGTCGGTAGAGGAAAAGTGCCATTGAAATTATATAGAAAGCAGTATGGCCGCGACACAACTGCAAAATTAGAGGAAACGCACATTTCGTGTTTGTGCTGAGCAAACTTCGAATGAAATTTGTCAGTTTCAACTTTTTCTGTTTTGGTTTTAATATGCAGCATATGGGGTTCTCTTTCCTAATATTTCGTTTGACAATATGGAATAAAAATTGAGACATCACATGCTGGCAGACTGTGTATTTTTCAATACGGATGAGAAATTATTTTTCTTTCGTATTCATACAATGTGGCGAGGTAAACAAACAATAAACTTTAGACATGCTTAACATTTCCCCCCCTAAGAATGCATTCCATAAATATGGTCCCTAGTATCTACTTTTAGTGTGATATATTTCATTAGATGGTGTTGAAAAATGGGCACAAAATCTGGAAAAAACAGTAAACTTACCTCTTTAAGATAACAAAAAACATGATGTAGCAGTAAAAACAATAAAATTATCGTCAGGTATTGAAGATGAAGTTGCTATAAGCTTTCTCCTACCGTTCCATTGTGCCCGATCCGACGGAAGATTCACGTTGGTACCTGATGCGTTCGTAAAATACGATGGTTATGAAACGTGTTTTCATAGTAAATCCAATGAAAACGTAGAAATTATTATTGTAAATGTACTGCCGTACTAAGCATTTCCATTTTCCGATAAAATTATGTGAAGGAATGATTTTTTTTTACCATTTAAAGCTAAAGTATGCAAGAATATGAGAAATAATTTTAAAAGTGTACATTAGAGTCCTTGAATTTGAGAAGTAAAAGCACAACACAATCTTAAATCCAATATCTCATGCCTTTTTATAAACACAAATGTAAGAAATGTTATAAATTTGGACCTTCTGGAACAATTAGAAATAGAAAGACAGCTTGTTTTTGTTTTGCATGTGGTTTTTATACTCTGACCATAAGTAGCTCTGTAAATTTTAACCACGTCTGATGATATTTCTTCTAATTGTAGATTTGCGCTGAACATATCACTGCTACAAAACTAGCGCCCATTAAAATTAAAATACAACAAAGGAAAAGAGGATTTTCACTTTTTTACTTCCTATCTTGATTAAAAAATTAAATTTCCCTGTTTGTTTTGTATTTTTGGCATTTTTCCTGCCTTTTTTAAATTCCTATCCGCAATTTTTCAACTATCCCTTGGGCCCTAACTGTTTGTAAAAACCACAAAAGTGAAGTTTGTACTTTCACTTTGCACTTCCAATTTGAATTGACAGGTTATTTACGAAAATTTGGTGGTTTCCGATTAGGTATGCACAAAAAAAAACTACAACTTTCCTGGTAAAAACACAATCTGACTACTAGTAGATTAAGTAGCAATGTTATGACCACGTACAATATTATTGCGTCTAGGTATGCATGTCTATAGAAAAATGTTTGCGTACAAGTATACAAAACATGGATACGAATTTTGCATGCTGCAATAGGCTATTTTGAGCATATTACCTAGTAAAAATGTCCTAAAAGCAAACCCCAAATCACTTTAGGCCCACGGAAATTGATAACAAAAGTTCCACAATGTTGAATGTCTATAAAGTTTTCCTATGGTCTTCCAATCAATTCTTACATTCCCGTTACCTTACGTAACGTACCTGTTTTGTGATAAACAATTCAGTAAATACGCCTATTTTCATACTTATAAATATATTTTGCTAGAACGATTGGTTTTTATAGAAACAAACGCTCATTCTAAAAACTGATATATAGACGAATCTTTTTGGCATACATTACAAAATATCAATCATGGAGATATACCTACAATATCAATACCTACGACTCATTTTGTAAGTATACTTACCTACGTTAAACAAAATTAGCGTTAGGTATTATTTATGTATTATTATTTTTATCTGAAACAACAACCTGTAGATATGCATAGACAAAATACAACAAAAAACATTGCATTTGTCGTTAGAAATTGTGTTCATTCCAACTACCAACTCGAAAGTAGGTAGGCAAAAATTGCCGCTCCGTCGGGTGGGTGCCATTGTTGTGAAGCCTCATTCTAAACAGGCGTTTCCACGACCTTCTAGGAATATTTTTGCATATGCATAAGACTGTTAAACCCTTGTGAGTGTTAGGAAACACTAAAATGTACGTAGAATTGCAGAGATCTTAATTTTTAATTGCAAAAATTGCTACAATAAGTATAATCAAACTATATGTTACAGTCTAGGTATAGGTACTACATATTATTCCAGTAGAAGTTCTAAATAGGGAAAACAATGGTTAACAACTTCTTCTTCTACTGCTACCTGTTAGTACCAACTTTCAAGTTTATAATAGAAGATCTTACAAGAAAAGAGCGTGCCCACAGACGTAAGATCTTCACACAAAAAGCTTCGATACCGTTAGGCCTATTTGACACCAGTGAGTGTTCAATTGGCGTGCTCCACACTGTAAAGTTTGTTTCCGTTGGAAAATTTAGCCCAGTAAAATCAGCATTTTAAAAAATGGGTATTTATATATAAAAAGAAAACGCTTTTATCTACTGAAGAACATAATCGAAAACCGCCAACTATTAACAACATGTTTATTGGCTCTATTTAGTGATCTCGCGATGCAGGTAAAAGCCTTGCTGGGTTTGATTATTCCCAAAGTGAATAGCTTTTTTTGTCTAATTCAACTGCGATAGATGGGCGTTATAGAATTAGAAGATGTTGCAACAAATGTTTGGCATTTTCGAGACATTTATTTTTCCCTTCTAACGTATTTCAACCAGTTGCTACTGAAATATGTTAATAACTTCTGCAAATATACTTGCATAAACTTCGATCGTACTTGAAATTGTAGGTAATTAAAACGCCTAGCTACCCTATGACGCTCGGAGTTTTTCCCATGGACAACAACCCCTAAATGGCGATAATGTCCGTTCGTGTAGCAAACGTATTTCTATCAGTTGCAATAGAAAAATATTTATAACTTTTGCAAAATGTGTTGCATAAATTTCTATCATACGTCAAATTGTTGATAATTAAAAGACATAGAATCCCTTTGACACTCGGAGTTTTGCCTCATGGACAACAAGCCCTAAATGGCGATAATATCTGTTCGTATAGCTGACGTATATCAGTCTGTTGCTACAGAAAAATGTTTATTACTTTTGCATAAATTGTTGGATACATTTCTATCATATCTCAAATTGTAGATAATTAAAAGATCTAGTAGCTCTTTGATGCTTGGACTTTTGCCCGATGGACAACAACCCCTAAATGGCGATAACATCCGTTCGTAAAGCAAACGTATTTCAATCAGGTGCAATCATCTGCAAAAAATGGAATAGATTCAAGCAATTCAATCCATATCGATCGCAATAACAAGAAAAAAGTTATCTTTCTTATTGTTTTCTTATAAATCACGCTGGTTGAAAATTTTACTTGGGTATCAGAGAAAACATAGTGGTTAACTGGTTAACTTGGTTAAACATAACTTAGGTTCCTAAATGGTCCTGTTGTTATCCAAAGCCTTAAACCCCAATTTTCAGAAGAAAGACTGTCAATTCATTATTATGAGTCGTTTGGACAAATTACTAACAACACACTTTTCTCTATCTTGCAGATCGCAGCATTACGATAACTTACAAGCAGATCAGCAGAAGCAGCCGTTAAAAGATACGACAAATACTGCATCTCCGCCAAAACACCATAAAATCAATAACAACGAAGAGCCTAATACAAATCAGGAGACAGACTCCTCACATCGTGAATCTGACAATCACCAACAACAACAGCAGCAACAACAGCAGCAACAACAGCAGCAACAACAGCAGCAACAACAGCAGCAACAACAACAACAGCAGCAACAGCAGCAGCAGCAGCAACAACAACAACAACACCAGCAGCAGCAACAACACCAGCAACAACAACAGCAGCAACAACAACAACAACAGCAGCAGCAACAACAGCAACAGCAAAGCCGTTCTCTGCAGTGTTTAGAAACGCTCGCCCAGAAGGCTGGAATTCACGACTTATCAGCGGACGATTGCAAATATGACGTCGCCAATACTCTACTGAATTTGGACAGAGCGTTTGATAACCAGAGGCACCAAGAATACCGCGCGCAGCAGGATAGTATGAGCGATATCAAAAATCAGCAACAACAGATGGCTGATGCAAATGCTCAGGCGCAGGCCCAAGCTCAGGCTCAAGCTCAGGCTCAGGCTCAAGCTGCACAAGCGCAGGCTCAAGCCCACCAAGCGCAGGTTCACGCCCAAGTCGTACAGCAACAGCAACAAGCAATGCAGCAGGTTGCTCTTCAGCAGTCCGCAGATCAGCAGGCTATGGTGCCGGCACAGAGCCCGCAGCATATGCAACAAGTGACAGTTGCCTCATCGGGTATGTTGTTTAGTTGTTTATTTATAATTGATCGTTGAAAATATTGCTTTTTCTTTGCAAATAGGTGGCCAATGTATCCAAACTAATAATTCGATGGGTCCTCCACAACATACTGTTGTCTCCATGCACCAACAAGTAACTCCTGGAGGACAGGTCATTCAAACACAGGGTGGTCAAGTGTTGCAAGCTCAGTCGAACAACACAACAATAACGACTATGTCTCCTTTGCACCAAGCTCAAGCTACAAACCATCAACAGCAAATCAGTACCGACTGGGGACATTCAAGGGTATGTATGATTAAAAGTAATTATATTATTCAACATTACAAACTGTTGCTTCTTCTTAAATTTAGGTGCAAGTTATTCAACAGCCACTTCAGAATCCTACGTACGTACAACAGTTTTATAACGCCCAAGGGCAGTTGTTGATGCCTGGCAACATTCAGTTACATCCGGGAATAAATCCGCAACAGATACAGGTATGGCGAGAGTTTATTGTTTGGAAGGTTTTTGTTTAATTTATTTGTTCGTTTAGGTAATAACGAAGCCATTCCAACAGAATCAGATACCCCACATGTTGACCACAGCTCAAGGAAAACAAGTTTTACAAGGAAGCAATACAGGTATTGTATAATATCCACAACTTGAAATAGTTTAGAGTACCATGCTGCACCAGAGACACGTGTTAATTTTTCCTCCGCTTTTGATAGAAAGGAAAGAGCAAGTTATTTAATGAAGTCTGTCATTGTATAAATTCAGTTACAAAAAGTTAAAATTGCAACAACAATTTAAACTTAAAAAATACGCAAATATATAAGTTTCAACAATCGGAGAAAAACCTAAATAGCGAAGTATATAGGAAGTTATTTAAGAGGTTATTTACGAAAAGTTGATAGTTTCCGACTTAGAAGCAAATAGTTGTAAAAAAATATGATTGTTTTCCTTTTGAAATTTTGTTAGCAAACGTCAAATTTCGACTCAGCACACCAAAAAATATAAAGAATGGAAGTCATAAGAACTACCCCACAACTTTCCTGGTGAAAACAGAAATTCACTGGATTATCATATTTTTATCGATATCCAAAATTATTTAGCACATCACAACAAACCATTTTAAATTATTTAATTCTAAAACTAAGTTATTTGATAACCAGCGTTGTCACATGGCTTCTCTATCTATATCACTAAAATTCAAGGCTCACATTCATTTTAGCTTACTTAGAGAAAATTATTTCGGGTTATTTTTTAATTGAAGAAATTTATTAGCAAGTTTATATGTCAATATTCAATACTAATGATTCGTTATTTATTCAGCTACCTTTCCTGGATACACTACAATTCCAACCATCCCCACATCGCAAAACCAACAAACTCTTGTGTTTGGTCAGGTGATCAGCTCACAACCCAACATAATACCAAATCACTCACAACAAGGAAATACCATCTCTCAACAAAAACCACAAGAAATGCATAAGGTAATACATGAAAACAAAAGGAGCCAACAAACAATTTTTTACCTTATTATTATGTTCTTCTAATTCTAGGTTATGGGTGGCCAGAAAGTAATTCAGAAAGTTGCTAGCAACGGAGGAACGATCACTGTGGCCCCACAGCAGCAAGGCCAATGCGTCCAGGTGTCCCAAGCAATGATTGGAACACAACCAACTGCACAGATCATCAGCCAGATACAAGTATGTACACCTCATCATTTATGCTGATTAAAAAAACCAATCATTATTGTTACGACTGTATAATTTCTAACCTAACTTTTCTCTTTTTAGCCCAATGGCCAGCAAATGCAATTCACTCCATGGCAGATTCCTCAATTATGGACAAATGCCATCCAATCGCCTACTTTGCTTCCGAATGGTATTTATATCAGAGGGGCTCCTCCTGACGGTACATCCGGCATGTTGATCCAGCAGAGTCCGCAGACGACCACCATTCAGGCCCAGCAAAATCGTACGTTAAGTGTAAGTGTTTTTGGGATATTTTAAAAATTACCTGTGGATTATTTTTACAGCAACTGCTGGTACAATGCAACAGATTGGTGCTAAACCAAGACCTGCCACAGAAAATATTCAACCTAAACAACCGACTAATAGACCCCTAAATATCTTACCCTCGAATACGGCCAATATAAGGCCTGCGAGTTCGGTTTCAACGCAAACTATTGGCGCTCAAGCTCAGGTATATTTCTTCTACGTAAATGTGTAATCAATGTTCGTTGTTGTTATTGTTGTTGTCATTGGAAAAACAATACCACGTTAAGATATGGAGAAACAATTCTGAAACTTAATATGTCAATACGAGATCTATTTGCATTCTTATTTGCTTATGCAGAAGCTTTTATTAATCGGATGATTTATGTTTAGTTGGACTGAGTTTTATTTTGTGGTGTTTCTGTTGTTTCTAGGTTGGAATGGGTAACAAGACGACCACCAAAGTGCGGACTAAAGCACCCGGAATTCGGACATCACCTGCGCCCAAAGCTGATGCAGCCAACCAGACGCCCATCAAGCCTTACTCCAACATTCAGCAACATCAGCTTGTCTCCAATAATAAGTATGTATTATTGTCCTATTTAATTTAAATACAACGTTTTCTTGCAAATTTTTTGTTGCCAAGTGATAGTTATTTAACCACTAAATATAATAATGTTGAGACTTCTAAAGCACGAGCGTTAGCGAGTGCATTCATTGTGGAGATCATTAACCGCTGTTTAATATCTCGTTGGTAATTTTTTTTGTAGTTTTAGTCTGGCGGCGTGAACATATTTTTACTGGAATTAGTTCCCTTATTTTTACTAATATTGCTGTAGTAATAATTCTATATTTAAATTTCATTCTGCCAATAGTTATAGTTTTGTATTAAATATTCAACAAAAAAAGTCCGTCCAATTCTCTTTGAGAACTAATAAACTTAGCCTGAGATCTTCGTCCGCCGTGCTTCGACAGGAACTTAAAGCTGTTACTCCCGGCAACCAGGCGATCACCTGTGGTTGCCGTTACAATATCATAACTTAATAATAATGTTTTCTTTCTATAACAAATTCAAACAGAAGAAAACATTGCTTTAAATTCTTTTTATCGCGGTTTTCTATCATAAGTAGTTGTTTGTCTCGATCTGATCTTTCAGTTTTTTGGTTAAGTGTATCTTTTTATTTCCTTTTATTTTCAACTTCATTCCTTGCTCTTGTATGTTCCTCATTTTCAAATAGCCCCGGAATCTAAGGCACTAAAATTAGCAACCGGGAGTTTGTTGATTTTGTTCCGCTAGCAACTGCTTTCACTTCACCCGTAAGAAGTTTTGAATAAAATAAATAAATAATGTTTTCTTAGGATGTTGGTGATGAACACAGCTACATCGATGGCTATGACAGCAGGATCACCAATCACAACAGACCAAAAGCAAGTAAACGTCCAGAAAAATCAACTAGTACAACAAGCAACACAACCGCAACAGCAAGTGTTAATGTCGCAACAACAGATGCAACAACAACAAGCAATACAACAGATGCAGCAATTTCAACAGCAGCATCAGCAACAACAGCAGCAGCAACATCAGCAGCAGCAACAACAACAGCAGCAGCAGCAGCAACAACAGCAGCAGCAGCAGCAATCTCAACAACCCCAGCATATACAACCTAAACCAATAATGGGTAAGCATAAACAAATCCAGTTCTTATACGTCAGTAATTATTGTTGGATAAATTGTAGTTAGATAGGTTTTATTAGATATGGTTCAAGATGAGGATGAAGAACTTAAGAAACGTTTTGTTTTTAGCAATGCCGGCGAATCAGGGCATATTGCAACAGCAGATTATTACCGGTGATCGACCAATCATGCCTGTTGTATCTATGTCTGCGCAACAGGGAACTCAACTGCAACAGACTCTTCCAGGGACAATGACTCAAGGTCTGACTTTGCAGCCGAATTTGGCTGTTACGCAGCAGATGCAGATGGGTGTACAACAGATTCATCCTGTAAGTTTGTGTTTTTTTCTCTCTCATATACATCGTAACTACAATGTTTTGTTCTTTTTCTTATGTAGCAATTAGCGCAAATGGCGCAGTCGGGTGCTATTATAAGTCAACTACAAGGGCAACAAATGTCACAAGTTGCAACGAATCAGCAAATTCAACAGTTACAACAAGGACAGACGATAACCATTTCTGCACCACATCAACAGGTTACGTTACCGACCGTTGTGCCTAACATTAAAGAGGAAATGGTGGCGGAACATACGGACAACTCCACGCAAAACATTGGGTCCACCATGGAACTGCCTAAGGAGAATGGCATTGAAGGTATGTGATAGAATATTGTCATAAGTGAGGTTAATTTCAGGTCTGGTTATGGAATGATAGTGAAAATGCTAAACTAAAAAGAGATGATGATGAATTGAAGTTGTTTGGGAGTATTGTTAGTTTTTTTTTGTCGCGCGGTGTTTTATTTTGTGCGGTACCAATGATTTCTATGTTCACAGTTGCAAATGCTAACTACAAAACATCTAATACCGCTGTTGCTACTCGTTTCGTACCCAAGTTTTCAGGTACGTATCTTTTTTTGGAAACTGTCTGTAAATCACAAAATAGTTTGTACTTAATATTGCATTTTTACGGACAGTTCATCATATTTCTGGTCCAATTCAATCACCGCGTATTTTCCTTTTTTTAAGTCTTGCTCAGCAACAAATACAAGAATCTTTACTCATTGTTTTGCGACCATTTGGAAACAAACTTATATACTAAACTAATATATTGACAACTTATAAAAGTTGTCAAGACATAAGTTTTTATTGTGTTTTCGGAAATTGTTCGTGTTGCGTGTGGTGAGTGTTGAAAGTTATTTTATACAATTTCTAAAACGGCAAACTACACACATGCAAACACTCGGAAGTACCAACCACATAAAGAAAAGTTAAACCTAAATGTAAATGGTGCTTTTTTAACATACACGCTGTCATTCTGACATTAATCATAAGTTTGGTTAACATTAACGTTAAACATGCGCCAATTGTTAACTTAAAAAGCCAGAATTACACGATGTAAAAATTGTACTGTACCTGTACTTTTTTGGTTTGTATAGTAGATACAAAATAGGCTCCAATTACACTTGAACTTACATTCAATACTATGTTTACACATATCAACACATTGGTAACCATAGACACAACAGAAATGTCAATTCAAATGTCGGCGGGAAATACGTAAACCTACAGAAAATGTAAGGTTATTAGTTGCAGTATTAGTTGCAACTTACAACAACTAAATTATGTATATTTAAGCGGAGTTTTGACCTTGAAAAGTGACTTATAGGGTCTCTGCCCAAGAACAGGTAGGTACGTTGGTGCACAATAAAATGAATGTTCCTAACAAAATTTTTGACAATGCGTCAAAAGTCACACAAAGCTCCCTGTTGTTAAAGAAGAAGAATTGCAACCATAACCAAACATGTATCTTTTTAGTAGGTTATGTTTACATTCTTCTTCTTTAAAAACAGGGAATTTGGTGTGTTTTGACGCATCCTCAACAGTTGAGTTAGGAGCATTTAATTTATTATGCACCAACCTGCGTACCTAACTTTTCTTGTTTTTCACTTAAGAAAATTACAGTTTCCTTGACTCGCGACACAAACACGACAATTTGCTGAAACGTTTCAGTTTTTTTCGAAATTGTTCGCAAACATTGAGACTATCTGTGCTGAATAGCACTATTTAGAATTTTCCCGAATATTTTCTCCTGGTTTTTGCATTTGACCACCGACTTTTAAAAGTCATCATATCAGATCAAATCATCAATATTTGGAAATTTACGTAAATTAGCGTCTCATCTTATTATTATTACCATTTAATCTGACATTCCCAGAAGAACTGAACCTGACAAACAACAAAATTTAAGCTTCACATATAGTGCGTAATTGTCTTCCTCCTAAGAAAATTCAATGACTCACCTATTTATTTCCGTACATCAAGTATTCTCTAGAAAATCAATCTTTTTCAGTTGGTCACCAAACACTCGAACTCAAGCAAGAGCAATCAATGAACACCGTAGACATGTCCATGTCGATTCAGCCAGCTCCAGTGCCAGGAGTTGCACCGACCCAATCTGTGAATCATCAAGAGACAACACTTCCAGTAGCAACAACAGCCGAAGAGGTCAAAGAACGCTGCCCACCAAAAGCTATGGTCAAACCTCAAGTCCTCACTCATGTGATCGAAGATTTCGTGATACAAGAATCATCAGAACCGTTCCCTGTTGTTAGGAATACCTTACTTAGTGACTTGAAACCAACTGCAGCAAATATCGATAAGGATGGCGATGAGCCAGCACGTACGTTAATATTCTGGTTTATAGTGGGTTTGTTTTATATATTTTTGGGTTTTTCGTAGGTAAAAAACAAGCCTTATCGCCTGGTCATATGGATAATTCAAAGGGTGATTACGTGAAATGCGAATCATGCGGTATTATTGATCACAAGTCGAAATTCAAGAAGAATAACCGGTTTTGTTCTGTGGCTTGCTCCAAAAGGTAACATTAAAAAAAAAATGTCTCTAGCAGTAGTTTTTGTAACATTTATTCTTGTAGTCCAAAGAGGAAGGATGGAAAGAAAGGGAAATGGGCTAAAGATGAAGGCATGGAAGTGGATGTGGAGTCTGGTGCTTCAGGTGCAGAGAGTAGTCTGTCTCCAAGTGAAACTGCTGGACATGTGGATGAAAGTGTTGTCAGGGTGGATCCAATGAAATGGAGCGTAAGTATTTTTTTTGTGAAATAATTTGGAGCAAAATGTGGTCGTTTTTGGATGTGGAAACAATCTGTTTTTACGCTGCTTTTTACAATACGCTACTCTGGATGCGTATTGTGTTAATGAGAGGGCCTCACGTAGAGACCTTATAAGTAGCTCAGCTTTTGGAGCAGCTGTACAAAGTAAATTTGTTTTATGAAAAGCATAGGATAGAAGTAAGAATCACCAGAAATCAAAATTTCTAAAACTTGACGAAACTAGATGTTTTTTCGTTAAATAAGTTGAAATATGACGAATTGACAGAATTTTTAGATGGAATTATTTAAAAGTTTCGCTTAAGGTAAGTAAGCATTTCAAAACTATGGTCTAGAAAGTTCAGAGAGAAAATCTGAAGAAGTCTTCAGATTCAAAACAAAGGGTTGTCCAAGGATGCATTTACACAAAATGAATGAATTATTAACGCTAACATTCTCATAGAATATTAGCAGAGGTAGCAAAACAGTTATAATAAAAGGAACTTACATACTTAATTGTAATTACCTGGCTCTAGAACGGGGTTGTAAAGCTCTGCCGCACACCACACGGTCCACTCACACCCCACACTCACTCACAGTCTGCACGAAAGATTTCGGTGCCAATATTCTACAGGCCTTACTAGCCTCAACAAAAGCTTAATCAAATCTTTGGTTGTTATCACATTTTGGGTATGATTATTGAAGTTTATCTTTACTATCTTTGGTTTCGTTGCTTTGAATTTGTTTTATCTTCCATTACGACACATGATTTGACTTTTGCGTTGATATTTTCAAATTGTGATGATTGGATTTCCAATATTTCAATATACGCATCTTCCAGTACACAGTTCTGGTCTTTTTCTTGTAAAAGTTTCGCTCTAATCTTATGCGAATTCATTGATAGCATTTAGGTCAACTTACGGCTTTTTAAAATGTTTGTGTTTGTAACTTGTAAGTCTTCAATTTCTATCACAAAATTGAAATTTTCAAGTCGAATAGTAAAAACGGGTTGATGTTTTTCGATAAATAATAAAATAAATAATACAAATAAAAAATAAAATAAATAAACTTATTTCAGGTACAAGAAGTGTCCGATTTTATCGGTAATTTGCCTGGATGTGCCGATTATGCTGAAGACTTCATCAATCATGAGATTGATGGACAGGCGTTGATGCTCCTGAAGGAAGACCATCTGATGACGGCAATGGCGATGAAACTCGGTCCGGCGCTGAAGATAGTTGCCAAGATCGATGACATGCGTATTGACAAAGAACCGCCCAAACAATAACTGGCGGAAATCTCAGCACTCGTCGTATGATGCTTTAGTTATTAACTATTATATTAATACTAAATAAGACTGTTTATATTATACATAAATTATAGAAGGATTATTTTTTATTTTTCTTCGACACTGAGTTAAGTAGGTAAGTTTACAGAATCCCAGTTCATTTAATATAATGACGATAAGTGTGTATATTATGTATATTATAAAAAGAAAGTTGTAAATAAGTACATAGAATGTGAGATACTTACGTGTTATTAGTTTTAGTTAATATTAAAGTCACTCTGACGTTCAATCATTTCGGACTCATTACTACTGTATACTATTATTCGTGCAATTTTTAAGTTATTTTAACATATCTGAACTTTTTTGGTTTTGTAATATATTACTGCCATATTGATAATAATAAAATTTGTAATTTTTTAATATATTGTATCCTATTCCTTTCCTTGAAGCAGTGGTTATATAATATAGGGTGATCAGACTCTGGGCAGTTTGTCATTTTGACGCATTGTCTAGCATTTAAAAAACTACCAGAAAAACGTCCAACACTTAACAATAAATTTGCCATAGTTTTTCGTTTTGAAGTATTAACAGAAAAGTGTAATTTTGTACATCTCGCTGTCAAACAAACATCTCTTATTTCGTTTTTTTTGGCAGAAATATCTTACCCGTCGTTTCTGCCAATTTGCTACCACACTCCGGTAAACGACCTGCTCTATGACTTTGATTATAGATCGCAGCAATCTCACGTAGTCTAACCTCAGAAACAATGCGGCTGTCAGCCTGAGTTGCCAACACAAAAACCGAACATAACTACGTTCGACATGACGTATTATCACATTTTATTTATAAAACGAGTAGCAGTAGCGCATATTCTTTCTAAAAATATGTTATTTGAAAAACGCTAAAACCCTAATTGTCTTGATTAGCCTTGATTTTGTTGAATTTTCTCCTCCTCTTCCACTCCTCCTTCCTCCATGAGTGAACCCAACGAACAAAGTAATACAGGGTGAGTCGTTTTGTGTCCCGAATATTTCTAGGTGTGATAGAGCGTTTTATGAGCCAAAATACAAAAAACGAGCAGTCAGAAATGAACCGGTTCCGAGATATGACGTTCAGAAGATTTAATTGTCTTTTGATAGTATGACAATTGTTTATTTTTGCTATTTTGTTAGACTTGTGATTGTCATTATACAGTATTCATGGGATGAACTCACAGAGATACATGACTATTATGGGCTGGCCTAAAATCTTTTGAGTACCTACCTAATTAATTATTAAAAATGCAACATCTGGCGCCTCACGTTTTTAGGAAGACTAGTAGTACCTTGACTTCAGCTGAGCGCTGTGTGAAGTCCCGTGTTTGCGTCATTCCTCGTAGTCCGTGTCGGGCTTTGTTGGCTTTATTTGATCTTATCAATGGGGATAATTTATACATTAAATCTCGACATTATTGCAATAATTTCTAGTATTGGAAATCTGGTATGTATTGGTTTGGATTCAAGTTGGGAAACAACTATGTGGACATAAAAACACAAATAAATAAAAAAGTAAGAGTTACTATATTTTTCTTAAACTTAGGAGATATTGGTCAAACTAGAATCATCGTGAAATGAGGCACTAGAACATGACCCTTGAGGGCTAGACTTGATCCTAACATTCAGCGGCATTTCATCTTGATGCTGCAACTCTTCCTCGAGCAGCAACTGAGCAATTTTAAGCTTGATCTTCGCCTGTCTTACAGCCGAAAACGTATTGACCGTTTTCGCAAAACCAAGAAACACTAATTCAGTGGCATCCATATTATCAGCAGATGAAGTACGTGTGTTTTCAGTTTCTTGTCTTCTTCGCTTTCTCCCTTGACTCCATTCGTGGTCAGGTTTGCCTTCTTGTCTCCAGTCGATGGCATGTTCAGGTTCAGATCTTCTGGGAGGTGTTGGTATGTGTACTTGTGGTGGTGTTATTGTGGAAGATAGTGGATCAAGATCTTCGCTTTCATCTCTGTAATCTATATCGTCCGATTCTTGTTTGGTTGCAAATTTGAAATAAGGGTTGAATATCTCCATTTGCGATACCCATGGCCAATGCCTGTACCTCTCGAATCGTTGTAGCTCCTCAGGTGTTGTACATCTTATTGATTTAATGTATTTTGCATAGGAATCTCGGAGGTTTTTCCATTTCCTTTTAACCGCTTCACCTAGAATATAATTCAATAATTAATGAATAACGACCAAGAAAATGCCGTACTCTACTATACTTTTTAACTTTTTTTACGTTAGACAGTGGAGGCATTTGTAAGGTCTGCCAACAGTGCCAATGTGAGATATTTTGTTTTGTTTTTACATACTGCGGTACTGACATGTTTACATGATGTTTACAGCTAAATATTGCGGAAATAAACCGGTCTAAAGTAAGCAAACAACATAACCTTAAACGCTTTTGGTTGCACCATGCACCGAAACAGTCTAAAAATGACATATACAAACATAACCTAAAACAAACTTACCACCTAACCCTAAATTTGTTCCAAGTTCTGCCCATACGTCGTCTTTCTTCTTCGTATCTTTAAACCCAGGAAACAACTGATCGTACAAGATGGGGTGTTGATACACCATGTAAATAAGATCCTCTGAAGAACGCATAATCAACGTTCAATAATCACTGATCGTACAAATAATACTGGCCGACGTCAGCAGAGCGGTAACAAAGCGGAAGCGGGCGGCGGCCGTTCCTGACCGGAGCCGCGCATGTGTACCGCTAGAAGGTCGGCGTCCCTGGGCCTGATGCGGCATCTCGGCTCTAAATACCGCGGTGGAAACCGCGAACTCGACCGCACCATCGAGCGCGCTTGAAATTCATACAAACGCGAAGTGTACGGTCGTAGATTTATTAAATTACTGGCGTTTAGTGTATGTAGATACGTACACAAACGATGATGTAAAGCTCGTTTGATTCCTGATTAAAAAATATTTGATTAACCAAACTACTGGAATGCGATATCTGTAATTTTATTGTTGATTTTTACCCATTTTTGGGCTAAGATGAGCCTTAATTTTATAAAGACCGTTGTTAAAATATGAAGGGTAGGTCAGGGCTACCCTGAAAACACAAAAGTTTGTATTTTTTTAGCCCGATTCTTCTTTTTTTACAGATTCAAGAACCAATACAAATAGACAATAGTTACCATAGACGGAGTATACAGTATACATCACTAGAAATATTTGGTTTTCTATAAATAAATAGCAGAGAGAGACGTACGTGTTTTGCAAGTAGAAAACAGACGACACTAATTCCTCTTTAGCATTTTAATATTGATTAAAGAGTTTTTAGGTGTCTATAGCACATAGTCAGAATTTATATTTAAATGCAATTGGTATGGTGTGTTTCAAATCGCAATTATAGTCCCAGCTAATGGCAAATGTGAAGTGGTGCTTCATCGGAAGGAACTAGCAAATCTTTGCTAGTGCCTAATTAAAAATATTGAAGATCTGAAATTTGATCATGAAACATGAGTAAGTTTTTTGGATTTGCAAGTTTAAATGCTGCAAGAATGACAAGAAATATAAATCTACGAAATAGTTAAAAAGACAATTTTATTAGGCTGTATCCCAGACAAGTGATTTTGCCTCTTTGTTTATACGCTTAGATTTTCATGGTCCTGGACTATCTTAAGTCTAGTAATTACCGTCAATATCATTATCATTCAGAGATGTATGATCACGAGTTGTGGCAAATGGCAACTCTAAATATGACATCATCAACACACAATATCCTTAAACTTGAAGTAATACCGGTTAAAACTAATTGACATGAAATTATCTTACATTAGTTCTTAGCACCTTGTTATAGATTTTTTAGCATCTTATTTTAGAAGCGCGTGATACGGAGATATTGCTTGGCTTAGTACAGCTGTGCAGTATGATAAGTTTTTTTAAAGAAGCACCAGCATCAGTATTAAATTTACTTATAATTAACGGAGGGGTAATGAAAAAAAAACAGCAGATCCGATTATTACACATATTTACTAATATTCCAAGGAAGATCATAATACATATATAATATGAAAAAATTACTTATAGTCAAGTCTCATTAAACAACAAACAGATAAAGCGTTATATCCTTATACAATATCATAAATAACCGTATATTATATGTAATACCAATATCATTAGGTATATCCGACAAGTATTAAAATGTACATGCATGATATGATTACAATGCTTGCTTCCCTAACAGTGCATCTAGTAACCTTAATTTGGCTTTCGCCTTCTTGTACTGGCTATATACGTTCTCCATAGGAGATCTATCTTCTTTCTGCAGCTTCCTACCGGTCCTCGTCTGGAACTCGTCCTCGAATTGTTTGAGGGACCTCCTTAGATTCTTCTTATCCTCAACAGTCAACCTGTGCTCCTCGACAAGCTCCTCGTACCCCAAGGAATGTAAATTCTCTCCAACGGAGGTGTCGGTATCGCTGTCCGTACTCGGCCCGGTCAGATTTTGTTTATCGGCGTCAGCGTCCGGCGTCTGGGTCGGTAGAGAGACGAAGTCCATAGTTTCGTGCTCCAGGATGGTGGCGAGTTCGTTCATGTTATTACACGGCTGTAATAGGTGAAGATATGTAAATTTACATTTGCGAGTGAGAATGAATGGAATTATTACCGTTGTCAGGCGAACCATTCTCTTCAGTTGACGGTATCTATCGTAGATTGGCCGCACCAAGTCCCTGTCTTCCTTACTGCTTGGACGACCGTGCATAGATTCGAGATAGAGCAAAGCTTTCTGCACGACGATCTTTTCCTCGATCAGCTGAGCGTTGGTCATTTGTTCGATACTGTCGCTCCTTTCTGCCGCCAACCTCTTCCCGTTCAAACGCTAAAAAACACAATCGATTATTGTCGAGTTATTAAAGGTCTAGACATAGTTTCAGTACGTCTTTGCATTTTCTAGTTATAGGTCTAGAAAAACGTCAAAAGCAGTCATTAAACCCATGATAGATCATCATATTTTATAATAAGGTAAACGAGCATGCAGCGAAGCAAACTTGACTATTTCCAATAGACTAAGAGCTTGTGAACGATATGCTCATATGGATTTTATACCGCTTCAAATTTTGCACAAACACATCTTGTATCTGTGCATGTGCAAATGGCATGCCAATAACCGGGCTTCCTAAGCTTCTGATTGCGACAACACTCTTTTGGCAACAGGAGGAAAGGTATTCTGTGGATTGTGAGCTACTTTTCATTTGCTACCGGTAGAGTGCAAGCGTTCTTTAGTTTGGCAACCGTTTGACATTATTCTAACCTAAAAATTCAGTTAAGGTACATTCTCATTACTGGTATTGGTGTGGTAACAAAAGCCACGAACAAAAAGCACGTTAGAGGTGGCTTTTAGGGTGTTTATAACCGGCGTAGTCATGCCCGATTAATGGCATGTAGTTTGCACAGATACAAGGTGTCATTGTACAAAATTAGAAGCGATATATAGTCGGATGAGTAAATTGTTTACTAGCTCTTAATCTACAAGATATGCCCATCAGAAGGTTAAGTAGTGTCACATGTAATACCCACGTTATTTCTTTTTGGGGAAATGCTACACAACTTCTGTATTCAATGTATTCATGTATTCAAATATACGCTAGTAAAGGATAGTAACTTTGGAAAAATTCTATCAAAAAACAAGGGAAGTCCATAAAGCTTCATCTTTTGCGTACAAATAACCGTTTTTACGTTATATGGCTGAAAAACTCAACAAGGAGCAACAAAACTTACGTTTTCTATATCCATCAAGGTATCTTGAAGACTAGCCGCTTCCCTCTTATACCGATCCTTGCCATCGTCTTCTAAGAAGTACTCATCGTTAAGCTTCAATTGCTTCTGTTCCTTCTTCAACTTGCTGAGTTCGGCGCATAGTTTCTTCATGGATTTCTCATTAAGCTTGTCTGCGTGAGAGGGCCGATAACCATTCTTGGCTTCGAATTCCTCGTCGTACTTCTTCAGCTTCTTCTTAATACTGTTGATCTGCTTCCCTAGCTGCTTCAATTTCTCCTCCTTGGGGTTCCTATCTTCCAACGACGAGTTATTCTGTGGTACATCCGAGCTTAAATATATACGTTGAGTGATTATGACTGAGTTACGCGGTGAAGACAACAGACGATTCGATGCCACGGAAAGACTTGGTAATGTTTCGGTATTCTCGTTTATCAGACGACTCGAGCTCGAAGGTATCGGTTCCTCGCAGTCTATCTGCTCGTGCAGCGTGCTGATATCCAACGGTGGTGAGATCGGTGAATGCACAGGGCTTGGAGATCGCTCCTTCTCTTCTGGACGCAACTGCAGGAAATTACAGCTCTTCTCCTCTGGCTTGTTTTCTGGTTCCGCAGGCCGTTTCGGGCTTACCTTCCTTATGTTCTCCTTGTGAGGCTCTAGCTTGTCTTTAGGCTTCTGGAAATGCTTAACCTTCGGCCTTCTGGTATGCGTGGAATATTTCGGCCTTTGCGTCATGGGTTTGGAGAAACGTTCGTGTGATCTCCTGCGTTCATACTCGCCGTCGTCGAGGATGAAGACATCGATGCTGACATCTCTGCAAGGTGATATTTTCTTGAGGTCTGCCTCAACGCTTAGGAGGTCTGGTTGTGGAGTTTGTTGTGGTGGCGGTGGTTGCTTCTGGAAGTCTTCGTGACTTGCAACTCTTCGAATGTCTTTGGTGTTGGGTGTTTGGCGGATGGGTCTCTCTTCGGAATTGGAGCGGATTACCTTGCGTTCTTGGACTATCGAGCTGACGCTCTCCTGACGTTCTTTACGCTTGCGGGCCTTGCAGCTCGCTCTGGCCTCGTCGTAGGTGGTTGCTGTACGCTGCTGGCACGTGAGCATGCGTTTTACGCGGGCAAACTTGCTCTCTCTGTCGACTGATGATGGGTTTGATGGGTTGCGGGAATCGTCGATCGGAGTTGGACCTTTCATTGCGTCTTGATCCACCATGTGGCCACACTGCAAATTAGAAGAGGTATGGTATTAGGAATTGTTATTTCAAAGGTTGTATTTACTGCGATATGTGGTGATATTTGTACCCAAAACGCTGTGGAGTTGGGTGTTTGGAACAAAAACATTGTTTGGTTTTTTTATATCTTGCCTTCAGTTTCAATTATGATGTACTTATCACACTTGTTGTTTATCTGTAAATTATAGACCAATGTTGCCATTTTTTGATTGTTTTTTTTTTAGTATAGACCCATCACTTTAAACTAAGTCTTTTCATATTTCATGTGCAACTGAAATTTTTACATGAAATCCATTTACAACATCAGCCTGAACCGTCTGAAGACAGTGTGTTACGTTTATATATATCGTGTAATCTGAATCTCAATCTCCGTTTACAAATATGATGTCACCAGATCATGACATCATTTCCCTGAAATTCAAATAGGAGGGGGGGATATTTTGAAATAATGTTTTTTTAAATGTACCCACATGAATTCTGTTTAATCTGATGTTCTATCGTTTGTCAAGATTAATAGTTTTGGAGTAAACTCGTTTAGAGATTGTTTTAGGACTGTTTTTAGTAAACTAGAAGAAATGATTATAATTATGTAATGAATAGCTACAGATGATTTCTTAAAAAAAGGAAAGAAAGAAAAACAAGGAGTTAGACGATTTTTTGGAATTGCAAAAACCATTTTTTTGTAGTTTCTATCCAAGATTTTTCATCAGGCCATGGTTCTAAGTAAAATATATCAAAATCGTTTCTACCCCACCTTTTGTGGGCATTTTTTAATTCCTATTGACTGGACTAATTCCAATATTTGAATTTTTGTAGAAGATACACAGAAAGTAAAGCTTTCGCCATTTGAGTTGCTGCTAAACTCAGCAGTTACGTTAGTATTAGTTATTACACTATTGTTTTTAATTCCACCAATGATGTAATTTAAAGATAATGATCAGAAATTAAATGATTAATCGATGGCTAGACAAGTGTACCTGACTAACTGTGTACATATCTTCTAAAAAATTGAGATATTGGTTGCGCCACAAGGTGTCACGAATTAGCATAGAAAACATAATTTTGATTTACCAGTATAAACAGCTGCATAATTTATATATATATATATATATATATATATATATATATATATATATATATATATATATATATATATATATTTAAAATTTTTAATCGTGTATATGTCTTACTAAATTTGTATTTAAATAATCGACTAATAATCGACTTAAAGGATGTTAAAAGGCAGAGAATTATCTTAATATCTTCTATTATGATAGAAGGATCTATGACAATTAAGTGCGAAACAAAATATCGGCCAAATGCTCGCCACAGCTTCGGTGACATACCTCTATGGGATGGTCGATATTTTCAATGACTCTGAGACATAATTGAGGTTCAATGTCGTTAATGTGCCGAATTATCTCATCCTTTAGCTTTTGAATTCTTCTTGACTTATAGACGTACACTTTTTCTTTTGAATATCCCCAAAGAAAGAAGTCCAACGGTGTCAAATCGCATGATCGGGACGGCCAATCAACATCGCCACGACTTGAATTAAGATAATTCCCTGCAAACTGTTTGTTTTATTTACAATCAACGTCGTGCATTATGGTTGGACCAGCCTTTATAAGTTAAAAACCAGTCGATGCAAATTCTATTTGGATTGTCCTTTTAAGACAGCATGATTAAGTGCAGTAATTTCAAACTGCGTATTTGGTACAAATAAAGGCACCTTGCCATAAATGTAAAATGGGATACATAAACAAGAACTAAAATATGAGCCATGTTACGCAAAGGTGACCTTTGTTCAAAGCAACAATCACACATTTTTTACGTTATAGGTTTTTTATGTGTACTGATATACAAGCCTGAAGTTATTAAGAACTGATGTTTTACGGTCTAAAAAAACACACAGCTGAAATGCATTAGCAGGTTATTGCTGAGATTGCTGCCAACTATATCTGGTGTATACTTAGTCTCCAAAACGTAAAAAGTTTCCTTTAATTTTATTTAATAATATAATTATTGCAATTATTATGTAATTTAAAGCCACTGACCATACTGTATCTTTATTCCAGCTTCTTGCGCAACTTTAGCATTTTTCTGGTGGCAGAATCAAATCTATTTGTCAACACATTTTCGAGGAATGCTGTATATATGTATGTTTAAACGTTCTAAAGAATTTCGCATGTGAAGAGTATAAAACTTATACAGACAGCGCTGAGAATCTAATAATAGACGATGCGAAAATATGCAAAATCGACAAATACTATCTGGAATTTTCCTATGACTAAAGAATTAAGTCAATGTTATTGCAATGATCAAAACTACTATTCATATTGTAATAGGTGTAAAATGAGAACATAAACAAACTTACAATAACGTGTAGACACTTAGGAAACACAGGAGTAAATGCGCGTATTATATCTTACGATTGGCTATTTAATAACAATAATTTTGGATTAGACTGCTGAAGTCTGTCTGATAGAACGTAATACCAATTCAATAACATCTCATATCTTTACTTTATCATCTATCATTTGCTCGGAAATTGTCGATATCTTCCTGTCGAATTCAATTGTTTGTTTTATTCCATTAATTGCCGAAATGAGTTTATATCACAACCGATTATAAACAACTTAAAAATTGCTGCGTTGTTTTATTTTTCGTTCTTCTTTTTGGAAAAGAATTTTTCATTTAGTGGGTTAAAATAATGATATGAATAATCAAAGTTAAAATAGCACACACCTTGTCCTTGCGATTTTTGTCCTTTTCCTGTGCCAAAAGCTTCATACTTGACTAGGTGAATTTATGCTCTTCGGTAAACCTTAAAAACATGCGCACTATTTTTAGATCCACACTTGCTTTGATGGTGTCTTGCCATCTACTGTTTTGCAGTCTGTGCCGTGTATGTATATATACACATACACACACACACACACCTTGCTAATCAGTCTTATCTGTTATGTAATTAGAACTTAATTATCGAGAAAACTAAAGATAAACTAACTTTTTGGTACCTAACCTAAAAGACATTTCTGAAATTCATCTCGTTCACATTACTTCCGAGTTATCGTTTTAAAATGAGAACGTGACTTACGGGCCAACCTGGGTATACACGATAAGTGCGTACTTAAAATCACTTGATTTCTTAAAGATTACATACATTCAGATTTATCTGTCATGTATCGATTGTTTTTTTAAAAATCCGTCCACCTAAATACGATTGATTTGTCATTTAGCCTATCTAAGATCTAATTTATATCGTGTACTTTGGATGTGCTCGTGGCATAATGGGGTTGTCACCTACAGGGCAAAGTATCATGTTGAGGGTTCAACAATATTTCTGGAAGCGTCTACAAGCTTTTAGTTCGATAGTTAGTTTCGATAGTTCGATTAGTTACATCGTAGATATGGATACATTGAATATTAGCATACATGTAGTAAGCTGTAGTACATCTAAAGTGTTGAGGATTTCTTAGTTTATGTAACGTATATGTTTTCGGTAACATTTTGGACAGAATTCTGGTCGTGTCAATACCGTATTATTTTTGTGTAGTTCGCTTCCAACTTCGTCTTAGTTTTTAGTTGTGTGGAACTATTTGTGTTGTACCTCCATCGCATGTAATTTTACATAGTATAATTTATTATAATAAACTACTTCAGCGAAATTAGAATTTGGTCTTTAGTAAGTTCTTGTTCTTCTATTATAATTATTAGGCCACTATTTAACGTTAACTTTTTAATTTACGTTTCTATATCTATATCCTTTATTCACTGGTTGTCATGTAAGTTTTTATCACAATAGCCATTGCGCCCGTTAATTGTTTATTAAAACTTAATAAAGAAGAGTAACATCATCCACAATAAGATTTTGCCATGATTTTATCCCAACATTACGAAGTTGATAGTTTACGACAGTACTACCAGTACTACAACATGGTACCCTCAAAATACCCTAGATTCTCAATATAGTAACCACAATTTCTAAATTTATATAAAAACCAAACAACTCATGCGCCAATTTGACCTCTTATAAAAGATGTATAATAATATACTATTCTGGAACATGCATATAAGAGATAAATGAATGCCATTACTTTAACTCAGTGTCGAGAAGCTGTATGGTATACCTTAACTGGCTGTAGGCAAATCTAACCAGTTGCGATGTTTAATGACTATAAAAACAAGTAAACGACATGAATTTGCTCAGTTAATCCTTTTTATACAACTGCGGATATTGTAATTCATGTTAAGTAAGCAAAGTATTAACGTTTTCGCAATATTTGATCTTATTGTAGATGTTACAGTAAAACCTTTCTACAGGGTGTTTCAGAAATAACGGCTAACTAAAATTGAGGGAGCATATTCACCAAGGACAGAGAAGCAAGTTTGGCCAAATAACCTATAGTCTATTTCAAAGTTTTAAGTACTAATAAAATTAATTTGAAGAGTTCGCCTAAGGCCGGCCCTGGTGAATAGCCGATCGCGCATGACCCGACTACGGTTGCAAACGTCCGTACAAACATTTATTAATTGAAAATTAGACATAATCGAGAAATGTGATGCGGACTTACAAACATTGTGATTTCTAAGCGATATCCGTCGAACAAAACAAACCGACTCAACACAGCAACTACGCGTAGCGGCCGATCAAAGTTATGTCGCATTCTAGCCATAGAATTGCTATTCATCCGTCTCTGGTACTACACAAATCACTACACAAATACACCCACAATAACATTTCACAATCCAATTGATTTTTATTGTTGATAAACCAACAAATAGCTGACCGTGACAACGCTTGTGTACGTTCATATCAACCTGGCGAATGTAGGTCATTGTCACGTTCAGCGAGAAGAGCTGGAGTGGACCGAGGCCCATATGTTCCCGGCGGCATTGATTTGTCACCACTTGCAACACAACTGTGTAGTGGAGTGTTGATTTTCGTTCGCTAGTTTTTTATTAATTTTCTCAACAATGCGTTAAGTGAGACCAAATGTTATTTGAGAAAACATGCGTATTACGTCCTTGGGCATATGCTCCTTCAAGGTTAGCCGTTATTTCTGAAACACCCTGTCTATTTACTATACAGTTTACGCTTTTACTACAACATGGACATACAGTTTGAATGATAATTTTGCAAAAATAAACTAATTTCAATACATACAATGAAATCAGCAATATAAAAGTGTTTTTAGGTTGTTCCTGGTTTGACGTATAAGAAAAGCAGTAGACGCGACGTCAGTTGTCTGAAGTATGGTTTCTGCAGCCATACAAATTAAGAACTTGTTTATGTTATTAGATTTTCACGATATTTTCCAAGCCGTGATAACATGTTACTACTGGCTTGATTGATATAATCATAAGTCCGTATATTTATAAATAGGTATAAGTGCTAAGTATTCATTTCATATACAATTTACAATAAAGTAAATACTAAATAATAAACACAATCATAATATTTATTTATAATGTTATTTACATTAAAATCTTTATATCGCAAAATTAAAGATCAATTTAATACTACTGCTGTAAATAAACTGATACTAAATGACATGAGTATAAATTAATCACGATTGAAGTCGTAAATGTTTATTATTTAGAGACATTGTTGTATCAAAATACAATTTTATTTAGCTACCAATTTCGTGATGACATTTGTTATTTCAGTACAAATTTAAAATCATTATACGTCATACTAGATGCACATAGTCATTACTGACTGAACTACAGTGTAGATAAAATTCCATTACTATTAGTAGACTTACTATGTGTACTATTAATAGCAAACTTTTCCATTGGGTTTTAGCACGTTCAAAAATAATTGATCAGTGTTATTAAACATGCTACGAAAGGTATTTATAGATCATAACAAACTTGTTTTGCAATTTCTTGGTTAATTTCGAATGAAATGTGTACTAAATATGAATGGAATTGTTTCAGGATTGAATGCGCAGTACTTAGGTAATCGCAGAAATTAAGATTACTCCTATGAAGTTTGAAGTATGTAGTCATTTCTACAAAGTAAACAGTTAGCTTTTTAGCTTAACGCTATGTTTTTGATTGTTTTCTTCTGTAATAAAGTTCTATTTCTGGATTCTTTAGTCTGCTATTGTTGCAAAAATGTCGCGATAACTATTTATTGGGTGTGTTTAAAATATTTATTACACGTTAATTTATTATTAGTAAAGCATTCATTGATAACGAGCTATTTATAGTCTGAAATTTTACATAATCAGAATAGATTTTGATGCAATAAATTATGATCAATTTATTATGATTTACGAACAGTTCGTCGTAGTATAATGTGCCGCCTTATCGTGATTTTAAACTAATTTTGTGTTGATAGACGATACTATACGAAGTTAACTATGTAGTATTTTCAGTTATACAGGCTGGTCATAAAATCTCGATCTGTATTAACTAACGTAATGTTAAAATTGTATTGTAAGTCAGTAATTTGTAATTAAAGTAACTTAAAATTGTAAGTTAAGAAATTTTAAACAAAACTGAGACCTAACATCAAAATGAATCTAAATGAAACTGCATTACAAAGTAAATTCAAGAAGTTAGAGATTATGATTCATAACTTTATATGTTGCTATCTTATATTAGAGACTTTTCTAAAAATAACCTGACCCTGGATTTTTTCTGTGCCCTAAGAATACAGGGTTGACACCATTTCCGGTGAAACCGGAAGTACCCGAAATATTTTAGTTAAAAAGATCGTATCCAACAACATAAGACCATAAACTTTGCAATCTCTTATTTTATTTGGTACTCCATATACTTCTCTCTAATGGCAGGTCATAGTACAAACCGTGTACAGAAGTCTTTAAAAAAATTCTAATAATAAACATTGGTGGCTTTCCTCTTTAATTGTTTATTAATCGGCTATCATAATTGTTTATTGCAAACTCGATGGATAATTGAGCAAGTATGTACAAATGAATAATATTTGATAATGAACACAGCAAAAATTGTGTTTCTTAATTCAGAAACAAGTTTTAGCAAAAAATAAATTAATTTATTTAGATTTGTACTTCAAACGTACATTACGCGCGTTTATGTAAAAAAATTTGTTTCGGATTGAAAGATGTTTTCTTGCTTATCCCCAAATTCAAAACTTATTGAAAATATTTACAAAACGAAATTCAATTCAGATACGATTTTTCGGCGTCTACACTTTTTTACGTCTTGGCTTACAGCTTATAGAGTCTCGTCATTTTTTACACTACTCGCAATTTTCGCATTTTTTGGTTATATCCATTATAAGTTGTACTGTTTGGGCTGAAATTATACTTAGATAAAAAAAGTATTTTTGCATTGTGAGTTGGACTAGATGAATTAAATATGAAAAGAGCGAAAGATGTAGAAATAAAATTAATAATTATCTTGGCCAAAAAATATTTTTTATCTACCCCAACTCCTTATTTATCTAAGAAGTTACACTGAAAATTTCAGTAATTTTTATCAATAAATAACGCCTTTATTTGAAAACTCGGTTTACGAGAGGAAGAACTACGTCTTAATTTGGGGGCCCCTATAAGTATGTTCGTGTAAAACTCAACAACTAAAAAAAGATTAACACATGGGGAGTCTCGTGACTAAAAAGTAACAAAATATACTGGTTATCGGTTCTTCTATAAAATGGTATATCATTCGCACAACTTCGACGTAATAGTTGGGGCAGGTCAAAGGTTCTCTGGAAGTACCGGGGATGAGCGTAGCATTATTGATTTTTCGAAATAACCACGCAGTTCTCCGTTCAGTTTCTCTCTGAACACCGAAAACAAGCGAAGTTCACGTATATGCGACGTTAAAACTCCAAATTAACGTGTCTATACCACCTGACATACAGTCATATAGAATAAGAATCAATTTTCGTTTATTTAAAAGATAAAGTTTATATTTTAACAATTATTAAGTCAATGATTTACCGATAGTGACGATGAGGTGCTCAAGCACCGAAACAACATAATTAATGAACCGATTCTAACAAGGTTTGTTGTTTGGGCTATGACGCGTCTGCTGAATAATTAGTAATGAATTCCAGCGATAACCAAATGCTGACCAATGGTAACTAGATTGTTATTCAGGTGTTTCTTACATGCATACCTTTGACGTGATGTTTAAAAATACCACGTATATACAGCGTGTATAAGAATACGTATTACAAAAACGCAGAATATGTAACGAAGTCATTACTAAGAAAATAGTATAGGCAAAACTGGGAGAGCTGAAGGTGATTCATCGCTTAAAATCGTATGAACCAAGATATGAACGTACCGCGTGAATGGTTATTAGCTGTGTATATTAAGTTGCCTACTAGGTAGTTCGTTCAAGATTAATATTTAATTATTAAAAATACTGTCATTTAATTGTGATAATTGTCCTATCTAATTTATATATCCATCATTAGCATGTTTAACAGAAGCAAAGTGAAAACATACCAACGAAAACATCTTGTTCACATCACACGTTCGCGCTCGAATTGGAGGTTAGGTTGCTACCGCTGTCATTCGTTCTTATGGTTCTAAGAACAGACGTACTTTTTTGTCTTGCCCATTTAAATTATACAGCAGACGTATGAAAAGTATGCTATTTCGTTTTACCACGCGGCAATATTTAGAAATATTCTGTAACGTATGTCTAAAATATCAGCTGAAATCTATGAGTAATCTTCAGCTCTCCCAGTTTTGCCTATATACAAAAATGACATAGTGAGTGGTTTCTCACGATGATGATAGTAGAACTATTTTTGATACAGAACACTCATGCCTTTCATTTCTGAAACTGGTCGTGTTTTTGCAGAAACAGCCTTAAGTATGCCATCACTTACCTAATTCTAGTACTTTGTGTTGATATAACAACTATAGCTGACCTGGTTTTTATAATAGGTACTTATTCCTTTACACCTTATATACCTTTAGAATTAACTGATTTTAGTATCACCTCTTTCACCGGTAATCGCCAATTTCTTCATGGAAGTTTTTGAAGAACTTGGATGCTTGATATGTAGGGCAGACAGGAAGAAGCATGGAATGTCAAGTCAAGGAGCATAGTAGAGACACCCGGCTACGCAAGATTCAACAGTCCGCTATTGCTCAACCCTGCCACAAGTCGGGACATACAAAGAAATTCGATGACGTGAAGATGTTGGCAAGGGTGGGTAATTATCATCGAAGGCTTATTCGAAAAGCCATTGAAATTTACAAACATCCTGACAACATTAATTGCGAGGACGGGACTGACATTAGTAGGGTCTGGAAATCGATCCTAACGCTGTCAGGTGGCAAAACACATGGGAGCGGCAGCTCCAATTGTGCGCAGTGAGGTGTAAATTTAGGTATATAAGGGAGATTTCCTTGGTAGGTCTTCAGCATTCGCTCTGAAGAAGCGAGCAACATGATTCGCGAAATGTCCGCATTTACAAATGTTGACACACGGCATAACCCGGAAGCAGTTTATTTTCTAAATGATTCTGGCCGTGAAAGCCTACGTACTTATTTAACTAATTTTGTTATAGACAATTTTAAGTAAGTTTAAACTGATAAAATACTTACATTGCACAGCCTAAGCAGACTGCAGAACCTTTGAAGTCGTCGCTCAATGTCGATGTGTGTGCAATAATTCGCTGTCGCACAAGTAACAATAAAAACCGGTCCGAACCGAACAAAAAAAGACTGATAAACCGACAAACACAACAAGACGGAACTTCGGACACTTAGATTCACCGAGAAGTGGAGAAACAAGGGCGCGATCAGCAAACAAACAAACGAGTAACGAGTATCGGTAACACCAAAAATTTTTGTGTTTGTATTGTGTTTCGTTTTACACGAGTTAGCGCGATTGTGAGAACAAACGTTGATGATGATGATGATGATGCTCCGAACAAAAATTAATTCAAACGTCGCGGGGGTTCATATCCCGGTCTCGGCACATTTCAACGCCCTATGGCTGCTTCAAGAAGTGCGTCGATACCAGTCTCAGCTTTAGCATGTGGCTAACGAACGCCACACGATCTTGATCGGCTCTCGCTTCTTAGCGTCTAATGCTCTGAAACAACAACAAAAATATCATTAGAATAGCTAACGCTTCCAAAATAAGGTGCTTAGATACATCGTGGAACGTCGGGAAAGATCGGATGCACGAATGGTTCACTCAAGGTCAGCGCGAGTGGCACCATAGCTACTAAGCACAGCAACGTGCCGTGTGTTTTTATACGTTAGGTATTATCAATAAGTACCTATTACTATCAGGTATTTTTAATTAATACAAAAATTTAATACCTTTCTTATAAAGTAACATCCAAAATAATATATAAATCAACTAGTAAACGTTTTATTACTCCGCGCAAACGCGAAGTTTTCGTGGCTTCCTCATGATTGTATCTTTTGACTGTTAAACCCGATTGAATGAATTCGATAGAGATGTCAGACTGAACTAGGTAGAAATGCTAATCATTGCTATTGGTTGTGGTGACGTCAAAGGAAATAGGTCACAAGCTTGAATTATTTGTGTAGATTGGGAACAGTTGTAGAAGACTTACAAGGGTGGTAATTGATTAACTAACATCAACTGGGGTGGTGCATCGGAAATTATCAGAACTCACTAAACAAACAAGGATTTCCATCATTCAATCATGTATTGAAGACTAGGGTTTCACTTTTTCACTATTTTAATACAGTACAAGTTAAAATTTACCTTCATAATCTTTTAACATACAACACTAGCTTATAACAACACATAACTAAGCACAGAATAATACTATACTATATCGACACGGCAGCTCATAATTGAATAAATAAATGCTAACTCATGTGATCGATTTCACATTATGGTGATTGATTGTGCAATTTATAGCTTCGTCGTTAAAAATTCAATCACGTGCGTTTTTACAGGTCGATCTTGCATAGGTTATCAAAAATGCTTACATGTACATTTTGCACGGAAGAGATTATAATACCTGCCAATCTTAAATCCGCTATTATACAGGTGTTCCAATTCTGTACATTTTTGACTTTATCATACGTAGTATGATATTTTCATATATATCTCAAAAAAATATTGTTTTCATTTATTTTAAGAGGACACATATTTTTTGGCAATAAGTTTTATCTATATGAAAAAGATAAATATGTAAATTGTTTTGTTCCTTGGGTACATACTTTATGCTCAATATGTTGAAATAAATACGTCAAGTCATAATCATAAAAGTCTGGAGCAGATGCTCACTGTGAGCAAGTACTTCTACATATATTCTTTGTGAGTACATACTCATATTTAGTAAGAAAAAAAAATAAAGTTCATGCCTCAATCACCGGAGTTTGTATTCAGTATATTTGAAGTCTGACGTAGCTGTGATGGCAGAGTTAATGCTAAATTTGCTTTCCCTAAAATATTATAAATAAAGAACAACCATCTGTACCCAAGACTATAAAGTCTCATACCGGCTGTCTCACTTTTCTCCCGTAAAATTATTTTTTAAAAAGCCATCCTGTGTAAAATGTTTTATATTGACTTATTTGTTTTTCAATTCCTTACGAAGTTACAGCCGTTTGAAATATTACCAAAACAAAGAAATATAAAAGATAAAATACATATCAAGCAATGGAAAACCAAAAAATTACACAATTAATACCCATTATAACAATAAAATATAAAAAAATTGATGTAAAAATTGTTTAAAATAATAAAACTTTGATTGAATAAATAAACGAATAAAATAACATCAATATGAAACTTCTTACGATTTGTTTTTTTAAGAGTTTTGGGAACGAAGTATAACAGATTAAAGTTTAAAACTTGAAAATTATCATATTATTGAATTGAAAGTGACTAGGCGTTTTCGACAAATTAAAACGAAACTAAACTAAAACTAAACAAAATGCCAAGTTTTTGTTTATTTTGTTTCTGAAAGCGCGTACACTAGTGCCAAGAAACTCTGTCCGTGTTTTAAGTTCAGTTAAAGGTTTTCTGTGTGACTTTTTCAAAGGACTTATAAAATCCAGTTTTCATCCGTTATACATTTCATATATCCTCAAAAAATAGCAGTTTTACTATCTTGCCCAAAAAGCCTTTTTAATCAACGACACAATCGATGTATAAAATAGGAGGTTATGTTTTCGTTTTCTGTAAAACGATGCACACAGCAATGTGTACACTGTGTATACATTTTGTCCAATGTTTACATTTTATTGTGAGGATTTACGTAATCTATTTACGTGTCTGGTGGGCGTTTTCAGAGCCTCGCCAAAATACACTTCGAAAATACAAAGTTTTAAAGATCAGAGACTTTTTTTATATGTAAAAAAATAAAACAAGCCTTTTGCCACTCGCAGTATGTGTCATAAATACGATTTTATATTACATCCTATAGAAGTTTGATGTTTATAAAATGCCTATCGTAAAATTCGAGCCTAATTTACATCTTCCCGGAATAAAGTTGACGTGATAATTTTCAAACAGTATTTCTTTATAGTTGTTACCATGAGCACGGAAGTTTGAGATATTGGAATTTGTTCAGTCTAATCAGTTGTCATCACACTTAACTGTGCACGAGTGCTATCAATTCTAGTGTATTGGATATCTATATTGGATCAAATTGATCAATTGCTAGTTGTCTTCCCTATAGGTCATTGCCAACAAATAATAGACGTAACTACAGAATACGTGATGCTTTGTATGCATATCAGTTGCTACAAACAAATTTGGTATTCTAATAATGTGAATGGCCTTACTATAAACAATAAATTGTCAAAACACATTAAATTGTAGCGGAATATAACAATTTAAATAAATTGGTAATCTAGCAATTATTTTTTTGCGAGAAACATTATGTGGTAACTTTTTTTAACCAGTCAGCTGTTTCTAAAAATATTTGCGTCGATTAGTCTAGATTTTGAAAGTAGCTCAACAATTATAGTTTGTTGACCTGCCCACGTACAAAAACAGTCACGAGATGTTTTGGCTTCTTGTTCAGTGACTAAAGATCAACAATACGCCACCCGTTCATATACAGCATGATCATAAAGTGTCAATGCATATTGGCAAAAAATAAAAAGTAGGTATATAAAAAGTTTAGCTTCATTATCGGCAGCGTTATGCGAAATATAGAGATTATTATTAAGAAAACTAGCAACCATAAAATGCTTATTGTAATAAACTTTAATAATTCATACAATTGCTAATCTTGAACTCATTGTAGTTATACAAATATAATCAAGACAACTACTAATTGTTTGGAAAGTCACCTTCTAAAACAATTTATTATTTTGTTATGAGATAGCCCATAATAATAATAATAAAGATGATAAGACAATTGCGTGGTCCATTGTTTGGTCCATCATTTTGAATGATGGTCATTATGTAATTTTGAATATTATCGATACTGTAAAAACAAGATTATTATGTTATATTATTTATAATGGCCAACACTAAATTTAAACAAAATTTACTTCCTAGGTGTTTACTATTTTAAAGCCACAACGTCTGGTAATCTACAGAACTACGTAAAAGAGGATGTATAGAGGATGATTCTCTTTTGTTATTTATCTCATCAAGAAATATTATTTTAACAAACGCATTATTTTTCCACTAGTAGATATTAGTTCGGAATGGTTTATGACAATATTCTGTTTAGAATGGAAAATTTTATCAATTTCAAGACTGAGGATATCTAGTTTGGTATTTTTTGGTAAAATTAATAGTTTAGCTGCAGGAGCAAATTTGTATTTGATCGAAATCGTGTCTGCATTAATAATACTAGGTAGCCAGGATATTTTGAAACCTTTGACAAAGTCAATGTGTATTTCAAGTGCGGATAGCTATGTTGTTATGTTTTTGCGAATAAATGCAAGAAAGATGGTAAGACGGTATGTTAACCTTAAAACTTATTTGGAATATTGAGCATAATTCTTTATGATCTCTTGTAGTTAGCACTGATGACGTGGTAATACCAGAAAATATAGTATGCTAGAAGCCAATATAATATATTAATCATCAGAATCAACCTTTTTACTTTATCGTACGTAGACAAAGTAGTAATCGTGGCGAATATTTTTTTTTAGATTTTAGCGGAAATATGTCCCATTGGGTCCCCTGAACATTTTTGAGCCGCTATATCTGGAATTTCGTCAAAATAGTTAAATAGTAAATTAATGTAGAGGAAATTCTGAATAATTTATGACTATGACATTTTTTTGGTAAAATTAATAGTTTAGCCGCAGAGCAAATTCTATTTAATCGAGATCGCTCGTACTGCATTAAAACACTATAGTATTATAATTCATAATTCATAATTTATTGTGTAAAGCATACAAAATACATACACTCGTCAGGTCACATTTCTATAAGTATTCCAAATATCATTAATTCTAAATTCCACACTCAGGCAAAACTAATACAAAAGCAACAAAAGTAAAATTACGTAATTACACATAAGACGAGCAAATAAATAATTATAAAGTAGACGCCACTACATATTAAAGACATTTGACAGACATACATATAAAAGTCGCAGCCACATCTTAAATAGTTGACAAAAAAGAAAAGAAAATTCGCGCAACTACATGTTAAAACACTCGAGCTCGATTCTGTCCTCCAAAAACTCAGCACACGAGTAGTACGCTCTGTCCAATAATAACGTTAAAAGTTTCTGCTTAAAGAGTTTGTTCGGTAAAAGTGTCAAATCTCTGGGTAATTTATTGAAACACTTTAGGGCCATATAATTGAAGCTTTTCTGACTCCCGGACAGTCTATAGAATCTTGGGCGCAGTTGCGCACCGGCCCTGGTATTGTAGCGGTGTGAATCGTTATCGATACAGAATTTCTCAGGGCTTGCGTGAACGTACAGTAGGCATTTGAGTATATACAGGCAGGGGAAAGTTAACAATTTAAGACTTACGAACAAACCTCGGCAATCATCCCTATACCCAATGCCACCCACAATTCTCACCGCCCGCCGCTGCAGCCTGTACACCCTCCCGCATGATGCAGCCAAACCCCAAACCAACAATGAATACTCGATAACAGACTGACACAGTGAAAAGTAATTAAAACTAGTTAGCCAGGATTTGGCAGGTATTGTGATTCTAATGACAGTAGGTAGTGTCAAATGCTAATGTTTTGACATTACATACTGTAAATCTAATAAAAATATCTGTCTAGTTCTAGTAGTTTTATTTTAATGCAGACATGGCCGATCTCGATCAAATAGAATCTCATGCAGCTAAACTATTAATATATGGTATGATAAAGTCATGTGCCTGGCCACATCAGATTTTTTTTTTTAACTACAGACAAAATGCACTGTAAATTCAAATAATATAAAATTCTTTAAAAACATCAAGTTTTCCAATCTGTCCACGTTCATTCGATTGGACATTCGGAACTGGGTAAAACATTGATTACAAGATTTGAATGTAACAAATAAACAAACAAGAGCGTTTGAATTTCGCGCTATCTTGGAGGTTATGATTCGAGAGGTGAACGAGTGAGACAGGTCGATACGAGACAGATGGGAGTTAGTAAACATGGAGCGCTGCACGAGACAGCAACGTGTCTGTATTGTTAAATATTACTATCAATATAGTGAACGTTTTGTTGCTACAATTAATAAATTGCGTCTAACTTTTGGTAGAATAATTGCTCCAAATTCATCCACTGTGAAAAGAATAGTCACACCAGAAGAACACATTAAAATCCAGCAAATGTGACTATGATTGTGCACAGAGTACCAATGTTAGAAAGCATATTATTATTATTATTAATTATCTGCAAAACACTAGATTTTTAGACACTGCTATTCTAGTCAGTCTTTATATGAAAAAATACGTACAGGATGTTCCATATAGAAAATCAATATTCTTGGAATGGAAATTGTTGGATTAGTTGTTTTATGTCATGAAAATGGTAGATCTATCTATTCTAAATAGAAGTCTTAATTCACTTCAAACAAATTTCTAGTAGTTCCGAAATAATTTGCTTCTTAAGATGCTGTTTTTAGATAAATAAAGCAAAAACAGTAAGGAATAGTAGGTAGCATTATTATTGATAACTGCAATTAAAATTTTAAAACAATTAGTTTTTGTAAAATAACGAGATTTCAAGAAAATCAAGTACAAAAAAACGCTGTCTGGTCACCAAAATGTAAAAAAAGCTTGTTAAGATGTAACATATTGTTTGTAATAGTTAGGGTCCACGCTTTAATTTGAGTGTACTAATGACAACAAATGTCAGTCACTGTATTTTTTACACACACTAAAATATATCTCCAACTGTTTTCTAAGTAGACTGGAATGAAAGGTTGAAAAGTTCTACGTTCTTAGGTGTTGGTACACGGATGCTGAAGATATGTGAGCATAATTTTACCATTAGATGCGAATATTGAGATGGGCAATACAAAACGGTTAGCTATTGAAAAGCGCACAGATTAATCAAGTGGTTGGTTTGATCTTGGAACGTGAGAAGGAATGTCACTACCGATCATCAAACTCACCATGATCCCCACTAAATACAATCTTCCTCGGCACGCTTGCTTGGAATCGCCGGGTCTACTACGTGAAGGGTTTACACATAACGCGCGATTATTAATATCCTCAATATAGTTCAGTTGGACTAGGAACAACACTTGACGTCACAGAACCCCACCCTACTTTTATAAATATGTTCCAATCCGCGTGCGGCACCGTCTCCCGAAAACGTTGCTCTTCGACAACATAGGCCTTGGCATTACATTGTACATTTGATTTCCCGGCAGCACTGTAGACATAAATACAATTTTTCTACTTTGCTTTCATAATCCACATATTGTAACATTGTTTTCGGTGTTACAATTAACAAAATGTAACACCGTTTTTAGTAATTATGTTCTAAGATTGGTTACATTGATTTCAAATGCCATATGACAATCGTAAAAACACATAACCACAAACTGTCTTTTTTGAATCGCTTGCAATCGCATAGACTGCGAAATGTATATTCAATACATATTTAAACATGTTTGTAGCATGCTGTAGTATGGCCAAAGGGTTAGGCCTTTCTTAGTTTTGCTCTGTTCATCAAAATACGCCAGCATGATGTTTTCGGTGATGTTTTGCGACTGTGATAAGTGATCGTGTACCATTCTCATCAACTAAACATATCATTTATATGATATTTTCAAAATATCTGTCAAATCCTGGCTAACTTGTTTTATTTTTATGCAGACACGATCGATCTCGATCAAATAGAATCTCATGCAACTAAACTATTAATTTTATATATTGAATGATAAAGTTATGTGCCTGGCCACATCAGATTTTTTTATGAACACAAATTGTTTTACTAGTTACAAACTTTGATTTTTAAATTGTTAAGCTATTTATTTGCTATTTTGTGTTTCGAGAATATTAATTTGTTGCTCAAATATCGGCAAAATCGTGTTCCAATTCCAATCTTCCAATTGGTCTACAATTAAGGTTGGTTTCAGATTGATTTTGGAGATCAGTTCTTCAGAAGAAAAAGTGTTTTTATTGGATCTTTCCAATACCCTTTACAATTTCCAATTTTCATTACTAGCTGACATGATATCGATGTATAGAAAAATTCAGCTGGGTTTGATTTTTTTTCCGAAGTTTGCAGCTTTTATGTCTAATTTGATTGGGACACTCACAATATTTCGTAATATATTCCTAATATGTTACAAAATACGTAGTTGCTGGACCAAAATGCCATCATAATCATCTTGCGTCTGTCTTTACGTATATATTTATCGTCTGCCAGACAAAAATTCTTATAACGTAGACTTCTAAAAAAATATCAATCAAAAATGTAATCAATCATCATTGAAACTTCGTCCATTACAACAAAATATAATTGGCATATAGCGTGTCGTATGACAATATCAACCGGAAAATAATAACGATTCTGGTTTTCAATATTCATCAACTGACGATTGTATAAATTAGGACAAATATAACGGGTGAAATAAGCGGAGAAGTCATATGTAAAAATTTGCCGCTCCATAAAAATTAATACAGCTGTTCCGTACAATTTGTTAAATTGGTTGCATAACCTACTGTACGTTCGACATGAATATGGCCTACTTCGACTACAATCATTTATAATGGCCCTACACCGCAAGTATTGACAATGCAATTTCGGTGAAGCAGAACGATATCGCATTATCTATTTTTAGAGGAACGAAGCGAATGCAAAATTGTCTTCGTGCCAGGTTTTACACAAGCGCTAATTATGCCTACTTTTGGCACAAATATGTCGCGTAAATATTGTTACTGTCACATAGTCACGTACGCAAAGCCACATGTTTATACAGAAGCTCCTACGTGACAGAATGTGTGTCACCATGGTTACCTATATAAATCGGTTTCGGCGATCTACCAACTTTCGTGATCTACCGACTTTGGTAATCTATCAACGCTACAGAAGTAAGCAAACAACCGAAAATAACCAATAACTGATTATTTTTTTATAGATTACTTAATTATGAAACGTAAACATTGGTTTCCAAATTAAGCATTATTAAGTAAAGTAGTTTACCGTAGTCGTATGGAAGTAGGTAATAATGAAACGTGACGTATTGTACGTATAGTTACAAAAATAGACGTTGCATGTTGGGCAAGAGCGACAAACAGAGCAATTAACCCGGTGGAACATAAACCGTAAAAACCATCTTAAACACGCTTACTGAGTAGCGAATATCCTGAAATAGCGTTTAGACAAATATTGATGAATGTGTGGTCATGTCAGGAAAGCAATATTTCCTTTATGGCTTTCGAAAAATAGTTAAGAGGAATCATCCCACAACGTGTGTAAAGACAATCATGTCGTAATGACATTAAGAAAAGCAAGAAAATCATCAACACCCTACCGCAGCTGTACTGCAACTGCACATATCATCGTAGTCAGCTATTCGTTGGAACAAGAATTTTTTGAATTGTGGAATCTTGATATGGTTGTGTTTGTGTAGTGATTAGTGTAGTACCATAGACCAACGGATGTCAATTGGTTCGTTTTGGTTCACTAATGTTTGGTCCCTATAAGCGGCTGTCCAGTTTAATCCGTGGTCCGTTTAAGCGGAATCGCCTGGATAATAAAAACAAGAATTATGCTGTTCCTTCAGGCAGTATCCGTCAACACCAATAAATTTAAAAATTACGTATTCACCTCATAGCTTGTAAATGTTAAAAATAGTACTACAATAAAAACTATTTATTTTGGTTACTGGCGCGGGACACGTGTTTTGTGAGCATCCATATCTTTTATAGCGCATACACACGATGTTATAATAACGATGTTATCATAATTTTTAAGACCTTATTATAGATAGGCGTTATGCGTTTTGAGATGCGAGAATATCTATAGAAAGTATTAAATATAAAAGAATAATCATACAACCAGATTAATAACAAAATAAACTTGTTACCGAAACAAATAATAACTAGTTTTATCCAAAAAGGATTAACAGTAGTCCCGATTGCTAATCTATCAACGCCTAAATAAAATCTCTGATTATCTGCTGAGATATCATTGACATTATGAAACGTGATCTTCATACAGTTACATTAATCTTATCATTACATGATTTTTACAATTTAATAACTCAATTAATTAACCACTTATGATCTAATATAATAACCATTATTAAAATTATTTATTTACCATTTGTGTGATTCCTTGTACAACTTTTAATAAATAGAATGTATATATGCAGTATTCTATGTTAGTTTTTATTTATTGTTTTCTTTTTATATGCATAAACATATCTACTTTTAGTTTTAAGACATAGCACGACGGCAAACCTCTCTATTCGTTTGAAAATTAGTTGAATACTAAACGTAAATGGACAATATTGGAATATAGAACTGCCTCTATACGTAGCAAGAGTTATTTTTGACAGGACATTTTCGGCCAACGCGTCACGCGGCCATAATTAGACCATGAATACTAGTACCTACATCAAATACTTGGTTTGTTTCCAAGAAAGGCATAGATTTAATACTTTCGCATTATGGGACATATTCAGTGCAAAAATATGCAAAATAATGTAGGGCACTATCTGTAATACTTTAGATTTATAAGTAATGTTAAAATTTAAACCCCGTCTGTAGGAGTTGGTGTTTTCTGTGGAAATACTAAACCATACAGGAGTGGACCGGTAAATTTGAAGCCCTGTGACACACTTTTTGGGGGTCTACACAAAAAATTATGGGCAACACAAAAACTTATACATGTGATGCACTGCAGGCCAAAAATAAAGAATAAAATAAATTAACAAATAAAGTAAGCAAGGTATTAATAATTTAAAGGCTTATTTTATATTAAAAAATGTTTAAATAAATGTAAATCTGCAAGTTTTTTGGCATTTCTGTTTTGTTTTAAGTAAAATTATTGTTTTGTAGCCTTGGCAGACAAGTTTATTTTTTCATATGAAATGTTGTTTTTTGTCTGAAATGTAGGAAAGAAAATTTATTTATTTTTAATAAACAATGTTTTTACTTTAATCACATTCACACAAATGAATAGTTGAGTTAAATAAATTTATTTACGCATAATACAAATTTGAACTGAAAAGTTAATGTTTTGAGATCAAAATGAAAACAAAAAACTTGATTTTGGCATATCTAGCAACCCCAGTGCAATAGAATATTCAAAAGGGTACAAAACATTCCTTAATTTTTTTTCCTTTTTTGAGATCTCTACTTGGAGTTACCAAAATACATATTTTGGTTTAAATTCAATTGTTACTGACTTATGACGTGGTCGATATGTTTTAATGGCATCCCCATATTTTTATTACTGAATTCTGTAGATTTTTACTTTATCATATGCAGTATGATATAGTATTGTAACCGTGCCGAAAAAAATTAGTTTTTAGCGGAGTACCCGATTTTTGTGGCGACGATTCCGGAGAAACTACTAAAGGTATGACGAAACTTCATATTTAGAAGTTTTATGACACAACTTAGAACTGAAAAGCTTTTGGTTCAAAAGGGTCCAAGCATTTTTCAAAGATTTTGCAAATAAGCCGCCATTTCTGTAATTTCGTCAAATTAGTTAAATAATAAATTAAAGTAGAGGAAATTCTGAATAATTTATGCCTATGACATTTTTTTGGGTAAAATTAATAGTTTAACTGCAAGAGCAAAAAATTTGATCGAGATCGGTCGCATCTGCATTGATATGAAACTAGTTACCCAGGATTTGCCAAATATTTTCATTCTAATAACAGTAGGTAGTGTCAAATGCTGTCAGATGCTTTGACAATACCTACTGTCAATAGTATCAAAACATCTGTCAAATCCTGGCTAACTAGTTTAATTTTAATGCAGACACGACTGATCTCAATCAAATAGATTCTCATGCAGCTAAACTATCAATTTTATATATTGTATGATAAAGTAATGTGCCTGGCCACATCAGATTTTTTCATTGTCTTTAAATGTTCAAGAAGAAGACAATTGAAAATTGTAAAATATTGATAACTATGGGAAACATAGGTTTGCTGAATAGATTATGAAATGTTTGGTTTTTGAGAAAAAATAAAAACCCAATATGTCAATAGAACAATCTGAAATCATGAAGTCTTCATGAATACTTCTCTGTAATTCCAGCTCAAATATTTTACGTTATCTTAATTTCATTATAACAGGATTACCAATAAGATTAATAATACAAAATATGTATAATCTGCTGTTCAATATATTTTTCTTTTAACTGCATTATGGGGCATGGTTTTTGTTGAGCTGATCCAAGTTTTGATTTATTATTTACCTTTTATGTTCAGTATCATGTCTCATACATATACATTGGTGAAGTAGGTACTATAAAGCCATATATAGCTTGGATTATGCAACCCAAGTATGGCCATTTTGTGCCTGTAGCTCTTGTTTAGAAAATGGCCACCTTAATAAGAAAAAAATACATAATTAGTAACTTTTATTTGTCACATACAGTTCACGTATATATTATACTGGACTAGAAACTCGTATAATTGTTTATCTTGTGAAAGAGGAAGTTCCCATATCTACAGCAAATATGTATACCTATAGCTGCCTATGCATAGTAGCCCAAATTAAACCTTCTCTAAATGCAATTCAAGGATTGTAACTTGCACTTCCTCGTTCGGATATAATTACATTCTATTTTCAAGTACCTATCACAAAGAGTTTACGCCGCACCAGTGTGAGTGAAGTGTCAAATTGTAGGCAATAAACAGATCGATCCAATTCAATTAGTTTGCAAAGAAAGGGAAAGTATTCCGGGGTATTATTGATAACAATAACAACTCAATTATTGGACAAGCGGTCTCGCTTTATGGACCAAACAAGTTGATGCATGCTCATTGACTTATTGATTTTCGGAAACGCGGTCGACAACAACCTGGCAACAACCCCGGAACTAACAGATTAACGTTTGAATTGAATTAATTAATTTTATTTATGGTGAGGCCGTTTGAACGATATTATTGCTGTAATAGAAGAAAAACGTTGCAACTTTCTTTTGTCACTGCAGGAAAACTTAATTGGTATAACCTCAAGCGTTCGCGAAAGTTCTAATTCTGTTTGGTTTATATGGAATACATCATTTTCTTTAAACAATACCTTGGAGATTACGACTGAACAAATAGTAGAAATGATTCATTTGTTCTCTACTTATTTATTCAACATTTTATTCGGTTAAACGCGGGTTTAGTCCAGACCAGACTGCTTGTTGTGCATATAAGTATTTGCCTGCTGTACCCATACTAGAATGCCTATCGGCGGCATTAAAAATAGCAGGAACGGCATGCAGGAAGACAGATAAAGTATGTAATTCGCTTACCTTCAATAGTACCCATTGTATTTGTAAGAGTATAATAACTGTAGTAATTAGTGAAATGAAAAAGTGGGATGAACTAAAATAACGATAAGACTGTTTATTTAAACCGAACTTGATGGCGAATGCACTGCAGGAGCCGGTTGGTGTGTACAGCACGAAACGGAACGAATATCGTCACTCTCGGTTGTATGAGTAACCGAGTTAGAATTCTATAGTGCCGTGCCACTGCGCGAGCATTGCGGCAAACCGGCCTGTCCCAGTTTTACCATTCATAGGCGAACCTGCTGCGTACTGCTGGTTGTAGTATCGATGCTATAGAGAAATTCCACTGCAGGCAGTGCATTCTCCATAGAAACCCATAAGAAATAATATTATGTTCCTTTTCTACTTTGCGTTCGTTATAAACTCATAACGAAACCGGTTTCAGTGTCGATATGAAAACACTAGATCACAAACTTTCAATAATTTTTAGTTTTCCAAAATTGATGATATTGACGTCAAGTGTCAAATAAGGCTGACGTCTCAATCGTTACTGGCTGGCGTCAATCGTATTGTGAATTTTATTACAACTACCAACTGATGATTATGAAACTACTCTGGATTGTAAGATGACAACCGTAATTTTGAAAAGTTATATGTAAATTTAATGTCACAAAGTAGAAAGCACAAAGTAGAAAAAATAGTATATAACACTCGTTTAATAAGACGTATTGGCGCACTCGTTTCATTTGGGCAACTCGTGCGCCAATTTTTGTCCATATGTACATATACTATTTCTAATATACTAATTTTTGCATATTTATTCCACCTGAACCCATTGCCTAAGAAATCTCAAAATGATGTGTGATGTGAAGTACAGCACACCCTAGAAACATAAAAAATGCCTAATTTATTAATATAATGTAGTTTATATTTATTTTACAGCACATAAAATCATATTTTTTGGTGATTTTCCTAGAAAGTAATTACTAGTGTCCATTCCTTCAAAGTTTAAACACACAACTGTAATTTTCTAAGGAATTGAAAGAATTAATATTTATATATCCATGTGAAACTATTTCTCAAAATGGCAATTGCTTCCTTAATATATGCGAACAAAAATCAGCGGGAAGTTTCATATAAATATATTTGTTTCTTTATTTCTTTACTCAATTTATTTCTATTATTTGTTCTGTCTTCGTTTTCGCATTGTTTTATATGCATTTTCTTCTTTATTTTGTGGCAAAAAATAATTATCCAAACCGCTGTAACTTTTTAAGGAATTGATAAAACAATTGGTTTATAAAAAGGAAAGCGGGAAAAAGATCTCAAAAACGTAAAAAATTATATAATTCCAGTGCTGGTGTACAGGACTGGATAGTAGACAACTTAGGAGTATATAGTTTATATACAAGTTTTTTGTTTTGTTATCGAGTTTGTTTGTATCAATTAGACTTGAAAAGAAATTAATGATATAAGGTATAATACATATAATCAGATGTTTAATTAAGATTAAACAGATTAAACATACGTAACCTAATTGCTGGAGCTTATATCTGTATGAAGCCAAGCTCCTTCGAGTTTGTATGCTTCAAATAAACAAATATTGTTCTATTTTCACATTGAGTTTAAAAAACTTCTTGTTTGTCTTGCAGAATTAAACGAACCATTCGTATTTTGTGGTTACCAACTATGGTAATAATAAAATAATGCGATTGAGGTTTCTTCCTCGTTATCTACCAAGGTTTACTGAAAAAGATACGCATTAGGTTTTCGTCAAATGTCAATACAAAACCGCAGACTGGTGCTACCATAATTATAAACGCTACAATATTAAAAATTGCTACTTAGCTTCAGATATTCAGTTTGGTTTTGGCAATAAGCGCTTAGCTATTGACCAGGTACAGTAAATAAAAGCAATAATTGAATTTTGAACATTATAGGGCATGTTCTTTAGTTACTGTCCACCAGCAATTCCCCAGAAGTAGAAGGACATAACATACTGTTGCAACCTTAGCTTATGACATGACTATTTTAGCTGTGACACTAATGAACACTAATGAAAAAACGTAAAAAAAGGAAAGAGAAAGATTAAAGAAACAAAAATTAGCATAGTGCTAATTGTTACAATTATCCTATCAAAAAATCTTTTACCTACTTACTGTAAGTTAACTTTACAGGACACGGAGGACATTCGGAGAATACAAATATAAAGGAGGGCAAGTCTAAAAGTGACCTTTTAGAGACCTGCCCTCCTTTTTATATTTAATCAAAAATAGATAAAGAAACCATAACGAAAAAAATCTAAATCAAATAAAAAATCATGAATTTCATGTTCTGAACCGGAAAAATCACTTTAATGGAAAATGGTTTAATGTTCAAAGAATAAAGAAGGTAAAATTCAATTATGAATTTATCAAATCAAACGCGAAAACGTGCAATAAAAATTTAAATTTGACATGTAGATAAACACGACACAAATCCAATAAATGCATAGCTACAATGTGCTACGTGGCCACTAGCACGTGTCGTTTGTTTGCCTATTACTGAATATCACGAAAAATCGATTAAGAATAAGTACTTGGTTGACATAGAAGTACAAAATATTAAATAAGACCATATAAACAGATCACATATTTTCTAATAACTTCAGCACTCACAAAGCTTACAGTAATACCTAATTAGTAATTACATTCAATTATTTCAATCTATTAAATAAAGATTTGCAGATTATTTGATAAAATTTATATAAATTTTGTTGAAAATATACGCCATACTATAAAGTTACACACAAGTAAAGCAAGGTCGTATAACCAGTAAATTGTATTATAAAAATAAATGCTAGAAAACGTGTCCAATGCGGCGTTTTAATCTGAAATACGCTGGTTGAGTATTGGTTAGATCCAGGTTACTCTGGTTTTGCATTTTACAACTTTGCCGTAAACACCTAGTCATACGCTCTGTGTTTGATCAAGGTATTATCACGTCTGTCAGAATAACAATGGTTAATATTATATTTCATTCGAGTATATTTTTAATGATTATTAGGATATTTTACACTTGCTATTTTCGTAATCGTTATTAGGTATAATTGTTAAATATGAACTTTTTATGTCATTTTTTCACATCGCATGTGATCGCTTGGCTTTGGCTGTATTTTAAGCAATTTTTGCCTCATGCAAAATTAGGACGAATTATGTCAGGACTTCTGCCAAAATTAACACGTGCCTCTTAACTCACATGAATTAAATCGAGCTGAAAACATTAATAACAACATTAAAAACAAGACGACTTCTAACGCCAAGAATTTGAGTAAAAGTTATATCCTATAACTCTGATTTAGAGTCTGTAACATTACTGCAGTCGGAATAGATGATTCAAAATATACTCCATATTTCAGCAACCGTTTCTACTATATTACTAAATTCTTGCTGCATCTTTCTTTCTTCTTTGTTTTTTCTTTGCGATAAACCAATTGGAAAACTTGCAAAGGAGGTATAAAAGGCAAAACATACTAATTTACCCCGATAGCCAGGCTGTCCTCACAACACTTGATACTTACAAAATGCAATTCAGGATAACCTGTGAATGCCTCCAAAACCTAACGAGACTGCCAGGCGACAAATGGGAAAATCTTTGTGCAGACTTTGCAACAAAGAAGAGGAAAATGCCTCTCATATCTTATCCGAATGTTTAACATTCACCTCTTGGAGGGAAGCAAAGCTTGGGAGAGGAAATCCCACAACCAAGACGCCTCAGCCTCATTAACTGGACGAAGACAGAGTTCAAAAGGTTCTTTGAGTTCGATAACCAGCCATCCTAACATGCTAGTTATAGCTAACTCTTGCTGAGAAGACACTACTGCGGAAATATTATCTTAAAAAATGATAGAGTACATAACATTTCCTTAAAATAGGTACGTATACAATAACCAGAAGGAACCCTTACAAGAACCGCTTACATCGAAAGCTGCTTAATACAGATCTATTACCGCATATATTTAACAATATTATAGATAATTGGATACCACCCCAGGCAAATTAGGAGTGCTTCAATCATGGGTAAGTGTCCTGCTACCACTTTTAGGCTGTACAACGAAAATGCCAATTTTTTTCTCACCTGTGCCACGTGTTCCACCCAGGTAATTGTTTCAAACAGTGTTACACTTACACCAAGAAACTTTGCTTGCGGATTCGTTATCGTTTCGTTTCTTTTTGTTTGGTTTATTCAATGTGTCCTGAGTTACCTCTTTAAGTTCTTCCAAGTTCTTACTGATATTGAAGAAAGACGTGTCATCTGCACACAGGCACATTGCGTTTGTGGTAGGTCATTTATGTAGGTACATGAGGAAATGTATTTGTCCAAGGAAGGATCCTTGTGGTACTCTTGCGTCTATTTGCTTCAATTCTACTTTTTCTCCTTTCCAATATACCTTCTGATGTCTTTGTTCAAGATATGGTGAGATCAGTTGTTGTACCTTCTCCTGTATATCATAGACGTTCAATTGCTCTAGCAGTATTTTGTGGAGTCAAAAGCTTTTCTTAAATCACAGAGAGCAATCTGGGTGTAGCATTGCTGATCATAACCATCTATGACTTGTTATGGTTCTCAAGGCGTTAAATTGGTTACTGATTACTGCTATGTTTGATTTTCCATTTTATATTCATTGAATAGGAAAGAAGACATTGACAAAAAGCGATTTTGAAAGATCAGCAAAATTGTGTATGTGTCATTATCTTGCTTCCTATTGGTCTGACGACAACTGGGGTTAGTTAGATTGATTTTGAAAGAACTTTTGATTTTCTACAATAAAGCTTCTACGCATTTTCTTCGTCATACTATAGGAAACAACAATTCAACAACACCAAATTTGATCAATAAATGTTTGTGAACATAGCCCCAGGAAAAAAATACGTTACAGTCTTGTCACGGTCCTCCTTCAACTCGGAAATTATAATAAAAGTACGAGAGGAAAGGGAAGTGGTTAAAAGATGTAAACAGACATTGGCCGCTACCATTCCAGGTGGCACCAGACTACTGGAGCGGTACTGCGCAAATCCAAACAAAAAGTTCGCAGCTTAGCCGTAAGGTCGACGTTCCATAGAACGGTCCGGGAATATTATTCCTTACTGCTACTGCGTCGTCCAGCCTAAAATCGATACCAAAGGTAGCGGTAGGACGCTTGCGTCCTATCGATTTGGGATGAAAGGGATATCTGCCATATATACCCATGTTTACTGGAGAAATGTGTCAATATAGATTTCGCACATACAAGTGACTAAAGTGGAATATGTAGTTGCAACAACACTAATTATACCATGCACTTTTAATAGCCGATGTACCTATTCATGTTTATTCAGTGTATGATCCCTGTTTTATATAACCGCTGTCTGCGGTTTGTATGAAATGTAACACGTAATTTCTCAATCGAACAACAATTAAGAGAGAATACTGATACATCATGCAAATATAATATTTTCTAGTCGGTCTGACTTGTGACTTACAATTTTTGTGTTACTCTGTAGTCTGTAGGTACTGTGGCGAATGAAGTCATGGGACACTTTTCTAATCAGTCTAGTCACTTATACAATTTTTGTGTTACTCTTTACTTGTGGCGAATGAAGTCCCGCGACAATTTTCTAATAGGTCTGACTTGTGACTTGTACATATTTTGTGTTACTCTGTAGTCTGTAGGTACTGTGGCGACTGAAGTCATGGGACATTTTTCTAATCAGTCTAACTTGTCACTTATACAATTTTCGTGTTAGTCTTTACTTGTGGCGAATGAAGTCATGCGACAATTTTCTAATCGGTCTGACTTGTGACTTGTACATATTTTATGTTACTCTGTAGTCTGTAGGTACTGTGGCGAATGAAGTCATTGGACATTTTTCTAATCAGTCTAACTTGTCACTTATACAATTTTTGTGTTACTCTTTACTAGTGGCGAATGAAGTCATGCGACAATTTTCTAATTGGTCCGACTTGTGACTTGTACAATTTTTGTGTTACTCTGTAGTCTGTAGCTACTGTCGCGAATGAAGTCATGGGACATTTTTCTGATCAGTCTAACTTGTCACTTATACAATCTTTGTGTTACTCTTTACTTGTGGCGAATGAAGTCACGCGACAATTTTCTAATCGGTCGGACTTATGACTTGTACAATTTTTGTGTTACTCTGTAGTCTATAGGTACTGTGGCGAATGAAGTCATGGGACATTTTTCTAATCAGTCTAACTTCGCACTTATACAATTTTTGTGTTTCTCTTTACTTGTGGCGAATGGAGTCATGCGACAATTTTCTAATCGGTCTGACTTGTGACTTGTACAATTTTTGTGTTACTCGGTAGTCTGTAGGTACTGTGGGGAATGAAGTCATGGGACATTTTTCTAATCAGTCTAACTTGTCACTTATACAATTTTTGTGTTACTCTTTACTTGTGGCGAATGAAGTCATGCGACAATTTTCTAATCGGTCTGACTTCTGACTTGTACAATTTTTGTGTTACTCTGTAGTCTGTAGGTACTGTGGCGAATGAAGTCATGGGACATTTTTCTAATCAGTCTGGCTTGTCACTTATACAATTTTTGTGTTACTCTTTACTTGTGGCGAATGATGTCATATGACAATTTTCTAATCGGTCTGACTTGTGACTTGTACAATTTTTGTGTTACTCTGTAGTCTGTAGGTACTGTGGCGAATGAAGTCATGGGACATTTTTCTAATCAGTCGAACTTGCCACTTGTAAAATATTCGTGTTACTCTTTACGTGGGACGAATGAAGTTATGAGACATTTTTCTAAGCCGCCTAACTGGTCAGTTCTACAATTTTTGTGTAACTCTTTACTTGTAGCGAATGAAGTCATGCATCATATTTGTAAACAGTCATAGTTGCCACTTGTACAACTTTTGTGTTGCTCTTATGATCATGTTTTCCACAAGTTAAGCTTACATCTTGTGTATGTGGTGCCCTCTGCAATCATCTAAAAGGAAATGCTGCGATATGTCCATGCCGGTATTGCAGTTTCCTTTCCTTATTTTAAATAATCCTAAGCAATTTATCAATATTTACTTCCAAAAGGTACTAATTTCTTTTAACACATCAACACAAACAAAGACTAATTTAACACAACATATATTTAAAAAATTCTATAGGTATTTATACAGAGATAAAGCATTATTACATAATATATATTACATAGCTGCACAAGTAAATATAAAAATACGTAGATATGATATGAGTATAAAAGTTATTGCCCCGTGATACGACATTTGCCTAATTTCTCTCTTCTAGTACTAATAAGCGACTAATTAATAAATTTACATTGAATGTTTATTGTTTTAGCTCCTTATATCTAACTTTTCTATTATAAAAAGTTAGAGAAAGAGGACTTGGCATAGTAACATAGGTTTTTATTACATTATTGGAATAAAGTATAATCAACATAACTTTGAAAAACAAAAACGATGACACAGAATGTTAAATTTGTTTAAAAAACACATGATATTAAATAAACATAATAATAATTCCGTAGAAATACTAGTTTAGTCCAATAAAAATCATATGAAAGATGTGATCAAACAAGACCGAAATCCGTATGAACAACATCGCAATTATTCTGTTTTTCACCGTTGGCGGCCATGTTTAACTCCACCAAAGTGTCAATACTATTTATGCTAACACCTTTGAGGATCTTCTGCGCGGCCAAACTGGTAAAATTAAAGCTCAGGTCGCTCAAACTGGGAAATTGATGCTCCTTCTGCCTTGTCAACGTCTTATCACGTTCGTCATCCTTAAAAATGTTCGGTTCGGACCCTAAAATGTTCTTCTCTGATATGGACTGGTAAGACTTATTCAAAGACGACTTGGAATCAGCAAAGTTTTTACTGAGGATGCCATCGGTGCTTTTTGTGGGACTAGGAGGAACCTCAAAACTATTTCTTGTAAATTCTTGGAATCTTGGAATGTTTATCGGCGAGTCTGGGTTAGATTTTGAGTTAAATTCGTTGCATGAGGTAGAAGGCACGTTTTTGATTAGGTTTCGGTAACTAAGGCTATCCCTCGGCGGCATTTGGAGCGATAGTTTTCGGATGTTATTCATTTCTTCGGTTCTACTGGCCTCGATGGTTGTATTATTCAAACCTTCATCTTTCAAATTCGTATTTTTTGTTTTGACGTCATCATTATTAATGCTGTATTTGTTCATCTCTATGGTGGGTGCATCGGTGCCATTGATAATCACCAAGTTCGGGTTTGAATTGGAATTTTGACCATTTTCAAAGGTAATCACCGACCTAACTGGCGAGTTCTGCACGTAGATTTTTGTGTTGGAACCGTTACCGGAATTTATAGTAGCATTGGTGTTGATGTTAGATATATTGGTACCGTTTTGTTTTGTTGTGACTTGTAGAGTGAATGAGTTACTATGGGATAACCCACTTGAATGGACAGGACTTTTCTGAACAGGACTTTGACTTGGTATTGTCGAGGTAATCAATCTCTTAGCAGGGCGCTTCTTGTCGTTATACCCAGCGTTTTTGATCACTGTTTTTTGCGATTCCAAACTGGAAGGTCCACTAGTCAGGGAACTCTCAGTTTTACCACTTTTCTGGGATTCGATACTGGATGGTCCACTGTTATCAATATTAGCCAGGGAAGCCAAATGTGGAAAATCCGTCTCCCTTCTCTTATCTTCCTTGCCATCTTGACTAGTCTTCAAAGATTCCAAACTAGACGCCTTCGAGTGTTGCATGTCTGGTAATAATCTCTTCAAGGTCTCGACTTTGATGTCAGGTTTCGGACTGGATTTGCTCTCCGGTGTGGACGTTGTTGCTTGGTGCCTTGGAGATAGGCTGGCGTGACTTGTTTTCCTCGAACTGTCCCTGCTCTTGTGGTTTGGTGTTCTTAGGCTACCGGAAGCGTATGAAGAACCATGGCGAAAACTGGGAGAATGATCTCTGGATTCGATGAACGATGCGACGTAGGTTGAATCGTTGGACAATTGACGTCTATGCCTTCGAGGTAGAGTTGCTGATTTGGAGGAAGCTGATTCGGTATAGTAGCCTGGCAAAGATAAAGTTGAATCCTGAAAACAAAAACAAACTTTAGTTGGTTTCAATTCGGAAACGTTGCTAAATATTCGGGGTACAACGCCATAAGTCAAAATTTGTAGTGAAAGTTTCAACAGAAATGAATGAAATGCTGCTAGAATAAAAATTTTACGATTTGCATTATTGTCGGCTTTGTAAAAGACAGATAAATTGGCGTCCTCGAAGTATGTAGCGGTAACACGCATATGGTGGAGGTTGACATGAATGTAAATGATCATTATTATGTTGCGAGCTGATGTGATTAGGTTATAGACGAGAACTAAAATACATCCAGAATTACAAACTATCGTATTCAGAGTGGATTAAAATGAGTTATAACAAGATATAAATTAGTGGTCCAAAGATGAATCCTTGTGGAACACCCATTTTTGGCCATAAGAATTTGTATGCTGCCATTAATACAATTAAGGGACTCTTTCAAAGAACAAGAAAAATAAAGGGTTAGGTAGGTACTATTAAAAACAAAGCGTTGATGATGACAAATGTTAAAAGCAATAATTGTTTTTAACATATGTCAGACCATCAATTATTGATGGTCTGAAATTGAATTTCATATAAAAATGTTTATTTTGATAATTAAAAATTGACGTGTGCGAGGATTTTAAGAAATAATAATGTGTTTCAATTGTAATAAATTTATTTCTTATTTTTTCCATTGCCTATGATAATAAAGTTTATGCAAAATTCTCAAAATTGTGTTGTGAAAAAGTTTGAATATTATGCTTTTACAACTACTATGAGGACAGAAATAACACAAACCCATTAGCATACAACTTTTTTTGTTGTTCTATACTATCACTTTGTTCGTAATTTTGTTTCTCTGCAGTTTTAGTTTTCGCAGTTAAAATATCAAAGAATTAGAATTCAAAAACTTTCACTGCAACTGAGGACGTTGTTATTGTTATTCTTGAAATGATTGTGCAAACATAACAACATAATAACAAAGAAATTAACCAAATCATTATGTTCGATTAGGAATAATTGTAGGAGAAAGAAGTACCTAATAGCTCAAATAACAGAATAATCTAAAGAGAATTGCCGACTAATCCGCAACAACAACACGAATCGATTAAATAAATCATCTTTAGATGAATACACTGCGGAAATAGGCTGCAATAAAATTATTACTACCAGAAAATGAAAGCACAATCTATAGTAAGTCTGACACGTGTTTTATGATTACACTTCCACTCGTGTGTGGTGTAGATTGCCATTTAATATAATTGCTATAGATGTAGTGACTACAAGTAGGTATATACAGGCTTACCCAAAAGTCACTTTTTAAAACATTAGAGTCACTGATTTTGATACTGCAAACATTTATTTAATAGTTTTCAACATTTAAACCAAATTCCAGATGAAAAGAAACTAATGAACAACAAGACACTGTTTTTAAATAGCAAAATGACATTTGGGCCATCCTGTACACGGACTGGTAAGTATAAAGGAAGACAACGATCTGTTCGCGTTTCCCATATAAGAACCATGGCCGAGGAAGCAAATTTATGAGTAACAGTACACTCTACTATGTGTATACTAGGCACTCACCTCCGCTGTGGACACAGTTTGTGTGCCGACATTATGTAAATGTATGGCTTTGGAATTGAACCATTCTGTTGGTGGAAACTGCGCGCTGAATGTACTTATTTGGCACTGAGAACGTTTCGATCTTCGGAATAACCTGAATAGAAGCGATTCTTTTTCTGAAAGAAATCGTAACACAAAATAACTTTAAGTTGTTACATGGAGTTATTAGCCGAGGTATATTAGGTTTTTAACCCTGAAATAAAATAAAGTAAATCTGCAAATTGGTAAATTCCTTTGTTAAGACGCGGCTTTGTCCCTCGAAAAACGCGTTTTCAAATAAAGGCGGTACTTACTGTTCCAAATTACTGAAATACTACTTTTGTTTTGGTAAGATAAAAACGTATTTTACTTTTACATCATTCCTCTTTTTCAAATAAAATCCACCTAGCCCAACTCACGATACAAAAATAGATTTTTATCTAGGTACAATTTCAGTCTAAATATTATAACTTTTCGGTTAACCGAAAAATGCGACAGACCCTTAAATAATAAATAATCCTGTGTCTGCGTCTTTGTCTGAAATCGCTTATAACTCTTTCAAACATGACATTCAGGGGGTTTTCATGAAGCTGAATCCAAATATGGCACTTCATTTAAAAAAAAATTAAAAGGTTTGACAGGAAAGGGAAAATTAAGAGAATTTTCAACAAGGTCTTTTAATTGCCGACAATTTGAGGTACGGGAGAAATTTATGCAAAAATGTTTGCAAAAGCATTTTTCTGTGACACCTGATTGAAATACGTTTGCTATACGAACGGACACAATTGCTTTTTAAGGGTTGTTGGTCATGGGGTAAATCTCCGAGCGTCGAAGACTAGGTCTTTTACCTACATCTGAAGGTATGATAGAAATTTATACAACAATTTTTGCAAAACTTATAAACATTTTTCTATAACAACTGATCGAAATACGTTTGGTCAACGGACATTATCGCCATTTAGGGGTTGTTGTCCATGGGGCAAAACTCCGAGCGTCAAAAAGGTGCTAGGTCTTTCAATTACCTACAATTTGAGGTATGACAGAAACTTATGCAAGAATTTTTGCAAAAGTTATAGACACTTTTCTGTGCAACTGATTGAAATATGTTTGGTATACGAACTGACATTATCGCCATGTAGGGGTTGTTGTTCATGGGGCAAACCTCTCAGCATCAAAGAGCTACTAGGTCTTCTAATAACCTACAATTTGAGGGATGATAGAAATTATGCAAAAATTTTTGCAAAAGTTACGTACATTTTTCTGTAGCAACTGATTGAAATACGTTTGCTATCCGAACGGACATTATCGCTATTTAGGCGTTGTTGTCCACGGGGCAAAACTCCGAGCGTCAAGGGGCTACTAGGTCTTTTAATTACCTACAATTTCAGGTATGATAGAAATTTATGCAACAATTTTTGCAGAAGTTTTTCGGTAGCAACTGGTTGAAATACGTTAGATTTTAGAAGATAAAAAACAAAACAATGTGAATTGCTATGTGAATGGATATTATCGCCATTTAGGGGTCGGTCGATTTACAGTTTGTCATCAAGTGTCAACATCAAAACAACAAGGAAATCTATAAGTCAAGACACATCAACGATAATCAATATTGCGGATTATTTAGCAGCAAACATTTAATGAAGTCTTCTCTGCTCATTTTAAAACGATAACAACGACAGGAATTGGTAATCAATTTTGTGAGCCGTATCGATAACTTGAGTTTGAGAAATCATCGAAATTATTGTATATTTTTTCTTCGGGAAATAATCAAAATATTTGTGTACCAAATTTGAAATCAACTGATCGCATAGTGTCAAAAATGCCATGTTTGAAAGACTTTCATACAAGGTAGGTAGTAGTTTGTAGTTTGAGGTAAAATATCAATTTGCAGATTTACTTTCTTTATCTTTTTCAGGGTTTTTTGGTCAAATTTGGTCTAAAATAACTGGGCTATATAAGGAATTATTTAGACCATGGCCAAAACAGTCTCTGTTATGGTAGAGAACATCTAAATATGTCTTCATTCCTTTTTAGAAGCAAAACCACAGACTTAGGCATCAAACTTACTTGGCGTTTGCGCAGAGTCGCTACTATTGGGACACTCCGTACTGCTGCTGCTATCAGTATAATGCCTGGCCAGCGTCCTGGTGGAGGCAGATCTTCTCAGTCTTCTAGTAGTGCCCCATAATCTGAACGAACCTCGCCTATCGGGACTTTTCGGCGCCGGAAATGACGCGGATCTTCGTTTTCCATTCCTCGCAAATATAATTTTATCGCTACTATTGCCTACAAATAAAAACCAAATTTGAAGAGGATTGATGCAAGTGTTTAGAGTGTTTAGAGTTACCTCCGCATATAACATCGGCTAAATTAGTTTGTATGCATTGGTGAGTGACATCTCCATCTCGTATAGTGGCCATCTCACCATGGACTAAAACTAAGGCTTCCTCGGTGGACATTAACATCGTCTTTCCAGTCACGATGTCTTCCTGTTTTCGGCGACCACGCGAATGGCTTCTTGATCGTCTTCGTCTGTAAAGAAGGTGATAAATTTGTTATTTGCTAAGGTGAGGAGGTACCAGGAGGTACCTTTATGGTGTGGTTTGGTCAAGACTTAATACTATCTAAAGCCAAGGGCAAAACTCCAACAGCCCGTCAGTCGTCATTATTATCAGTCATCATTATCAGGGCTACTCAATGAGATACATGCAAGTGCAGATCTGGCTGAAACAGCAAACAAACCTTGGCGTCAACTGACGTACAACTAGGGGTTTCTACTGTGTGGTCCAAAGTACGGTGAAGTCAAGGGTTAACACATTATCCATAGCCTAGGAACAAAAAGATTTAAAGCTATCATTTCATGGACCTGAACCGTTGTGTGGCATTATAAAATGCCACATTAAGAGAAAGGTCCAGAAATAAGAAGAAAGAGCCACGAAGTCTATCTGCTTCCTAAAAAATGCCGACTAAAACTACCTTTACAAAGTTTCAGAGGACCATATTTCCATAAAAAAATTATATATCAAAGAACTTTGAACAACCAAACCTGGTTGTGTTGTAATCGAAATGCAATAGACCCAATTATTAACCTATACCACGACTGTGCCATCCTTGTAAATCACCCTGTATAACCACTGGACTACAGCCGTTTGTCAGCCCTGTAAACCGTTACCACATACCGTGATTAGAATCAACCTTCTTCTCCAATAACCAGCCCTATAAAATACAAACACCTAAAGAACAAAAAAGCCACAGGAAGCGACCGACGAAAGGTACCTCTAAAAATTATTTGAGCGTCACGATTCACGCGGAGCCTAGCATGCGTGAAGGAAATGAAGAAACTCATATTACTTACTCTGGCGTAACAATAAAGTATCCTCTCGATGTGTGGTACAGTTTCCTTTCGGTGGATAATTGCACGAGGGTATCGTAGAGGATCCTCTCCGTCGGCGGCGAGACGTGAGGGAAGGCCATCATGAGCGATTCCCGTATGGTCTGAACGCCCGCCGGCCTTCCTTGACTTGACAGCCGCAGTACAACTGCACAAACTGCTTCCGGTAAAGGAGTCCATTGTGTTTGCGCTACGGGCAGCACACTGCAGTCTTCCACATCCTCTGCAAACCGACGAACGGATTATGTAACATTATACAATCGATATCGGTATTCGGTATTCTATCCCACTTCTGATATTTGCAACATACTTCCAGGCATTATTCTACGCGAGAATAACTTCAGATGTGATGAATAACTATAAGATTAAAGTAATGGCCCTATATAAAATTGGAATTTGTGACTGAAAATTTGCTCAACCCATATCTTCTGAAAAGCAGGATTAAAAAAAGTGGATTTGGGAATTTATAGAACATTAGCCTGGGGTCTTGACATGGGTCTTTCTGTATATACAGAGTGGTACACACATTTTAATCTGAACATTTGATAATCTTGAAAAGTATGCACCTTGGGAAAAATACTCAAAACGTAGCTTGGTCGTTGTTGATTTTGTTATAGATGGCGCTGGTGTGGCGGAAACGAGGTCAACTTCAGATTTTTCTTTAAACGCAATGCCTCTATTTCTGTGTATTTTTTAATTATTTGCAAAAGTTTAGCATGAAGTACTAACATAGTCCTATTCCTTGCAGTTATTGGGCATTTTCTTTATTTTTCTAAAAAGTATAGCACCTTAAGAACCAAATTATTTACAATGGATGGGCAATAACTCAAAAACTGCAAGGACATCTTAGTACTGCTTTGTTTGTACTAAAATGTTGACCTTGTCTTCTTGACACTAGCGCCATTTACACAAAACTAGTACAAAATATGAGATAAATTTTAAATATTTTTTTAATTATTATTTTTGTCCTATAGTAATTTATATTCGTTAAATAAAACAACTGTTTATTTGTGAATGTAAAAATTGGTATTTACAAGCTTGTAAATAAAAGTAAGATGGAACTCTTCATACATACTTTAGTAATTTGGCTATATTAATTGTATTTTATTTAATTAGCAAACCTGTCACTTTAATATGTACAGGGTAAATATTGATGCAAACATTCACATCACCCTATTTTAAAAATACTCGAACAGGCAATTTTATTTGATCAAAATACCATTCTTATACTAAATACATTTTCAATGTTTTTATTTTTATTTGTTTCAAAGCAATATATTATGTTTCTATTATTTTTTTTATCACGATGAAACCTTTTCTAGACACAGTGAATTGAAAATAAGAATAATACTTTTCTCGACACATACTGTAAGTTACTGAGCTGGTAGAACTGATCATAATGGCATATGCAATATTTTTCAAACACCCCCAAAATCTCGATTTTCAAAATAAGAAATGTAATTGAAAGAGGGAACACAGACCATTATAAGGATGTACTATTCGGTCAGATCCGACAAAAAGTCGAATAGTTATGGACGTTCAAATTCAGAAGTTAGCCAGATTTTCTGAACTTTAACAACAGTTGGATGACGTATTTCAATCCATAATATTTTATTTCTATTTTTTTATTGAAAGCCCATTTAATCTTGCGTTTAATACGACTTTGTTTATTAGAATCGGTTGAAATTTGACTGAGTTATGGAAGTTTAATCACCGTCTTGACATTCACACTAGGCAGAAGGGATATATCTACGACCGTAATAAATCCGTACTCTTGATTCACGTTAATTAAGACCTTATTTTGTTTACTACCATGTTTTATTTTATTTTAGTCTATCTAATATATTTTTATTATTTTAGTCTATCTAATATGTTATTAAGTACTATTCCACTTGAACCAAATATCGTAAAATTATTAATCGACAATCTTAACCTATTCAGAAGAATTTCTTTCAGGACAGTCTTGGCCAACTCAGTGACGAACGAGGTGAACGATTTCATCAGGAAATGGAAGTTATTGAAAAACGTTTTTTAGAAAAAAAAAACATTATCAACATGATCGCAGGGGGGGTTGATGACTGTCCTGATATTTTAGGCAGGGAGCAAATACCGTTGCATGCCGCTTTCCATCGGATGAGGAAGTAAAACCGGTGGCCCCGTGTGCTGTCATGATCCGACGTGCACGTTAAACAATTCTTACCGGAGGTTGGAATTCCTTCAGTTCGACAAAATTCCTGGGTGTGTGTAGCCTGCTATCAGCATCGGTGATTGGCCTAAGTTGCGGAAATAGACCAACGTAAAACAAACAAGTAAAAAAACATGATCGTAGACTACTGCTGGTCACTTAAACGCGAAACAGATTTTTATTGTATAAATGCCGGAGATAGATGGGTTATGCTTCCTCTTTCATTTGTGTTTTTTATTTTGGAAATCGAATAGAAAATGGCGGAGTTATGAATTTTTATTCACATGCAAGTACCCAAAAATGTTTTTTTTTTAATTCGAGATTTTGGGGGTTTTCAGCTATGCCATTATGGTCAGCTGCACAACTTCCGCTATGTCTCGTGAAGAGAATATTTTGTTTTTCCTTTTTTGTTAGACGTGTAATCGATACATAGAAAACATGGATTTTGTGAATGGAAACTCAAAGAGTGAGTAGGTGTTTGCAATCATTTTGTACTGAATAGAAATCAGAAGTAACTTTATATTAAGTACAGCAGCTTCATCCGAATTAAAAACCTACTCAAACATTTGATTACTGTACATTATACAAAGTTGAGATTTCCACTTCACATTTTAGAATTGCCACTGCACTATTTGTGTCCAGCTACACGTTAGATTGTTAGAATAATGCTTGCCTTATTCAAGAAAGAAGACTTGTAACCGTTCAAACCGTTGCAACATTCATAAAAATAAACCCATTGTCTGTATTTATTTTCAAGTCGCTTCTTGACAGGAGTTGGAGACAATGGTATATATAAATAAGTGATATAAATTGCTTATGTTTTTTTTACGGTTAAGCTCTTGCTGAATCTGACGTTGTTGAGGAAGTTTGCCATAATAAAAGTACGTGATAAATGCTGTGGTATGTACTGTTATAAGTCGTTTCCTGCAAAGAACGTTCTAAATTCTCATGGTATAGGTATGTACGTAGCGGGTAAATGCCGGGTAAATCCGTGCCGGTAAAACGGTTTATATTTTCTCACCGTGTAAGACGGATTGCGAATAATTATACTGGGGATTTATGTTTTGGAATCGCATTATATCATCACGGTCGGCGCCAGTTCGTTCGCATCATTGCCCTCCATTATACGAAGAACCAGTAAACGCTGATCGGATAAAGAGAATGATAATAATAATGCAAAAGATGTGGTGAGAGTGATTTGCAAAATGTGTTTAATTTTCTTTCATTGTGTCTAAAACCATCAAAAGCCATAAGATATAGTCTATTTTATTTCAAAACTGACATGAAACAGAGAGAAATCCGATGTATGAAATATACGGTTGTAACTTGTTTAATTGTTATTTAGATAAAAGTTTGTTGTTTTTTGTCACCTCTTCTGTTTTTGACCAGGCATTTGGATAATTTTGATTATTTTGTTTTTAAATACCATTGTCTTTTGCTTGTTAGTCTTGTTGCTAGTCTTGTGCAAGTGACAGTAATTGTTGCTAGTCTTAGACAAGTGACAGCAGCACTGTATATATTTTTGCATAGAGTTTTTCTTGATCATGGTTTAGTAGACTAACTTTTAGAGGAAACAACATTTACAGAAGATTCCGGAAATTTTTAAGATATAATCTAATGAAAGAAATTGTATATTGTCTCCATTTTTATTGTCCTATTATTGACAGTAAATAAAAAATCTATTTATATTAACTTAATTAAAAGTTACAGCTGCTAGCCATCTTCTATTTTAAAATTATGTTAAAAATGTTGCAATTTTGGTTAGATCATAAACCTAATTGAAAAAAATAAGTAAATAAAATATGTTTACCGTTTTCTCCATAATGACAGAGTGAAAAATAACTCATAATAACCTAGCTATCATAAAAAATAGTAACAGCAAAAATGCGTAAAAGCCACAGCCAAGCGACGAGACAACACAAGTTTGCATTGACGGTTTTCAAATCTTTCATACTATTTTGTATTTATCCCAATATCTGAACGTTGGTAAAGTTGGTCAGTTAAAGACAAACTTTAGCTTTATTTTAAAATTGTGCGATTTGTTAATACATTTTTCATATAAATTTAATTTGTAATCATAATTTATTACATTAATTCATAGATAATCCCTAAAAAGTTAAATGGCGACTAAATAAAAACAAATTGCAATTCTTGTAAGATGGTTTTTGACAGAAATCAAACATATTCCAACAATGTTTTTCAATATGCGAGGTTGTTTTACTCATAAATCCTGTATTACACTTTGTTTTCCCAGATAAGGAGATGTAGGAAATAAGTTTTTTTAAATTGCATAGACGGGTGATATTCTTGATGAGTTTATTTACAATGTCCTGAAAAAATCATTAAAATCGATCAACGATAACAAAAGTTATTTAATATCAAAATCCTTCAAAATCTAGTGTTCGGTTTTTTGGTGACCCAGCGTGTATTTCACGTTTCAATTTATGCCAACCGAATAAACACTACACAATTATACTATAAATTTTTTATCTAACGTAATATAAAATGTAACACAAAGAACTAACTTTTCCCAACATTGGTATTTCCCAATATTGTACAATATCGGTCTTTTTGCCATCTATTAAAACATTTAGTCCGCTCTCTTGTGACATTGCGTAAATAAATAAAAACGTCACTTTAGCGTTCAACGCATACAACTGTTTTAGAAATCCAAATTACACTAGACAATAATCATATTATAAATTATAAACCAAGAAATTTATGTCAGGTAAAACCTCAGTCTATAGCAAAAACATTTAAATGTTTCAAAATTAATTATACACCACTTACTATTTCAATTACTTACAGCAAACGCGTTTTTCGAAATTAGTTTAATTTATCAAATTATTTCAAATTTACCAGTAACCTACGATTATTACAAACTCGAACACTTACCAACTGAAACTATTTGATAACCTGGTGGAGCTTGTAACACCCTCTTAGCCCAAGCTCCTCGCAGAACTTCCAAAGCACATGGTTCGGCTCCTACCAACAAAGCTCCAGGATTTATGTAACCTCTGTAAACCAGACTCTTTGTCGCTCCATTCAAGGCACTATTCCACCAGCACACCGAATTTGCCGAAAGCAGACCCTAAAAATAAGAAGAAATTTTTAATTTCCTGTTATAATCACGTAAAGGCTTTCACAAAGTTGATTATATTGCAATAAACACATATTTTAAACTGAACAGGTGCATACTCAAAACACAAGTGAAAATATAAAAAGACACTCAAAAACAACATGATAAAAATTCAATTTTGTTGATCGTGCTTTCCTTTGTGAACCAGTTGAGCTATTGAATGCAGTTGGGTAGTAACTAATAATATCGTCAATACGTGAAGTAGATAGTGAAAGTTGAAAACAAAAGTACAATCTGCGTGCTGGACTTTTATGTGATCGTTTGAGCGCGTCGCGACGGCCTGGCGTCGTCTGGCAGTTACGGATTTCGTTTATTTCCGCTAGGCTATAAATCGTAGCGCGCCTCACTTTCAGCAGGAACTTCGCCCAAGACTTCTTAACGAGCAATATGGCTATCGTCACAGTGCTGAATGCGAACAAAACGGCAATAAAATACGTATAGCTTATGGATGTATGTTTATTGAAATGTTGATTTAATGCTCTGGAAATATTTCAAAACGAGTTATGGGTAAATTTTGAAATGGGTGTGACAAATTAGTAAAAGTAGTTTAAAATACAGTGGGTTCCTAACTATAAGTACAGTCGATCTAAATTTTAATTCCTCGATATAAAGAGTTTTGGATGCACGAAAAAATCCAGTGTTAGAATATTGATTTAACATACATGATGGAATTGTTGTTTTACATGTCACTTTATGCTCTAATTTCAAATTGGAATGTTGTATCTCAAATCTAAAATATCGATTGAGTTCATACCGAATTTGTACAGCAGCACCTCCCTATAATTCAAAATTATTTTATCAAAATCTTGCTTCCGAAATGAAACAACAGTTAATTAATAATAGATATCAAATAACTAAACAAATATTAAAAAAACAATAAGAAGAAAATTTAATACTTGTCAGCATATAGAAAACTATATGGAAAAATATCTTGGCCTGGATTTGATGAGAAACCTCCCACCGGCCGGGAGCTCTCCCAGTTGAGCTACCAAGGCAGTGGAAATTTATATGCAACATCTTTCACTTCAAGAAAGAATTTTTTTTGTCGTAGAGGCTCTTAATTATCGAAACAATCGCCCGCCAAATTTTCCATAAGAAGATTTTTATTTATTTTTTATTAATTATATATTTTTGTATTTACCTGGAATAGTAGGTATCCGCTTTCGTACATCCAAAAGTCACCGGGGTCACCTTGACATCCCTCCTTCCTTAAGACTATGGCCAAGCACTTCCTGATGGCAATGCGACATTCCGGCCTAGCGGAACTCATCATTAAGTGATCATCCTGTAACAAAACAACCATACTATTAAATTTAATTTATGTCACTCATGAAAAAAAAACAACATCGGAATTTTTTCTGTAGAATGCTAACGTCAAAGTCTTAAAAAATCGACTCAATACTACCACATAATATAATCATATTTCAAGCAATTTTTTGAATACGTAAGTACCGTTATCCGGGAATTCCAGCTTTGTGCATACAGTTGACATTTAAACAAATATAGTAATGGCACATTTAAAATTCTTGAATATAATATGGATATAAGAGTATAGTATGGATAAGGCATTTATAAAAGTTCCCTGCTGTGAGACTATAATTAGAATCCCCTATTAAGGTACAGCCGTAATATAATACAATTTTCTCAATTTGCATGTGAACCTTCATAAATATATAGGATGGTGAAAAGCTGGCTTGAAGCGAAGTTGGATGGTTTCCGTGTGAACATAATCGACAATAACCAATTAATTCTGTCAGGTTTATCCAATTATCATTTCCTCTTCGAAAATAGGAGCCTGTTTTTATAGTCATCCAAATTTAAATCCTATACAATTATCCAAACCTTCACAATAAAAAAAAACTATATTCATGTATAAGGTGGCGTTTTTTACTACGCCATTTTAGTAAATAATTAATTTACCACTATAATTATTAGTAGTGAATAAATGGCAACACTAATTGATTTGCATCTTATATAATTAATTCGTTTACCAGAAAAAAGTGGAATAATAAAACTTATGATAATACGTAGCTTCCTTTTACAGAAGGAAAAGAAATTGCAATTACATAGCAATTATTGCTTTCTAACTCAAAACGACTACACGCACGTTATCTTCTCGAGGCAGACGAGTACACAAGCCTACATTTAAACTTTAAAATTATTTGCAAAACACGTTCTCTAAAATAAAAACCGACCATTTAGATTACAACATTCCCTATCAACAATAAATTATAAACGCCACAATAACTCTTAGCAATCTTGTTACGTTTGCAATCGTAATGGAATTTACAAGCATTTAGTAATGATGGCCATTCTTGGCGGCATTAAAAAATCATTTGAGCATAATTTTCAATCAAATCAATTATGTGGCAGTAAATAACCGGAAATATCGACCGATGAAATTGAATTGACTTGGCTTCACATCTTGGGTGTCTCTCCCTCTCCGTAGAATCGTTGTAGAAAGTCTTGTGAACGATACAATTTACGTCGTTTGATACCTCGTCAGCTTAATGTGCCATAATCACGAAAATGTTGCACACTTCAACAAAAGATTCCGATTTATATAGCTACTATTAAACCGTAACCGTGTGATTGAGTTACATTGTACAGAAACAAGCGTCAACTCTAATAGGACAGGCCGAGACAACGAGAACAATTATTTATTGATGCACATTAAAAATTGATGCTGTAAAATTAATTAAAAATGTTAAAAGTGTTGTCTGTTCTGTTCTCTTCATAGCCACAGAAATAAAATGAGCCTTTAAGGATAACTACCATGATTAATTATTGAGATATGAACGTAAATTATTCAATAACAAATTTTAATAACACTATGATTTTAGGACATACAATTTTGTATGAACCTCGGGCATTACTTAATGTTTATACCCTCGGGCAGGTTAAAACGCTGTCGGGCCTGTCAGCCCTCGAGCATTCTCAACGGTCACCCTCGGGGCATAAGCATCAATGTAATGCCCTTGGTACATAAATAACTATTATGCACCACGGGCATTACTTGATTTAAATAACCTCGGGCGGTCACTCTTGGGGCATAAACACCCGTGTAATGCCCTTGGTAGATATATAACTATTGTCACAGTAGCCGTTTGCGGGTTAAAAGTGTTGCCCCAAGCTCTATTGTAATCATACTTTCCCCCCATTAATTATTTATTAAAACTTGTAAGATTTTGTCATGATTTTATCCCAACTTTACGTTGGGATAGAAAGTTGACAGTTTACTACAGTACTACCAGTACTACAACATGGTTCCCGCAAAATACCCTAGATTCTACATGTAGTAACCACAATTTCTAAATTTAAATAAAATTAATGACGCAAAGTAGACAAAAACTACTATTATATAGTATTTGGAACCCAACCTTTCCACTTAGCTCTGAAAGTATTGACTTTAGAAGTTTCCTGTTCAAAATTATTATCCACACTTAAACTTTTCACGGTTCATTTACTCTTATGCAATAAAAAATAACATTCACCTTAGTAAACGTAAATACCCATAAAAGACAACGGTTTATTTTCTTTAAATGGCTTACGTAATAAAATTAACATGAATACCTGAATATCCGTGATATTCAATTTCTTATGGAATGATACGTGATGCCCATTAACGGAGAATTTGCATTTTACCATATTAAATCATGCAAAATGTCAATGTATACGGTGAACTTAAAATAAAACCGGATCGCTAAATATAGCTTTTTCACAATTTCCGCCCAAGCAAAACTTTTATTTTTATTTTCCGCAATTGTGCAGTGTGCAGTCGATATAATATAATGTCCATTAACGGTGAAATGAGATATTAGCTGCAAATTGCCTTTCACTGATATAAATCACCAATTGCTGGCTGCTATGATGAGTAAATTACCTACAATGGATAAAAGACGAGAGACTTCGCATCGCACTATAGAGCGATACTATACTAAATCTACTAAATCCAAGCAAGTGACAAGTCTATAGGCATTGCTAATCAATTCTGTAAATTGCATTATAAATATTTCAGAGATAATTTATTTTAGAAAGTTGCATTTGCATATACATCTTGTACAAGTGCATGTCTAATAAATTATTTGCGATTTGTTTTGCCAGTACAGGTTGGGATAATTTTTTTAGTGTTGTACTTACTATATAAGAACAAATTTGAAAAGATGTAAAGACCTAAAAGCAATCTAATGTTCTCGTGAACAAACTAGAATGGATAGAGAGCTGCAATTTTTAGACATAATTATCCAATGTATCTGTAACCAAACTGTGTGTGATAATAATTTTTATAGCAACTACTTTGCTCATAATCGCACATGAAGCAAAATCATAACATTCTAACTTCTAAAAGCTACCTAAACTCAATGTTTAAAAAATTGTCCCGAACAAATTCGAATAGATAAAAAGCTGTAATTTTCAGAATTAATTACCCAATTTATCTGTGACCAAAGGAATTGAGATAGTAATTTTTATCGCCAGTACTTTGCTCGTAATGGCACATGAATCAAAATCATAACATTCTAACACCTTAAAGCAACACGAACTCTATGTTTCAAACATTCTCCTGAACAAACTAGAGTAGATAGAGAGCTGTAATTTTCAGAACTTATTACCCAATGTATATGTGACAAAATCGTGTATGATAATAATTTTTATCGCAACTACTGTGCTTGTAATAGCACATGAAGCAAAAGTCATAACATTGTAACACCTCAAAGCAACACGAACTCTATGTTTCAAACATTCTCCTGAACAAAGTAGAGTAGATAGAGGGCTGTACTTTTTAGAATTAATTACCCAATGTATCTGATCCATAAACGTGTATAATAATAATAATTTGTATCCCAACTACTTTGCTCGTAATCGCACATGAAGCGAAATAATAACATTCAACCACCGATAAACAACGTAAAATCTAAGTTTCAAAAATCCTCCTGAGCAAACTAAAATAGATAGAGGGCTGTACTTTTTAGAATTAATTACCCAATGTATCTGATCCATAAACGTGTATAATAATAATTTGTATCCCAACTACTTTGCTCGTAATCGCACATGAAGCGAAATAATAACATTCAACCACCGATAAACAACGTAAAATCTAAGTTTCAAAATTCCTCCTGAACAAACTAAAATAGATAGAGGGCTGTACTTTTTAGAATTAATTACCCAATGTATCTGATCCATAAAAGTGTATAATAATAATTTGTATCCCAACTACTTTTCTCGTAATCGCACATGAAGCGAAATAATAACACTCAACCACCGATAAACAACGTAAAATCTATGTTTCAAAAATCCTCCTGAACAAACTAAAATAGATAGAGGCCTGTACTTTTTAGAATTAATTACCCAATGTATCTGATCCATAAACGTGTATAATAATAATTTGTATCGCAACTACTTTGCTCGTAATCGCACATGAAGCGAAATAATAACATTCAACCACCGATAAACAACGTAAAATCTAAGTTTCAAAAATCCTCCTGAACAAACTAAAATAGATAGAGGGCTGTACTTTTTAGAATTAATTACCCAATGTATCTGATCCATAAACCTGTATAATAATAATTTGTATCCCAACTAGTTTGCTCGTAATCGCACATGAAGCGAAATAATAACATTCAATCACCGATAAACAACGTAAAATCTAAGTTTCAAAAATCCTCCTGAACAAACTAAAATAGATAGAGGGCTGTACTTTTTAGAATTAATTACCCAATGTATCTGATCCATAAACGTGTATAATAATAATTTGTATCCCAACTACTTTGCTCGTAATCGCACATGAAGCGAAATAATAACATTCAACCACCGATAAACAACGTAAAATCTAAGTTTCAAAAATCCTCCTGAACAAACTAAAATAGATAGAGGGCTGTACTTTTTAGAATTAATTACCCAATGTATCTGATCCATAAACGTGTATAATAATAATTTGTATCCCAACTACTTTGCTCGTAATCGCACATGAAGCGAAATAATAACATTCAACCACCGATAAACAACGTAAAATCTAAGTTTCAAAAATCCTCCTGAGCAAACTAAAATAGATACAGGGCTCTACTTTTTAGAATTAATTACCCAATGTATCTGATCCATAAACGTGTATAATAATAATTTGTATCCCAACTACTTTGCTTGTAATCGCCCATGAAGCGTAATAATAACATTCAACCACCGATAAACAACGTAAAATCTAAGTTTCAAAATTCCTCCTGAACAAACTAAAATAGATAGAGGGCTGTACTTTCTAGAATTAATTACCCAATGTATCTGATCCATAAAAGTGTATAATAATAATTTGTATCCCAACTACTTTTCTCGTAATCGCACATGAAGCGAAATAATAACACTCAACCACCGATAAACAACGTAAAATCTATGTTTCAAAAATCCTCCTGAACAAACTAAAATAGATAGAGGCCTGTACTTTTTAGAATTAATTACCCAATGTATCTGATCCATAAACGTGTATAATAATAATTTGTATCGCAACTACTTTGCTCGTAATCGCACATGAAGCGAAATAATAACATTCAACCACCGATAAACAACGTAAAATCTAAGTTTCAAAAATCCTCCTGAACAAACTAAAATAGATAGAGGGCTGTACTTTTTAGAATTAATTACCCAATGTATCTGATCCATAAACGTGTATAATAATAATTTGTATCGCAACTACTTTGCTCGTAATCGCACATGAAGCGAAATAATAACATTCAACCACCGATAAACAACGTAAAATCTAAGTTTCAAAAATCCTCCTGAACAAACTAAAATAGATAGAGGGCTGTACTTTTTAGAATTAATTACCCAATGTATCTGATCCATAAACCTGTATAATAATAATTTGTATCCCAACTAGTTTGCTCGTAATCGCACATGAAGCGAAATAATAACATTCAATCACCGATAAACAACGTAAAATCTAAGTTTCAAAAATCCTCCTGAACAAACTAAAATAGATAGAGGGCTGTACGTTTTAGAATTAATTACCCAATGTATCTGATCCATAAACGTGTATAATAATAATTTGTATCCCAACTACTTTGCTCGTAATCGCACATGAAGCGAAATAATAACATTCAACCACCGATAAACAACGTAAAACCTAAGTTTCAAAAATCCTCCTGAACAAACTAAAACAGATAGAGGGCTGTACTTTTTAGAATTAATTACCCAATGTATCCGATCCATAAACGTGTATAATAATAATTTGTATCCCAACTACTTTGCTCGTAATCGCCCATGAAGCGAAATAATAACATTCAACCACCGATAAACAACGTAAAATTTAAGTTTCAAAAATCCTCCTGAACAAACTAAAATATATAGAGGGCTGTACTTTTTAGAATTAATTACCCAATGTATCTGATCCATAAACGTGTATAATAATAATTTGTATCCCAACTACTTTGCTCGTAATCGCACATGAAGCGAAATAATAACATTCAACCACCGATAAACAACGTAAAATCTAAGTTTCAAAAATCCTCCTGAACAAACTAAAATATATAGAGGGCTGTACTTTTTAGAATTAATTACCCAATGTATCTGATCCATAAACGTGTATAATAATAATTTGTATCCCAACTACTTTGCTCGTAATCGCCCATGAAGCGAAATAATAACACTCAACCACCGATAAACAACGTAAAATCTAAGTTTCAAAAATCCTCCTGAACAAACTAAAATAGATAGAGGGCTGTACTTTTTAGAATTAATTACCCAATGTATCTGATCCATAAACCTGTATAATAATAATTTGTATCCCAACTACTTTGCTCGTAATCGCACATGAAGCGAAATAATAACATTCAACCACCGATAAACAACGTAAAATCTAAGTTTCAAAAATCCTCCTGAACAAACTAGAGTAGATACACAACTGTAAGTTTTACAATTAATTACCCAAAGTATATGTAACCAAGTCGTGTATGATAATAATTTTTATCGCAACTACTTTGCTCGTAGTAGCACATGAAGCAAAAGTCATAACATTCTGACACCTTAAAGCAACATAAACTCTATGTTTCCAAAATTCTCCGGAGCAAACTAGAGCAGATAGATACCTGTAAGTTTTAGAATTAATAATTTAATTTAACTGTGACCAAGTTCTGTAGGGTAATAATTTTAATCGCAATTACTTTGCTCCTAATCGCAGATGAAGCAAAATCACACCATTCTGTAACCTAAAAACAACCTATACTTTTTGTTTCAAGAATTCTCCTGACAAAATAATTTTTTGTTTCATTAATTCCTCACGTGCATAAATGAAGGTTTCCTTTTTTTCCCATTAATAAAAACTAAATGGGGTTAAGTTATGGGGATCAACCTGGCCATACAATACAACAACCACCACCACCAGTCTCAAACCAATTGATTCAGGAATTGACAGTTCTGACTTACAGTGATTATCATATCATAGATTGGCATCCTGTAAACTTTTCACCACAGCAATCAACTCCACGATTCAACCAGACTACACTTTAATACCTACTAACTTCAACGACAGAATTCTACACTAAACAATACCGATAGAGATTCGATGCACCGCACAAGCATAATTAATCCATTCACAAGTAATTCCTCCCGAGCCTAGCGTTATGTATAAAATAATTACTAATTGTCCATTGTGGATTAATTATTATAGCGGCTTTTGCAGATGAAACGGTATTTTGTCGATTCACATAACACACGTCTCAACTTATACGCACAAACGTTTGTTACGATATGGCATTCATATGCGAGGTACCGGTTAGCACTGGACAAGTTGTTTGCTCGAACTTCGGTAGAAAATTGTCTTCTAATTTGCATACGAACCCGATGTGCTAATGATGTAAATCGACAACCTTGAACAGTGCTAATTTCATTAGTTAGCAAAATTTGAGCATACAAAGTGCAATATCCTACAGAGATGGTACTCTATAGGCTTTAATTATTGTTGTCTTGTGTAGTACCGACGTATAATTTGTTCATTTTCGATATTATGTAACGGAATATATCAGCCTTGACGTATTAAATATTTAAACGATGCCGTTGACGTGTTTGCCATACTTGATAGACGATGATTATTTATCAGGAAATAACACCTGTACTGTAAATTTGTGTTATGTACCTATTTAAATTAGGAGTTATTTTTTGTAGTTGGCTCAGTACTTACTTAACAATTGTTCAAAAGTATAGATAACACATCAACTGTGAAATTTGAGGATTTATAGTATCGTATACAGGTTACATTTTTTAATTAAAATTGATGCATTTACATACTACATTTCTTTACGTGCCAATCACTAGCACAACTAAAAACATTGTGAAAGTTGTGTTTTGGAATTTGCCTACAAGTCCAAGTTCATGTCTGTTCGTTACAACAATATTGGTCCCAAGTATCTACCCTAAGGAGCGCCTTGTTTTAAACCCGAATATTCGAGTACCAGAATAATAGGTTATGACCAGCTGATTAAAAAACTTGATCTCGCGAATCTTGTCCAATAGATTTTAGTGGTACTTTTTCCACGCTATAAGACTGTATAAAGCCGATAGAACTCTAAAGGTGGGTTTCTTCCTGTTCTCTTTTCACACTTGTACTAAACCAATTTAAATTTAACTCCACTGTATCAATAATACATATGAGAAAGGATGAGTGAGGATGACGTAATAAAATCCAATGACGAGACAATATACGAAGGCCAGGGAATCAAATATCAGTTCATTTGAGTGTTTGTTTTTCATGATTGTTGCGTAATTATTGTTCCTACTTTGCCACTTGACTATACATCTCTAATTAATGCTAATAAATGCAAACTCGATAAACGATAAATTATAGTGTAAATATCCAGTAGTTTTGTGTTGGTAATTGCATAGAAAACACCTAACCGAACTCTAGGACTGGTATAATCTAGCCCACTGGCCCTGGTATTCGACCTACCAATTCGTGTTTGTATTTTTTCATAATTTTGTTTAATACCACTAAATTTTCAATAAAGTTTTACAAAATTTAACGATGCACTACTCATTAGTTAACCCTTTTCTGTGGGTGATCAGATTATATTTGAACTTTAACAGTATTAATGAGTCAACTATTAGTAGGAATATCACCTACCCATTTCATGGTAACCGAACCCGTTTCTAGAATCCACAGACTTGAATAATACATAAAAGTATATCTATGTATGCCGTGACTATAATATTTAATGGTATCATATAATTCCTAAACTCGGTCTCTACTGCAGAAACAGAGTACAGCTTACTGAAAATTATACTAGTACAATTCATAATTACAGCTATTAGCAAAATTGTATTTATATTACTATGTCTTTAGTAAAATGATGAATGATCTCAATGACAGCTGAAATTATACAATGAACAAAATCCTTTTTATTTATTTACTTAACAACATTTATAAACCTGACATAATCTGCTTGTTGATGTGACGCGGAAATGATCCACTTTCTATGCTTTCGCTTTGCGTGATCTTATGGAATACATTACATATGTTTATGTAGGTATGATATTATTGTTATTATACGAAAGCGTTACCTTGTTACACAAATAGATGCAAATATGAAGACATATGACGAGAAACATATACTTTAGGGATTCTACCATACAACAAATCACAAACAAAAACATAAAAATGAAAAATTAAACAGGATGTAAGTGTTGAAAACTCTTTAATATTTTGCTTTACTTTGTGGACATTTGTGACTGTGTATTTTGGGGAATCTGTATCTGAAAGCAGGCGTTCCGAATTATGTCTAATTGTTTAGTAAATCAGTGCCAAAATTTACGAAACTCGTTTTATGGCATTTGATTCTCAACAACTGTTGAGGCAATTTACGATTTCTGTCTTCAGATACTGATTCTACGCAACAAAAAGTATACCATAATGAAGAATTATTTGCCCGATATTGTTTTTGTTATTAGGCAGAGTGTCATTTGGTTGCGATTCATGCCTATTTAACAAATTAAATATGTAATTGGAAGTCTACCGGAGTTATGACATCAACGCAGAGTTTACTAATTATTTTGTTTTCACTAAGTTAACAAATTGTTGTATGCAAATACATTAAAATGAATAAACATAAACTATATTTTCATCACTAAATATATAGCTAGTAACACCTAAATATTTTAATATTATGAAAGAAAAAAATTGTAATCGTCAATGAGAAATTTTGAATAGTTGCCTCTTAAAAACAAAATACTGAAGAGTGTAATATTCTTAGGTATATCTATTTTCAATCTTTAAATTATTTTCGAAAGAATTCTACATATGAAAAAAAAAATTATTTTCATTTAAAAAAGTTTGCCACGAAGATTATATTTTGTGTTTTGATAATATTTAATGATAAATAACACTTCATATTTTTGGGCATTTATTAATTAGTACAAATTTACGATATTATTATCCCTAATTTGATCTATTTTTACTTTATCATACGCAGTACGTCAAAGTGTTGTCAGCGCTAACTTGACTACACACGTCAAAACATTGTATTTTATCGAGATTGCTGGTATCTGCATTACAACTAGTTTGCAAGGATTTGACAGATTTTTTGATTCTATTGGCAATATTGTCAGATCATCAGCGTTTGACACTGCTGTATAGTATGATAAAATCATGTGCCTAGCCACATCAGTTTTTTTTATCATGTATTTTAATATCCCAGGGTCTTTAGTAACAAGTCGGCCATAATATGTTTTTAAAGAAAAAAAAGTAATTAGTAGTAGACGTTGTCGGGTGGTGCACTAGTGTGATCCTTATTTTGAAATATTTATTCATTTTTGTTCAAGTCTTTCTCAATTGGTTTATTTAAATCCATACATAATTCCTATGAAATCATCGAGATCGCTCGTATCTCCATCACAAATAGTTAGCGAGGATTTGACAGATATTTTAATTCTATTGACAGTAGTATCATCAGCGTTTGATAGTGCTGTATAGTATGATAAAGTCGTTTGCCTGGCCACAGCAGATTTTTATTATTGCACGTGTTTTATAATAGGTATGGTTCTTTATTCTTATTAATAGGTATCTTGAGATAGTGACATTGCCATGTAATCGAAATTTAAAGATTTATCTTGGATTTAAGCACAAACAATCTGATAAATATGGTAGTATAAATCGAATATTCCATTATTAATAAAAGCAAAACCTAATTTGGAAACAGTAATAAAATAAAACATATGAATGAAACAATTTTGAAACACACATTTTGCCGTTATAATTCATTATTTGTCGTTCAGGTACATAAATTTGTCGCGAGAGAGCCTAATTTGGCATGCAGAAAAATGGCACCCAAAAAAATCTGGTCATTACCATATAGTTTGCCTGGAGCAGCTTCTTGTGAGTCATCCTACAAGCAGTCTGCCTATAATTCCTTCTTCATCCGTCAACAATCTCAGGTTAATTCGGTACAATCACCCACACGTGAACAAACAAAAAAAGCCATATTTTGTCATCATGAAACGAACGTAATCGATGCAAATAACTTCGCTTGTTCGACCATTTGTATTGTTCGCGTTCGAGTTTCGAACGAACAAGCGACGGTAGTTTATTTGCAAGTAGGTATGCAACATAGAAGGTATATTTGTTCGGCGGTATTTGCATCGGATTATCGCCGGTAATATCAGGTATTCATATTTCATCGTAGTAGGCTGTGACATCCTTGGCGACACACCTAAGGCCGCGCACGTAGTCTCATTTACAAACGCCAACAAGAACCGCGCATAATATACGGTCGTACGTGTATATAGATGTGCTTGTTCGTTCGCACTCGACCTACCTCAATCATAAAACAAGCTAACAAAGCAAAAAAGTTGAATGCGTCGACTGAAAACACGTTCGTAATAATTGTTCTGAACTTTGAATTTAAAATGGCACACATTAAGTGTTAATTTATTATTCGTTCGTTCCTGTATAATGGAGGAAGGTGACAATTTCACTCACGCTTTCTTCCTACACTTCCTACGGAGGAAGTTAGCATAAAATATTATGGGCATAAATCAGAAAATGTACATATAAGATGCTAACAACACCTGCCATATAAATGCCTTGGACGGCATGGTGTATTTTGTACGGTACATTGTTCCTCTATCGACTATTTTAACTTTACATTAGTATAAGCTCATAACAGTTAGCTGTTAGACCCATCTCCACCCTTCGAAACATGTGTTTTCAAATAAAGGTGGAATTTATTGTTCAAAATTACTGAAATTTTAGGTAAAAAGGTAAACAAATATTTGTCTTTGTTTTTTGTTGTTATAATGTAGGTTTTGTAGAAAACACTAATCTTTAAAATTAAAAAGTATGATAGGTATAATAAAGTATATATTATATGCTCATGATAAAAAAAGAGATATAACGAATGCTTAAGATTTTCTCTCATTAACACGATTACTGATATGCTCATAATCTTCAGTCATTTTCAAATCAACTCATTTTGTAATTTTCTTATCAAGATTTTTTTTTCAATTAGATTGTTGCTAGTACACACAAAGAAATAGAATTCGAAAAAGATTTTTTTTTACTACGATTTGGAAACAAAGCGTCAGTTTATAAAATGAGAAGCCATCAAAAACCGTTAAACGCCTTTGCCCAGTTCGCATAAATCTCTTACTTTCAGAGTATCAAAAATTAAACTTAACATAACAATAACAAACTCAAAACAGGTGAAATTTGCCCTCGAAGAACTGAACACTGACCGATCTGTTTAGTTGGATAAAATAAAAAATCTACAACATTGAACTTTATGTTAGGGCATCCGGTTTGTTAATTTAACATTACTTATTATTATTATTTTTAACATGTTAGTTAGTTGTATTCAGTTAGTTAGTTGTACTCAAAAACTACTAAAAAAAACTTTACTATTATAATAATTAGGTAAAAACTTTTAAAATCGTATTCATTAGTATAATTAATTAACAAAAATTATACAAGCATATTTGACAGGCGTGTTTCTAATTCAATATTAAATTGACAAAGGTATACAGAGAGAAATTTTTGTTTAATTCAAATAAATATGCATTGACTCAAAGAAATTTGTTGTTTCAATAGAGGCAAAGAAATATTTATTTGCGGATAAAAACGCATTTATTTGAAATATTTGTTTGGTAGAAAGAACGTTGATTTGTGTCAAACAACTTATGTTTCCAGTTAAAGTTTGCAATTTGTGTATTATAAGAAATGAGATTTATTTACTTCAAATAATTATGATTGTGTTGAGTGAAAGAATTACATTTTTTTAAATTAACAAAATTGTTGGTCGAGTTAAAATGCTTATTAACTTATTAATTTGTTGAAGGAATTAATAGACAAGAATTTTTCGGAAGACTGGCCATGTGTCACCTCCTTTTTGGGATGTCGCACATCCTCGACCAGTGCTTGGTCTTCCCAACCCAACATATAGTCAAGGTTAAGTTAGTAAAGTGTACTCTGATTTGGAATCGCAACTTAAACCTGCAGGCACTGTACTCTATAAGTTCTATACTGTCGATCACGCGGCTTTATACTCTCGATATGTACGAAGTGCGAGGAGCGAGTTTACAGCGCCATCTAACAATACAGTTGGATGACATTATAAATATATTTATTTGAATCAAAATATGATTTCTTTGGTGGAAGTAAACCTATTTTAAAGCCAAAACAAAAATATTACTTTAAAGGAAATAAATCTCTTCTTGTGTACAAATATATTTATTTTAATCAAAATATGATTACTTTGGCGGAAGTAAACCTATTTTTAAGCCAATGACAAAATATTACTTTAAACGAAATAAATCTCTCCTTATATACAAATTTGTTTGAATCAAAATTATATTTCATTGGTGTAAAGAAACGTTTTTTTAAATCAAAACAAAAATATTACTTTAAAGGAAAGTAATTTTTGTTTGTATCCATATATATGTATTCCACTTAAATAAATATTTCAAATAAATTAATATCTGCAAGCAAATAAACTAGAGTATGCAATGAAGTAAATATTGTTGGCGTCAAAGAAATATGTTTTGACCCAAACGAATAAATTCAAACAAATACATTTCTTTAAAACAAGAAATCTTTTCTATCTGTGATAGGGTTGGATACCGTGATCTGAATTTACACTCGCCCAATGTTTGCAAACCAAAACTATATTATGTTTAGTAAAAACAACAACATTTGAATCAGAGTTATGAAGTGATGAGTTAAATATGGAAAAAATGGATAAAAAATGCTTGAAAATGCCTATAGCACTAAATTACCATAAAAATTATATTACTATAACACAAAATGGTTGATGTTTCGTTATTCGTGACCATGCGTTCTCTACACTCACCATTATTCAGAAGTTTATGTTACGCAATATTTTTAACAAACACAAAAGTCATAACCGTAAAACAAAGGTTAGAATAAACTTAAGTCGTAAAAAAATAAGTAAGGTTATTCTTATTTATCCCATAAACAGAACACTACCATTATGTGGCATAACATAAAAACCAGGCATTTAGCATATAAAAAATAACCTTAAGGTATAGTTATAATCCAGAGATTAATCAGATTTTATCATAAAATTAACAAAAAATGCATTTTTTTCGCAGAAGAGCAGCAAAAATAACTTAACATAGAATTAATCATTTCTAATAATAATACGCGGTTTATTTATAGCATACTATTGCGTGCCATGTTTTGCACAATATTAATGTTCCATCTTGCAATGACAACACGTACGAAAGCTTCACTTTTCATTCTCAAGGTCGTTCCTTTCATTCGGGTCTCTTTTTACGGTAATTGATATTTTGATTTTTTTTTGTACCTTACAAACATTTGCTATTCTTCTTCTACGAGGAAAAAGTGAACGCGCGAAAGGCAGTTTAATTGTCGGTTGACCCTAATGATTTTTATCGTCATCAAATAATATTCAAGCGCGCACGTTCATATCTGCTGGGTACGGTGAATGTAATCTATAAGCCGCATAACTCGCGGTATAGACTTCGATCTATGGAATTACCATTAATATTCATAGTAATTCTTATAATGGGAACAACATGTAAACCTGGATGCTTGCCACTGGTTTTGGAATTGACCCAAATTCATCTGCAGTATAAACGAATAGAAATAACATATGAATAAAGATCTTTTTATGAAATATAAATAATTTAAATTAGTAATAATTATTTGATTATTAAGTATACAAAGTTGGTGAAATGCATTTCTGTTTTACGTGTTAAAAAGAAAAAAAAACGATAGATATAAATCAGGAAAGTGCATAATAAATTTGAATACAAATTACCTGAATAACAGCACACAGCGAAAATGTAAAATTTATTGCCCAGCCTTAATTATATTAGTTCTTTATAATTATTGGCGGCACCTCCAATTAATTGTGCAACTATACACGGTCTACCCATTGATAAATTGAAGCAATACGAATGTAAAATATTAGTGTTAAATTAGCCAGCGTTACGAGCAGTCGAGCGGAACGCACAATGCAAATAAATTTGTCAGTGGCAAATGTGAAAATTTAAAGTAGGACAAATTTGTGGATTTAATAATAATAGTAGATAATAATGTATATAAATTACACTGTGTTACAAAAAAAAGGAAAATATACTTTTCATGAAACATAGCTGAAATTTTCCAAACACCTCCATAATCTGAAAATAATAATCTCTCTAATATAATGAAAGAGGAAGCATAGACCATTATAAAGATGTACTGTTCGGTCAGATCCAAAGACAAATCGAACAGTTATGGACGTTCAAGTTCAGAAGTTTCCAATTATTTTCAGAATCTTTCAACTTTAACAACAGATTGATGACCTGTTTAACCGGTAATATTGTTTGCTATTTCTTTTATTGAAAGCTCATTTAAATGTGCGTCTAATAAGCGTTTGTTTATTAGAATCGGTTGAAATTTAACAGAATTATCAATTTTTATTGACCTGCTAGACACATCACACTACGGAAAAGAAATATACGCTGTTTTTTTTCCCACCCATTTTGTTGTTACTTGCCAGACTATCACAATATTATGTTACTAAGTACCTACATTAGAATTTACGTTAGGGTGACCAACTTTTTATACTGCAATTCGGGACGCTTTGATTCGAGGGGTGTACATAAACAAATATTTTCGATAATTAAATCTCATTTTATAACTTAAATGGTCATAATTCTTGAATACTCTTTTTTGTCTTTAACATTTTCAACATATTCCTCATCCAATAACAAACATTTTATATATGTAATTAGATTCGATGGTTGAATGTTTCCTGAGTGATTTTGTAAAAAAATATGTTTCGATTTTTTAAGTTAAAGGTGTTTTTTGAAGTTTTTTAAAGCTAAATCTGAAATAAAAATCTGCATAATACTTTTTTTTGGTAATCCTTCTTTTACTGCTTCGGTTCCAAAGAATAGTGTAATTTGCTAGAATTTGCAGCGTCAAGTCGTTGTTTATGCTTATTAGATATTGGATGCATTTTTCATTTTATTTGTACTCTCTATTTAAGACTGTCCAAAAAAACTTTAGATCCGACTGAAAATGTGGTCTATATTGCCCAATATGGAACAAGTTGAATTTGCAATTTTATTTTTTACCTCCATTTATCAATATTTGAAGATTTTCTAGATTAAAAATATCCGTAAAATATGCTCTTCCTAATTCTAAACCAAAGCTAACTGGAACAATAATGTTTCTGATTTTTTATTTGAAATCCGATAATAACAATATTCTGTAATCTATCGAAAATTTAATTTTTTATTTGCAACCAAACATCGATTAAAATTTAAAATAAATAATAATCTTTTTGAATATATTCAAAATTGTATCCACAAACATTTAAAAATCTATAATTATTAATTTATTTTTTGTGTACCTAAGTGTTTTCTATGACTATGAAAACCATACATCTACTTGAACAATCAAAACGTCAAAGGCACAGATGTGATTTCTCAACAAGATTCAATCTTCACTAAATTCTGCTGCATGAATTTAGTGAAGATTGAATCTCTACCCTATTATATTAATAACGGGGCAAATGGTTTATTAATTAAATGTTTTGTCAAAAAGTTTTGTAATTTCTTAATTTCCACATAAAATCAAGCAGTTTTTCTATACTATTTCCTACTTAAAAAGTTATAACTTTGAAATTCTGGATATTGGAATAAAATTATCAAAAATCGGGACAAAATTTGGGGCGCTTCACGAAGCGGGACAAGTTGTCAAATTTCGGGACTGTCCCGCCCAATTCAGGACGGTTGGTCACCCTAATTTACGTTCTTTATATTTCCAAGTATATCTGGGTTCAAAATAAATTGCACTAACAGTAAAATTTTCACTCGTTTGTTGGAACAGTACTGAGTTACTTTCGTGATTCCTGAAAAATGAAAAAGAAAAAACACAATAAATACAACAAAATGTAAAAATGTTTTGCTCGATCTCCGTCCTGTATATGGCTTTTAACGTCCGATTCACAAAAGTAGCAATCCTCCATCTTATGATAAGTCTGATGATGACATAAAATCGGAGTAAAAAAGGCCATTCCAGTTTTTGAGTTATCAACAATTTTTTGATTTCTATAACATTTTGACTATAACACAATTTTGACAAACAAACTTTTCACACGTATTAGTTCTGGTTCATACCAGCGACTTGCGGTGCAAACACAGTCAAAAAAATTGTTGTATGCCTCAATCACTGATAGGTTTGATTGATAGGTAGGTACACAATTTCACTGGTTTTGCTAATTAATTAATTTGCTAATTAAATATTGCTTAAGGTGCATTTCCATATAGAACTTAACGTTACCATCCAAGGTCAGCAGCTCTGTATACTTTAGTCTGAATACACGATATGTTCAATAGCCAATAGGACGATAGCTACGATTTATATTTTTTTACACGAACACAAAAATCCAAAGTGGCATTCTTCTTGCACTGAAGCATGCATTGAAGCTGATTTCTTACTGCTTATGGATCAGTTTAATTGTTATTTTATATGAAATTGGGTGATACTAAAGGCTTACATCGCCCTAATAGTATACACAAGTTGTAATAGGTTAAGATTGTCGATTAATGATTTTAAGATATTTTATTACGGTCGGGCCATAGGTAGGTACTACATTCCTTCTGCCTAGTGTGAATGTCAAGACGGTGACTAAGGTTCGATAAGTCAAATTTCAAACGATTCTAATAAACAAACTCTTATTAAACACAAATTTAATTGGGCTTTCAATAAAATAATATTGAATGTTTTTATTTCAATTTAATATTATATGATGTGATCGATTACAACACTTACGGCTCCCTATTGTTCTAATGGCAAAAATAAAACCTGAAAGTTAATCAAGTTAGTGAAAATGCCAAAGAGGCGTATAGGCTATAAATCAAGGGCAAACACCTGGCGGATAATAATAAACGTTAAGTAATAATTTATTGTATTACGTTAGTGATAAGTCGTTGTGCTGACGATAATCAGTAGTTTAGAAAGTTCCCTCGGATATGCTACCGCATAGATAACAACATCTTGGTACGCTAACAAGTTTAGTGCCTCTTTGCCTACGCGATGCCAAGCTGCATACATGCTTGTGTATAATACAAAGTCTGCGATCAGATGCGTAGATGAAAATTACCTTACTTGTACTTACAGCGGTTTTAATTACTTAAGAGATAATTTATAGTGCATTGTGTTGTGTATAATTGATATCTTACTTAATGAGGTACTGCCTTCTAATAAGCCTAATAAGTCATATACAAGATGGTATATCCTTAGACAAGTGAACTACAGGTATGGGATTGTACCATGATATAGCTGTGTCATCAGCAAACGTCAAACTAGAGTTTATCAAAAAAAGAAATAATACAAAAAAATATACTTTATATATAATTAATAGTTTAGCTGCATGGGCATTTATTTGATCGAGATCGGTATCTGTCAAATCCTGTGTAACTAGTTTTATATTAACGCAGACACGACCGATTTCAAACAAACACAATTTGCTCATGCAGCTAACCTATTAATTTTACCGAAAAATGTCATCACATAAATAATATAAAATTTCCTCTACTTTAATTTATTATTTAGCTATTTTGACGAAATAGAGAAATGGCGGCGCATTTGCAAAATTCTTGAAAAATGCTTACTTAGAGTAAACATGCAGTTCCTTTGCACTTTTTTGAACAAAAAGCTTTTCAGCTCTAAGTTTGGTCATGAAACTTCTACAAAATGTGAAGTTTCGTCCAGATGCCTGTAGTTGTTTCTCCGGAACCGTCACCACATAAAAACGGGCACACACACACATTACACACACAAACTACGTATGATAACGTAAACTCTGACATGACTTTATCATACTAAATATAAAAATATAATAAATATAATAATATAAAATATATAATAGTTTAGCTGCATGAGATTCTATTTGGTCGAGATCGGTCGTGTCTGCATTAAAATAAAACTAGTTAGCCAGGATTTGACGGATATATACTGACAGTAGGTATTGTCAAAACATCAGCGTTTGACACTACTTACTGTCATTAGAATGAAAACTTTTTTCGACACGATTACAATACTTTGTCATACTACTTAATATAACATAAAAAGATGCAAAATTGAACCCATAACCGCAGTTACATCTTAAAAAAAAATAACAGTATTACAAGCAAGCTGAACTTGGTGAGCAATTTTATTTTTATTTTATTTTACTATAGTTATACTACGTCTTCTAATACTGAAATTTTGTCATTTGGTGTCTTTATCATTTATTATCTATCTCTTCAGTTTATTTAAATAAATTTATGAGTTGTTTTACCGATAGCGACAGAACTAAAAAGCAAGTAAATTTTACAAAAGAAAATGAAAAATATGTTTATCATTGAAACCTGCTTATTTAATTCTGACAAATGAGGTTTCTTGCACGAACTTTTAATCTAGGGTAAGACATTCAATAAAATGCATAATATTCTAGACTTTAGAGCGGCATTTCTTTACAGTTTTACTGTGGTTTTACTCTTGAAATACAGTTCGAACACCACGGAACCTGAACAAAAAACACATTTTACTTAAATGTTATTCTAAAAAAAAAGTTTCGTTTACATAGAAAAAATTGTAATAACTGCGAATTCTTCTTATAGCATATTTTTCTGAAAATTGTGTCATATTATAAACTTTGATTTAACAGTTATACATTTTTACATTTTTTGCTTTTTCATACATATTACTTTTACAATATTTTGGCTGCAGTTCATTATATCAATTTTCCATTACTTTGCGGACATTTCTCTTTCTAAATGTTAACGTTAAGTTGCCTTAAAATGTTAACAAAACGATGAAGAATAAAATACATATCGAAAACAAATTAATAACACCATATTTTCATCAATAACAGCTTATTTATTTTTTTTCTCTCAGTGTTTGTTAAAAACAAAGAGCTTACTCATAAATCAAGGAAAACATGTAAATATACCAACAAATTCTAAACAAAATATGCCAAAATAAATTTTAATTGTTCAAGGTGTAAATTAATGTTAATTATACAAACAAAATTAATAGTCGTATAGCTATGTTGAAAGGGAGACATATTGTAAAAAGTCTGATGTGGTCAAACTCTGATGTTTTGACAATACTGTCCATACTGTCAATAGAATTAAAATATCTGTCAAGTCCTGGCTATCTAGTTTTAATGCAGTACGAGCGATACCTATGAAATAGAATTTCCTCATACAGCCAAACTAATAATTTTACCAAAAAATGTCATAGACATAAATTATTCAGAATTTCGTCTTTTTATTATTTTATTATTTAAATATTTTGACGAAATTACAGAAACGACGGCTCATTTGCAAAATTGTTGAAAAATACGAAGAGTAAATATCCATTCCTTTGGAAGCGAATATTGAACAAAAAGCTTTTCAAACAAAAGTTTCAAACAATCACCGTCTTGCTTTTGTGTTGGTTACTTCTTGCTTTATTAGGAAGTATCTATCAACAAGATATGTTTAAAGACAACTCAAGCAGAATGTTTACTACAAAACAACAACATTGAATAGTGATGGTGGAAACATATATACCAATTTACAAATAAATACTTCCTCCTAATTATAGTCAATTTCGGATTACATACCCGACCATATGATTAACTGTGCGGTATGTTATAACTGTAAACAAATAAATTAACTGTTATATTTGTTCAAATAGCGCCATTCACTCTAAACGTCTAACCACCCATTTATATTGTGCATTAGTGGTAACACATCCAGGTTAGCTGTTGGTACTAATAGCATTTACAGACATCGAAGTTGGTAAATAGTATAAGTAAGAGTGTGCGAGTTCAGGGAAAGTGTGAGAAATGTGGCCTGGAACTATAAAATGAGCAACAAATGTGAAAATATTGCTTCCAAGGTAGTTTAGTCACTTAAGATTAATCGGTCATTTAAATCTACGCCATCTCATAGCTGAGCAAATCCAATATTAAATGATTAAAAGAAAAGTGGCGAGGCAAGTCTATCGGTTATTTAAGCTAAGTAGAATATTTATTATATTAATATTTATGTACACAAATTGTTTGTTTGACGTCATCAAATTTCTATATCATTTTATTTATACTTTTATTCATTTCAATTCCAACAGATTTCCCTAGCTGTTTACGATTTTATTTAAAATATAACATATTAGAGTTTTTGTCAAAACTGACGATCCTGGCCAACAGTGAATAAAATCGAAGTGAAAACTGTTTCTGATATGCCTTTTTACTTTATCATACGCAGTATGTAAATTATTGTAATCAGGCCGAAAAAAAAAATTGAGATTTTAGCGGAAATAGGTCTTTATGGGTCCCCTGAACATTTTTGACCAAGGTACAAAAAATGTCTGTGTGTGTGTATGTGTACCCGATTTTTGTGACGACGGTTCCGGAGAAACTACTAAAGGTATCGGGACGAAAGTGCGTATTTAGTAGTTTTATGACCAAACTTAGAGCTTAAAAGCTTTTGGTTCAAAATGGTCCAAAGGAACTGGCTATTTACTCTTAGCATTTTTCAACGATTTTGGTCATTTCTGGAATTTCGTCAAAATAGATAAATAATAAATTAAAGTAGACGAAATTTTGAATAATTTATGCCTATGACATTTTTTGGTAAAATTAATAGTTTAGCTGCAAGAGCAAATTCTATTTGATCGAGATCGGTCGCATCTGCATTGATATGAAGTTACATAGTAGCCAGGATTTTGACAAGTACAAAATACAAAATTCAAATAAAATAAGATCACCAATTTGATTGTTTGTTGATAAGAAATATCAACCCGTTGTTATATCTAATTGTAAAAACGATAAATTGAGAAAATTGTAAATAAAGTATAGCGATGAGTGTAGTTATATTTTAGTATGTTGGTACGGATGTGACATTTACAGTGACATGAACGAATATAAAGATCAGAATTTGAAATAGCTTTTTAAACTTGACGTTTCGTGGTATCAGTGGTGTCAACCTAACATGTCCTATACAGAAATATAACCATTTTTGATTTTTTTTAAATACGTATTTCTCAAAAAGCGACACAAAAAACGTTGATGTCACTCCTGCCGAAAGCGCCGGATCACCGCTCGTCGCGCTATTCCGTATTTTTGGCACTTGTGAGATAAATAACTATTATTCTGATGACAGTAGTAGTGACGGTAGTGTCAAATGCTGATGCTTTGACAATACCTACTATTGATACTATTGACTATCAAAATATCTGTCAAACTCCGGGTAACTAGTTTATATTTAATGTAGACACGATTTATCTCAATCAAATAGATTCTCATGCAGCTAAACTATTAATTTTATATTTTGTATGATAAAGTCATGTACCTGGCCACATCAGATTTTTTTTTCATAGAATCTGGCTATAGGAATGGTTAATACAGTTACTTCATTTCTAAATTCTTCGTACACTTAGTGAAAAGTCATTGCCACATAACATTCACTGTCACGGGTACTGAAAACAAACGAACAGAGGTGAATGAAGAGGACACCAAACTAATTGCATAACTGTTATCTAATAAGTGCCATTGTTTCGTTTTACGGTTTTAACTGTTTTATGTTTGGTTGTTTTAATGATTCTATTACCAAAGTATTTTTTTTATTTGTCCTGTGTAGCATGCAATCAATAAATTGGTTGCAAAGATATCTAGTATTTATCAAAATCGACAATAAATGAGTTCTACATAACCCTACATTTTGGTACCACATTTTCTCACTCCATTTAGATATATTTTTGAATAATATACAGCTTAAACTTCTTTTTAGACTTTAAATTAGGAATACTTTAACATGTGGTTAAATTGTAGATCAAGCTTGCCAACAAAGTTCTAGTTTTTTTTCCACAAAGAAGTCTCAAAACCTTGAATAAACCAGGTAGAGGATATAACCTGCTGGGTCAAATGAGGCGTATCGTAGTCTTGATACCTATAAATTAGATTTAACGTTCTATTCGTCACCGGCCAAAAATAGATTAACAATGGAATCCCAGCATCTCATTTTGGCAGTTAAAAAAACAACTATAAATGACGTGTTGAATTTTCTATACTCATGTGAACTTCGGAATACAATTCTACCAATACATTGTCGATACAGCATTGGAAAGCTTATATTTATGAGTGAACTTACGATTCATCTTGACAAAGGAGTGATAAATGAATCTGAAACTCACGCAAAATTTCACTTTTATTGTTGTGATTTTTTACCAGGTGATTGTTTGATCGATTACCATTAAAAAAACTGAAATAAATCTTTCATACTGCTACTTTATCGATCATTAATTTGGAAGTCGATCCATATGGCAAGAATGCTACTTGCTCATACGAGCCTTCTTCCAGTATTGGCCGATTGTCTTTTTTTCCAGATGTAACCACAATGTTAAACTTACACAAAGTAAAAATTATGCAAGCTGCTCGTGTAACAACGTTATGTAAGTGAATGACGTGCATGATGGTAGTATACAGCTTTTCGTTTTATTATTGCAAATCGTAATGCAAATTTATGAGCTTCTTTTATGCGCAAAGTATAAAACCCGTTACTACTAACACATGCATTACCGGTTACAGCTAAAAATAAACACATGCAGAATAATATTAATTTGTATTTTCTCCAACGTACTGTTATACGTACAAGAATACCGCTGTGCGATTTTAAAAAATTAGCATGTCTCAATAATAAGAAGGTATAAGTTTACTAGTAGTCGTGAAACAACCGGAGTTTTGCCCCATTCACAACACTTACTAAATAGCGATAAAGTCCGTTCGAATTACAAAAGTAAATCAGTCATTAGCTGCAGAAAACTGTTTATAACTTTTACAAAAATTATTGCAATAAATTTCTATCATACGTCAAATTGTAGGTAATTAAAAGATCTAGTAGCCGTGAAACACCCGGAGTTTTGCCCCATGGACAACACCCCTTAAATAGCGATAAAGTCCGTTCGAATTACATACGTAAATCAATCAGATGCTACAGAAAAATGTCTATAACTTTTACAGAAATTATTGCATAAATTTCTATCATACCTCAAATTGTAGGTAATTAAAAGGTATAGTAGCCGTGAAACACCCTAATTTTTGTCCCATGGACAACACCTCCTAAATAGCGATAAAGTCCGTTCGAACACCAAACGTAAATCAGTCAGTTGGTACAGAAAATGCCTATAAGTTTTCCAAAAATTGTTGCATACATTTCTATCATACCTCAAATTGTAGGTAATTAAAAGATCTAGTAGTCGTGAAACACCCGAAGTTTTGCCCAATGGATAACACCTCCTAAATAGCGATAAAGTCCGTTCGAATTACAAACGTAAATCTGTCAGTTGCTACAAAAAAATGTCTATAACTTTTACAAAAATAATTGCATAAAGTTCTATCATACCTCAAATTGTGGGTAATTAAAAGATCAAGTAGCCGTGAAACACCCGGAGTTTTGCGCCATGGACAACACCTCCTAAATAGCGATAAAGTCCGCTTGAATTACAAAAGTAAATCAGTCAGTTGCTGCAGAAAAATGTCTATAACTTTTCCAAAAATGGTTGCATAAATTTCTATCATACCTCAAATTGTAGGTAATTAAAATATCTAGTAGCCGTGAAACACCCGGAGTATTTCCCCATGGACAACACCTCCTAACTAGCGAATAAGTCTGTTGGAACCACAAACGTAAATGAGTCAGTTGCTACAGAAAAATGTCTATAACTTTTCCAAAAATGCCTCCATAAATTTCTATCATGCCTCAAATTGTACAAAAATGATTGCATAAAGTTATATCATACCTCAAATTGTGGGTAATTAAAAGATCTAGTAGCCGTGAAACACCCTAATTTTTGTCCCATGGACAACACCTCCGAAATAGCGATAATGTCCGTTCGAACTACAAACGTAAATCAGTCAGTTGCTACAGAAAAATGTCTATAACTTTTCCAAAAATGGTAATTAAATTAAAAGATCTATATAGTAGCCGTGAGACGCCCGGAGTCAAAGGTAACTAATGTGTCACACTGCAAACAAATTTATTTATTCTTCAAATTTACCCATAACTGCGTACCTACTAGTGCAATTATATTTCAATTAAATATATATCAATATTTCACCACATAATTACACCTTGTCAATAAGTATTGGTATTTATTGGCTGTAAACGCCGATTACAACAATTTTACACACCAATAGCGTACAAGGGACCTTAATTAATAATAATTACTTAATTGGCAATTGCAATTAGAAAACGCACTTGTTACATACCCAGGGAACAAGTACAACAAAGCCTTCGAAAAAGTACACGTATGTATATATATGTATACACACAGGAAAGTAGAAATCTTGGAATAGGTTTATTGTGTTTTAGTAATTTAAATGAAGAGAAACCGAACGTCCTTCCGCTATCATAATGGCTGCCTCAGAAATTTGTGTGCGCATAAACTAGATAGGTGTATAGAAGATGTAGAAGAACATCTTGAATAGATGTTTACACGTTGCCATAGTGAATGAATACACGCACATCACATGAATGGATAATTGATTCTTACAGTGAAAGTTAATAATTATTGTGATATAATAGATTAAGGCATGCTTGTTGTGTGTATCTTCTTTGGAAAATTAGATTGGTTCGTTTGCTGTAAACGTCCTTAAAAGGCTGACGATGAATAGATAAAATCGACAGCAAACAACTTAATTTGCTTTCATTTTTATTCAATAACTAAATGAATACATATTTTATTATATATGCTTATATAATATGTATAGGTATAAGCTTACTTAATTTATGTTATTTGTTATTTATGCATATTGTGGCACCCCTGTAATTTGCTGAGCACTTGCACTTAACTTGTTCTTGTTGAACAGACGAGGAAAAAACTTTCTCTGTATTACCGGTACTGCGAGATAAATTATGTTTGCACTAGTGTTTCTGTCCTGACCTCGAATTGAAATCTCTCCGATTTAGAGCACATCAGTTTGACTTAGCGGACTTCTATCGGTATTATTCGCTTATCTACAAACAATAGGTGCTGATGAGTTTTAATTAAGCCGATTGTAACACTCAACTAATTACGATTTACTATTTGTACCTACCTATATACAGCGTGTTTAGATCAAGATTTATTTATTAGGCAGGTAGGTAGGTACTTGTTTTCAGAAAATTGTAAAAGTTAAGAATACACTTATTGGGAAATTTTAGATGTAAACCAAATTAGTACACGGAACTTGTTATTGTTTAACAAACAATTATATAATAATTCTGTTATCCTTAACCATTAAATGAATATGAAAATTGAATTTACGTACCTAATATTTAACCTCATTCATTGTAAATATATCTTCTGCTACTTTTACAATTTATTACTATTACAATTTATTACAATTAATTACCTCATTTATAATACTCGTTATCATGTAGTCGTCATCGTAATACTAGAAAATTAAATTGGATGTGTGATTTTTTTATATAAAATTGAGTTTTTTTATTTTTGATTTTTCAGATAATTTCTTTTATTTTAAAAGGTTGCAGACGTTTTCAGCGTCTGAGATGGAAATTAAAGCAAATAGTGAGAAAGAAAAATTGACACAATCCAGTCAGCTTTACTACCAAGGGATAATACTATATTCATCGTAGAAGAAATTATATAAATAGTTAGCATGGAAATGGTTGTCTGATGTTAATAAAATGACATTTTCTTAACATATTTTTTAGTTAAAGAAAACGCATACCTACTTGTAATACGAATACCTTTTTACTTTATCATACGCAGTATGTAAAGTATTGTAATCGTGCCGAAAAAAAAAATTGAGATTTTAGCGGAAATAGGTCTTTTTGGGTCCCCTGAACATTTTTGACCAAGGTACAAAAAAATGTCTGTGTGTGTGTGTGTGTGTGTGTGTGTGTATGTGTGTAAATGATTTTTGTGGCGACGATTCCGGCGAAACTACTGACGGTATCGGGACGAAAGTTCATATTTAGAAGTTTCATGACCTAACTTAGAGCTGAAAAGGTTTTGGTTCACAAGGGTCCAAAGGAACTGGTAGTTTATTCTAAGCCTTTTTGAAAGATTTTGGAAATGAGCCGCCATTTCTGTAATTTCTACAAAATAGTTAATTAATAAATTAAAGTAGAGGAAATTTTGAATAATTTATGCCTATGACATTTTTTGGTATAATTAATAGTTTAGCTTTTTAGTTTATTCTAAGCCTTTTTGAAGGATTTTGGAAATGAGCCGCCATTTCTATAATTTCGACAAATTAGTTAATTAATAAATTAAAGTAGAGGAAATTTTGAATAATTTGTGCCTATGAAATTTTTTGGAAAAATTAATAGTTTAGCTTCAAGAGCAAATTCTATTTGATCGAGATCGGTCGCATCTGCATTGATATGAAATTACATAGTAGCCAGGATTTTGACAAATATTTTTTTGTGTTGTCACATTCGAAAACAGCTGATCTCATCAGAGGTTGGAATACCTACCACTATGGAACGTTGCCGCTGTAGTGCGGCAAAGTATAAAATACAAATTTCAAATAAAGTAAGATCACCAATTTGATTGTTTGTTGATAAGAAATATCAACCCGTCTTTATATCTAATTCTAAAAACGATACATTGAGAAAATTATAAATAAAGTTTAGCGATGAGTGTAGCTTTATTTTAGTAGGGATGGTAGGGATCACAGTAGGGATGTGTCATGAACAAATATAAATCTGTCAGAATTGGAATTGACTTTTTAAGGTGCGTTTTCATTAGTGACAATGGCAGTGGTAGCAGACGCCGTTATAGTATTTCCAATAGAAAATTGATAGTGACTCATGTTTATGTACATGCAAACTAATATGTGTCATTATCACGATATGTAAGAAATACTATAATTTCGTATTCTACCACCGCCATTAGCTACCATTACCTACCAATCGGAACGCACCTTTAAACTTGACGTTTCATCAAAGTGGTACCAACCTAGCATTTACTATACAGACATCATTTATTTTTCTTTATATACGTATTTCTTAAAAAGCGACACAACAAACGTTGATGTCGCTCCTGCCAAAAACTAGATAGCCGGCTCGCTCATATGCGACGGCGACACTCCGCCTTCGGTGACGCGCCGCATCACCGCTCGTCGCGCTATTCCGTACTTTCGGCATTTGTGACATAAATAACTATTATTCTAATGACGTAGTGTAAGATGCTGATGCTTTGACAATACCTACGATTTATCTCAATAGAATAGATTCTCATGCAGCTAAACTATTAATTTTATATATTGTATGATAAAGTCATGTGCCTGGCCACATCAGATTTTTTAATATAAAACAACCTAAATATTGGCTTTAAGAAAACGATTGTTTTGGTTTAAGAAAGTCGTTGTTTCGAAAATAATGTGAAGTATGCCGATAGATGGAGCTTTAATTTCTCATCGATCTCCTAGACCTAGAGGGTATATAACCGCATACAGGTCTATGCAGCATCAGTGATTGTGCTATTATACCGTCAATGTACTCTAATTTATTTGCTTGCAGAGATTAATTTATTTGAAATATTTATTTAAGTGAAATAAATATATATGGAATGGATACAAACAAAAATTACTTTCCTTTAAAGTAATATTCTTTTTTTGATTTAAAAAAAAAAAATTCTTTTTCACCAATGAAATATATAATTTTGATTCTAGCATATAAATTTGTATATAAGGAGAGATTTATTTCGTTTAAAGTAATATTTTTGTTTTGGCTTTAAAATAGGTTGACTTCCACCAAAGAAATCATATTTTGATTCAAATAAATATATTTTTAGTGTGAATACCTCATCCAACTGTATTGTTAGATGGCGCTGTAAACTCTCGCTCCTCGCACTTCGTACATATCGAGAGTATAAAGACCGCGTGATCGACACTATAGACTTATAGAGTACAGGCCTTCAGGTTCAAGGTGCGATTCCAAATCAGCGTACCTACACTTTACTAACTTAACCTTGACTATATGTAGGGCTGGGAAGACCAACCACTGGCCGGAGATGTGCGACATCCCAAAAAGGAGGTGACACGTGGCGAGTCTACTGTATTCTCCGAAAAATTCTTGTCTATAATAGTTCCAGATTAATTCCTTCAACAAATTAATAATTTCTTTAATCAAAGAACCATTTATTGCAACCTTAAAATACAGCATTTAACTCAACCAAAAATTTCGTTAATTTAAAAAAAATCTGATGTGGCCAGGCACATGACTTTATCATACAAAATATAAAATTAATAGTTTAGCTGCATGAGAATCTATTTGATTGAGATAAATCGTGTCTGCATTAAATATAAACTAGTTGGCCGGGGTTTGACAGATATTTTGATAGTCAATAGTATCAATAGTAGGTATTGTCAACGCATCAGCATTTGACACTACCGTCACTACTACTGTCATCAGAATAATAGTTATTTATCTCACAAGTGCCGAAAATACGGAATAGCGCGACGAGCGGTGATCCGGCGCTTTCGGCAGGAGTGACATCAACGTTTCTTGCGTCGCTTTTTGAGAAATACGTATTTAAAAAAAATCAAAAATGGTTATATTTCTGTATAGGAAATGTTAGGTTGATACCACTGATACCACGAAACGTCAAGTTTAAAAAGCTATTTCAAATTCTGACAGATTTATATTCGTTCATGTCACTGTAAATGTCACATCCGTACCAACATACTAAAATATAACTACACTCATCGCTATACTTTATTTACAATTTTCTCAATTTATCATTTTTACAATTAGATATAACAACGGGTTGATATTTCTTATCAACAAACAATCAAATTGGTGATCTTATTTTATTTGAATTTTGTATTTTGTACTTTGCTGCACTAGAGAGGCAACGTTCCATAGCGGTTCTCCAACCTCTGATGAAATCAGCTGTTTTCGAGTGTGACAGCCATAGACATTTCTGTGGTGACAGCACAAAAAAATATTTGTCAAAATCCTGGCTACTATGTAGCTTCATATCAATGCAGATGCGACCGATCTCGATCAAATAGAATTTGCTCTTGCAGCTAAACTATTAATTTTACCAAAAAATGTCATAGGCATAAATTATTCAAAATTTCGTCTACTTTAATTTATTATTTATCTATTTTGACGAAATTACAGAAATGACCAAAATCGTTGAAAAATGCTAAGAGTAAATAGCCAGTTCCTTTGGACCATTTTGAACCAAAAGCTTTTCAGCTCTAAGTTTGGTCATAAAACTACTAAATACGCACTTTCGTCCCGATACCTTTAGTAGTTTCTCCGGAACCGTCGTCACAAAAATCGGGTACACACACACACACACACACAGACATTTTTTTGTACCTTGGTCAAAAATGTTCAGGGGACCCATAAAGACCTATTTCCGCTAAAATCTCAATTTTTTTTTTCGGCATGAATACAATACTTTACATACTGCGTATGATAAAGTAAAAAATAATTCTATCACTCAACACAATCATAATTATTTGAAGTAAATAAATCTCGTTCTTAGAATATACAAATTGCAAACTTTACCTGGAAACATAAGTTGTATGCCACAAGTCAACGTTTTTTTATTGAAACAACAAATTTCTTTGAGTCAATGCATATTTATTCGTCACCCTTTTCAAATTATAATAATCTCACAACAGACACGTTCTGCAAATTAGTGACGGCTACTAACTTGCACAACGTTTAAAATCATTAAAACTCCACATCTAAAAATACAGAAAAAATAACAGTTATGACTCATCAGCTTTACATAATTGTTCAATACAAAGAAGGACTATAATAAATCAATATTGTGAGTCTGAGCCTGCTATAAACAGATGATACAGAGTATCCTACCGAGCATCTGCAGCAGCATACGTCTTTCGTTGACAGTTAATTAGAATCCTCTTATTACAATGTTGCGTTTCTTTAACTCTATGCACATCGCATTGCGCAAGAGAGACTCTGAGTCGTGAGACACGCGGACGCACCCTGTCGATTTCATGCGAACGGGGCCAAATAACTTTGAATTGCTGTCTGTTCAAGAATAGAACTGAAGGAAACTGCAAAGTCGGTATGGCAGAGACGGGGTCAGCAAGTCCTTTAGCTGGTAAAATGGCCAACCGTAGAGTATTTGAGGCCTTGATAGGTATAGGCAATCGCTTAGATGTAGTAGCATGGACGTACAACAGGTGCGCAAAAATTCCAGGCCAACCTCATGATTAATTGATGTAAGTATTATATTGTACTGCCATGTTTATTATCCGGGAGGTTGAATGCCTATTATGATATAGCTGTGCTATTATATCATCGTGTTATCTAACACTGCTGGCCGAAGAATAAAATTTTCACATTCATTGAGTTTTAGAAGAATAACTATTTCTTGCTTAGGTTTAACAATTAATCAGATGCGATAGGTCAGGTGCTTGTTGAGATTTTATAAGCAAGGTGCTGCATTTTAGCTACGTGTTCGAATTGATGTTCTATATTTCGCCCTGTTTTCCGGATAGTCAATGTCACACTGAGCAAAAAGTTTCATATGGACTTATTTGTTTCCTTTATTTCTTAAAAAGTTTTAGCCGTTTGAAATAATAGCAAAACTATATTTTCGAACTTCTTTAGGAATTCAAAAACTCTATTAGTCGACATGAAATATTTTACGCAGTATGACATTTATTGTAGGGAAACAAATGTCTTTCCTTCATTTGTTTATTTATTTACTTTTATAATATTATGAATTTTTACTTGTATATACAGGGCTACTGAAAATTACCGGAACACCTAAATAACTCTCCAACTGTATGCAATTTTTTAAAAAATCGAGCAGAAGCTGGTAACAGGCTATCGTTCAAATATATTTTTATTATTCATTTTAGCAAGGAGATTAAAAGATTAATCCTAAGAATATTTTGTAGAAATCAATTTTTTGCATGAACGTTATAATTATATTATTAATACATTATTATAGTTATTATTATGAACACTTAATTAATTTTATTTGTCGGTTTAGTTAAAATAAGTTCATGAGCTTTAATTGCTTATATCTAACAAATAATGCATTTTATAAAAAAATAATTCCCTTAATAAATTTTTGCTCTGTATACCTATTAAAAGTATATTTAAACGATAGCCTGCTTAAAATCTAAAAAAAATAAATATTTTTCAATTGGAGAATTATTTAGTTGTTCCGGTAATTTTGACTAATATTTATTAATTGCTTATAACTAAAAAAGATTCATTTTATAAAAAAGTGACTCCTAGTAAAAATTCTTGGAATTAACCTAAGAATTAAAAATGTAAAATCCTGTATATTTTACATTGTTTATTTGAAAAAGGAAAGGTTACCAAATTTCCAGAGTAAAATGAACCCCCTATATTAAACTATATTTAAACGATAGGTTATTGTTTAAAACAGAAAAAACTCCGGTTCATATTTTTTTAAAAATATTTTATGTTGGGCGTTTTATTTAGGTGTTTTGACGGTAATTCTGACTAAGCCTGTATAAATAATATTTATAATTTTGTAATTACCTTAACGCAAATGTCAAATATCGTACGTTAAGATTTATGTAATTGATATTAAAACAAATTACTTGCAATAAAAGTACTATTTTTATAAACGAGTTATGCAAATTCATCAACCTGTTTTCACACGCAAATAAGAAAATAAAAAAGAAAAAGAATGGAATCATTTACAACAAGATTATTTGTTTAGCGATATCATAATATTGACTAAATATTATCCTTATAAATAATTATAAATAATAATTATAAATATCCTTGAAAAGTCACTGTGTACTGCACATTATAAATATTTCATATCGATATAATAGGAGTGTTATGTTATTGATGTTCTATATAGGTATAGCGAATTTTAGCTTTAAATCTCGTCATACCAAGGGAACTCCCATGGTTCTTATGTAACTAAGTTCTGCTCCGAAGCAGCTTTCTGGCGCGTAACGTCATACATAAATAACTTACTAAAACCATATATCACACAGCACGTGTGCAAGCATGCTGAATTCATGAACTACCATTTCCTTTTTCTTTATAATTTCCCACATCGTTAGACAAACATTATAAACAACACGTTCAGAATGCCACAAGGAACTAGTAGATATTACCATGAAATAATTCAATTAAATGCTATTATATTACTTTAATAAAAATAATAATCTTAAAACTTACCGAAGCTGCTTGGAGATCAGTATAAAAATGCATTAAAAATGTCCAAAACTATTCTCTAAAACAGAACGTCTATACTTTGTTTTTCAAGACCACCACGACTAAGATATTGAAGCACTACTGTCAATCATACAATTAATTCAACAGGTCTGTGTGTTACGAAGCAAAAAAAAGCAAGTACATAATCCTACATATCATTTTCTTATGATTATGACTTATGAGTCAGTACTTGATATGCGACAAGGTATATTTCGACGCTGTTTCCTTTTGCCTTTCGTGGACAACTGCTACTACGCGCACAACCCATACAATCATGTTAAATGAATGGATATGGTAGATTAAAGATTGGGATATTTAAATTTGGTATGCAAAATATGACCATTGTCACTTACATAACTTGCTATTAATGCTATTATCTTCTATCAAGCGTTACAGATCTCATATATTCAAGCATATACTTGAATATATATTTTTGAAATCGATACCTGTAGATAAAAGCCAAACAGGTTGTAACAAAGAAAATAAAAAATATTAGAGTAAATGTAGTACACAAGAAAGTCTATGGACCTCAGACTTACAATAATTAAAAATTACAATAATTATGTATTGGTAAACTTAATACAGGCTGTTATGGTGCCTTCGGTTGCAGAAAAGGGCATAAAGAAAATTGATAAGCATGACATGATATATTTTACGATATTCTGTGCCCGATAACAATAAGTGTTTGAGCAGTAATGGACTATAACTACACATTTATTGTCGAGGGGATTTAATGACTGCAGCCAATCTGAGCAGATATCTACATATATGGGGAAAACTCTTGATAAATAAGCTCAAGATAACGCGCAAACTGCATGGATAGATTACATAATGGCTAAACAAATTGCTTATTATTGTAAGTTTTTTTTTACCACAATATTTTGCTATATAACACAATTTATTAAAATTGTATCCATATTCCATAGTCGTTTCGTTTTTACTATTTTCAGTAAAAGAAAAATGTGAAAATCAGCAAATTCTTTTGTCAGGTTCCTTTAGGAATTTTTCAAAAACCGAATAAATATTAAAAATCTACTAAATAAGTTGGAAAATTGCACATTCTTTAACTTTTATTTCGTCTATTGCTCTTAGAAGTTTGTCAATAAATAACCTAAAAAATATGTTTTACGTATTTTAAGACTAAATATGCTAGTTTTTAACTTTACAATACATACTAGGATTTTAATTTTTCTAATTCTGCCTTAAAGTATCAAGTTGATAGCGTTTGACACAAAACATATTTTTAGGACATTTAGGACACTTTTTAGATCACCTAAAACACTTCGAGAACTTAAAATTTAGGACGTTTATATATAAAGTTCCATACAGGTTCATCGTTCAATTGTTTTAAAAACTTGTTTTGCAAATACCACACTCTCAAAGGTTACTGGATAGGAACTGGATGTTTACTCTAAACCTTTTTCAAGGATTTTGCAAATGAGCCGCCATTTCTGTAATTGCGTCAGTTAAAAAGTAAAATAAAGTAGAGGAAATTCTTAACTATTTATGCCTATAACATTTTTTGATAAATTTAATAGTTTAGCTGCAAGAGCAAAATCTATTTGATGGAGATCGGTCGCATCTGCATTGATATGAAACTTCAAAGTAGCCTGGATTTGACAAATATTTTCATTCAAATGACAGGAGGTAGTGTCAAAGGCTGCTGCTTTGACAATATCTACTGTCAATTGCTATGGTCAATTGTATCAAAATATCTGTCAAATCCTGACTAACTAGTTTAATTTTAATGTAGACACGACCCATCTCTGGCCACATCACATTTTATAGTAATGTTTTGAGGTTGCTGTCAAAGGTACGAAAAATACTTCTAACATTGTGCTTACTAAAAGAAAACTACCAATAAATGTGAATAGTTCAATAAAATTAAAGTTTTGAGTGTGTCTACACTCAATCGATCTGTCAGTACAATGGCAAATTTCCAATTACTCAATTCAAAGGAAAAAGACCCAGATTTTTTGTAATTTTGCTGTGAGCCAATAAATTTATTTCTCATGTAGAATGAGGTTTCCGATGTGTACGTTTTTGTGTAAACTCTTTTAAGTAAAATTACTGACTTTCAGTTACTTTATCGTAAACACGGAATTGCAATTAATTGATGTAGATACAGTATGTTGTTTATCGGTAGTTGAATGTTATTATTTCGCTTCATGTGCGATTACGAGCAAAGTAGTTGGGATACAAATTATTATTATACACGTTTATGGATCAGATACATTGGGTAATTAATTCTAAAAAGTACAGCCCTCTATCTATTTTAGTTTGTTCAGGAGGATTTTTGAAACTTAGATTTTACGTTGTTTATCGGTGGTTGAATGTTATTATTTCGCTTCATGTGCGATTACATGAAGCGATACAGATACAGATACATTGGGTAATTAATTTTAAAAAGTACAGCCCTCTATCTATTTTAGTTTGTTCAGGAGGATTTTTGAAACTTAGATTTTACGTTGTTTATCGGTGGTTGAATGTTATTATTTCGCTTCATGTGCGATTACGACCAAAGTAGTTGGGATACAAATTATTATTATACACGTTTATGGATCAGATACAGTGGGTAATTAATTCTAAAAAGTACAGCCCTCTATCTATTTTAGTTTGTTCAGGAGGATTTTTGAAACTTAGATTTTACGTTGTTTATCGGTGGTTGAATGTTATTATTTCGCTTCATGTGGGATTACGACCAAAGTAGTTGGGATACAAATTATTATTATACACGTTTATGGATCAGATACATTGGGTAATTAATTCTAAAAAGTACAGCCCTCTATCTATTTTAGCTTGTTCAGGAGGATTTTTGAAACTTAGATTTTACGTTGTTTATCGGTGGTTGAATGTTATTATTTCGCTTCATGTGCGATTACGAGCAAAGTAGTTGGGATACAAATTATTATTATACACGTTTATGGGTCAGATACATTGGGTAATTAATTTTAAAAAGTACAGCCCTCTATCTATTCTAGTTTGTTCAGAAGGATTTTTGAAACTTAGATTTTACGTTGTTTATCGGTGGTTGAATGTTATTATTTCGCTTCATGTGCGATTACGAGCAAAGTAGTTGGGATACAAATTATTATTATACACGTTTATGGATCAGATACATTGGGTAATTAATTCTAAAAAGTACAGCCCTCTATGTATTTTAGTTTATTCAGGAGGAATTTTGAAACTTAGATTTTACGTTGTTTATCGGTGGTTGAATGTTATTATTTCGCTTCATGTGGGATTACGACCAAAGTAGTTGGGATACAAATTATTATTATACACGTTTATGGATCAGATACATTGGGTAATTAATTCTAAAAAGTACAGCCCTCTATCTATTTTAGCTTGTTCAGGAGGATTTTTGAAACTTAGATTTTACGTTGTTTATCGGTGGTTGAATGTTATTATTTCGCTTCATGTGCAATTACGAGCAAAATAGTTGGGATACAAATTATTATTATACTCGTTTATGGATCAGCAGATACATTGGGCAATTAATTCCAAAAAGTACAGCCCTCTATCTATTTTAGTTTGTTCAGGAGGATTTTTGAAACTTAGATTTTACGTTGTTTATTGGTGGTTGAATGTTATTATTTCGCTTCATGTGCGATTACGAGCAAAGTAGTTGGGATACAAATTATTATTATACACGTTTATGGATCAGATACATCGGGCAATTAATTCTAAAAAGTACAGCCCTCTATCTAGTTTAGTTAGTTCAGGAGGATTTTTGAAACTTAGATTTTACGATGTTTATCGGTGGTTGAATGTTATTATTTCGCTTCATGTGCGATTACGAGCAAAGTAGTTGGGATACAAATTATTATTATACACGTTTATGGGTCAGATACATTGGGTAATTAATTTTAAAAAGTACGGCCCTCTATCTATTTTAGTTTGTTCAGGAGGATTTTTGTAACTTAGATTTTACGTTGTTTATCGGTGGTTGAATGTTATTATTTCGCTTCATGTGCGATTACGAGCAAAGTAGTTGGGATACAAATTATTATTATACACGTTTATGGGTCAGATACATTGGGTAATTAATTTTAAAAAGTACAGCCCTCTATCTATTTTAGTTTGTTCAGGAGGATTTTTGAAACTTACATTTTACGTTGTTTATCGGTGGTTGAATGTTATTATTTCGCTTCATGTGCGATTACGAGCAAAGTAGTTGGGATACAAATTATTATTATACACGTTTATGGGTCAGATACATTGGGTAATTAATTTTAAAAAGTACAGCCCTCTATCTATTTTAGTTTGTTCAGGAGGATTTTTGAAACTTAGATTTTACGTTGTTTATCGGTGGTTGAATGTTATTATTTCGCTTCATGTGCGATTACGAGCAAAGTAGTTGGGATACAAATTATTATTATACACGTTTATGGGTCAGATACATTGGGTAATTAATTTTAAAAAGTACGGCCCTCTATCTATTTTAGTTTGTTCAGGAGGATTTTTGAAACTTAGATTTTACGTTGTTTATCGGTGGTTGAATGTTATTATTTCGCTTCATGTGCGATTACGAGCAAAGTAGTTGGGATACAAATTATTATTATACACGTTTATGGATCAGATACATTGGGTAATTAATTCTAAAAAGGACAGCCCTCTATCTATTTTAGTTTGTTCAGGAGGATTTTTGAAACTTAGATTTTACGTTGTTTATCGGTGGTTGAATGTTATTATTTCGCTTCATGTGCGATTACGAGCAAAGTAGTTGGGATACAAATTATTATTATACACGTTTATGGATCAGATACATTGGGTAATTAATTCTAAAAAGTACAGCCCTCTATCTATTTTAGTTTGTTCAGGAGGATTTTTGAAACTTAGATTTTACGTTGTTTATCGGTGGTTGAATGTTATTATTTCGCTTCATGTGCGATTACGAGCAAAGTAGTTGCGATACAAATTATTATTATACACGTTTATGGATCAGAGACATTGGGTAATTAATTCTAAAAAGTACAGCCCTCTATCTATTTTAGTTTGTTCAGGAGGAATTTTGAAACTTAGAATTTACGTTGTTTATCGGTGGTTGAATGTTATTATTTCGCTTCATGTGCGATTACGAGCAAAGTAGTTGCGATACAAATTATTATTATACACGTTTATGGATCAGATACATTGGGTAATTAATTCTAAAAAGTACAGCCCTCTATCTATTTTAGTTTGTTCAGGAGGATTTTTGTAACTTAGATTTTACGATGTTTATCGGTGGTTGAATGTTATTATTTCGCTTCATGTGCGATTACGAGCAAAGTAGTTGGGATACAAATTATTATTATACACGTTTATGGGTCAGATACATTGGGTAATTAATTTTAAAAAGTACAGCCCTCGATCTATTTTAGTTTGTTCAGGAGGATTTTTGAAACTTAGATTTTACGTTGTTTATCGGTAGTTGAATGTTATTATTTCGCTTCATGTGCGATTACGAGCAAAGTAGTTCGGATACAAATTATTATTATACACGTTTATGGATCAGATACATTGGGTACTTAATTTTAAAAAGTACAGCCCTCTATCTATTTTAGTTTGTTCAGGAGGATTTTTGAAACTTAGATTTTACGTTGTTTATCGGTGGTTGAATGTTATTATTTCGCTTCATGTGCGATTACGAGCAAAGTAGTTGGGATACAAATTATTATTATACACGTTTATGGATCAGATACATTGGGTAATTAATTCTAAAAAGTACAGCCCTCTACCTATTTTAGTTTGTTCAGGAGGATTTTTGAAACTTAGATTTTACGTTGTTTATCGGTGGTTGAATGTTATTATTTCGCTTCATGTGCGATTACGAGCAAAGTAGTTGGGATACAAATTATTATTATACACGTTTATGGATCAGATACATTGGGTAATTAATTCTAAAAAGTACAGCCCTCTACCTATTTTAGTTTGTTCAGGAGGATTTTCGAAACTTAGATTTTACGTTGTTTATCGGTGGTTGAATGTTATTATTTCGCTTCATGTGCGATTACGAGCAAAGTAGTTGGGATACAAATTATTATTATACACGTTTATGGATCAGATACATTGGGTAATTAATTCTAAAAAGTACAGCCCTCTACCTATTTTAGTTTGTTCAGGAGGATTTTTGAAACTTAGATTTTACGTTGTTTATCGGTGGTTGAATGTAATTATTTCGCTTCATGTGCGATTACGAGCAAAGTAGTTGGGATACAAGTTATTATTATACACGTTTATGGATCAGATACATTGGGTAATTAATTCTAAAAAGTACAGCCCTCTATCTATTTTAGTTTGTTCAGGAGGATTTTTGAAACTTAGATTTTACGTTGTTTATCGGTGGTTGAATGTTATTATTTCGCTTCATGTGCGATTACGAGCAAAGTAGTTGGGATACAAATTATTATTATACACGTTTATGGATCAGATACATTGGGTAATTAATTCTAAAAAGTACAGCCCTCTATCTATTTTAGTTTGTTCAGGAGGATTTTTGAAACTTAGATTTTACGTTGTTTATCGGTGGTTGAATGTTATTATTTCGCTTCATGTGCGATTACGAGCAAAGTAGTTGGGATACAAATTATTATTATACACGTTTATGGATCAGATACATTGGGTAATTAATTCTAAAAAGTAAAGCCCTCTATCTATTTTAGTTTGTTCAGGAGGATTTTTGTAACTTAGATTTTACGATGTTTATCGGTGGTTGAATGTTATTATTTCGCTTCATGTGCGATTACGAGCAAAGTAGTTAGGATACAAATTATTATTATACACGTTTATGGATCAGATACATTGGGTAATTAATTCTAAAAAGTACAGCCCTCTACCTATTTTAGTTTGTTCAGGAGGATTTTTGTAACTTAGATTTTACGATGTTTATCGGTGGTTGAATGTTATTATTTCGCTTCATGTGCGATTACGAGCAAAGTAGTTCGGATACAAATTATTATTATACACGTTTATGGATCAGATACATTGGGTAATTAATTCTAAAAAGTACAGCCCTCTATCTATTTTAGTTTGTTCAGGAGGATTTTTGTAACTTAGTTTTTACGATGTTTATCGGTGGTTGAATGTTATTATTTCGCTTCATGTGCGATTACGAGCAAAGTAGTTGGGATACAAATTATTATTATACACGTTTATGGGTCAGATACTTTGGGTAATTAATTTTAAAAAGTACGGCCCTCTATCTATTTTAGTTTGTTCAGGAGGATTTTTGAAACTTAGATTTTACGTTGTTTATCGGTGGTTGAATGTTATTATTTCGCTTCATGTGCGATTACGAGCAGAGTAGTTGGGATACAAATTATTATTATACACGTTTATGGATCAGATACATTGGGTAATTAATTCTAAAAAGTACAGCCCTCTATCTATTTTAGTTTGTTCAGGAGGACTTTTGAAACTTAGATTTTACGTTGTTTATCGGTGGTTGAATGTTATTATTTCGCTTCATGTGCGATTACGAGCAAAGTAGTTGGGATACAAATTATTATTATACACGTTTATGGATCAGATACATTGGGTAATTAATTCTAAAAAGTACAGCCCTCTATCTATTTTAGTTTGTTCAGGAGGATTTTTGAAACTTAGATTTTACGTTGTCTATCGGTGGTTGAATGTTATTATTTCGCTTCATGTGCGATTACGAGCAAAGTAGTTGCGATACAAATTATTATTATACACGTTTATGGATCAGAGACATTGGGTAATTAATTCTAAAAAGTACAGCCCTCTATCTATTTTAGTTTGTTCAGGAGGAATTTTGAAACTTAGATTTTAAGTTGTTTATCGGTGGTTGAATGTTATTATTTCGCTTCATGTGCGATTACGAGCAAAGTAGTTGCGATACAAATTATTATTATACACGTTTATGGATCAGATACATTGGGTAATTAATTCTAAAAAGTACAGCCCTCTATCTATTTTAGTTTGTTCAGGAGGATTTTTGAAACTTAGATTTTACGTTCTTTATCGGTGGTTGAATGTTATTATTTCGCTTCATGTGCGATTACGAGCAAAGTAGTTGGGATACAAATTATTATTATACACGTTTATGGATCAGATACATTGGGCAATTAATTCTAAAAAGTACAGCCCTCTATCTATTTTAGTTTTTCTGGAGGAATTATGAAACTTAGATTTTACGTTGTTTATCGGTGGTTGAATGTTATTATTTCGCTTCATGTGCGATTACGAGCAAAGTAGTTGCGATACAAATTATTATTATACACGTTTATGGATCAGATACATTGGGTAATTAATTCTAAAAAGTACAGCCGTGGCCACATCAGATTTTATAGTTATGTTTTGAGGTTGCTGTCAAAGGTACGAAAAATACTTCTAACATTGTGCTTACTAAAAGAAAACTACCAAGAAATGTGAATAGTTCAATAAAATTTAACTTTTGAGTGTGTCTATACTGAATCAATCTGTCAGTACAATGGCAAATTTCCAATTACTCAATTCAAAGGAAAAAGATCCAGGTTTTTTGTAATTTTGCTTTGAGCCAATAAATGTATTTCTCATGTAAAATGAGGTTTCCGATGTGTACGTTTTTGTGTAAACTTTTTTAAGTAAAATTACTGACTTTCAGTAACTTTATCGTAAACACGGAATTGCAATTAATTGATGTAGATACAGTAAAAATATTTTTATATTATATATATAAAAAGTAGAATCTGGACCTGAAGCAGAAAGTGTAAAATTGCTTGTTTTGGCACTATACGTTGACAGTAACTACAATACTACCATACTTTGCCCTTAAAAGTACGTTATTTAGACAGTAATTTAACTTATTATAGAAACCAGAATATCTAAATTTATTTAATTATAATTTTATTATATTTATTATATAAGTATATTTTATATTCATAAAATTATATAAATATTAAATATTAATGACACAAAATAGAAAAAAATAGTACATATATTAGGTAACTTGGTTCTACATTTATAGCACTCGTCGCTGCGCTCCTCGCGCTCCAACAACTCATACGCCAATCTGCCGTCGTATAAAACTCGTACAATAATATTCTATTGTAATCACAACATGCAATAGAAAAGGACCAATTAAAAATTCACCTATAGGTATATTGTCATTTCATTAAAAATCCTTGCCATTCTCACAATACGACATGCTAGTTGCTTGTATTAATGCAATTAATGTCTTCAGGTTAAGATTTTTTTCTACAATTTCTCGCGCGTGCTATCTATCTATAAATACTGTACACCTATCTTGATTAAAATTTGCCATTTTCCGCAAAATAGACAGCGCAAGTGGTGAAAGTCACTATCACAAATGACATTATTACGATTGACATTTACCGAACAACACCTACAAAACAATTTTAGAAATTCCGCGGTGTTTTCGGATCCGTTTGGTAAATCTGGTTCATAAACGTGTTACTCCTAAACACTTACTCTAATTTTCTGAATAGTTGCTGTAGGCGAAACAAAAAATAATCAAAAAATAAGAAAGTGCAATCGAAATTGAATCTTTTAAATGTTTAAATAAAGTCTGTATTATACTTTTTTTTCTATTAACCTCTGCCGAGTTTAGAAAGCTCTCTATATAAATTATTTGAACGTTCGTTTACTTTATTTCGTTCGGCGTAGGAGCAAAAGGAGCTACAAAAAGCTAAAACGCGTTCGCGTAGATTAATTGAGACATTAAGCACGGTTGAAATTTTGTTATTATACATTTTCAAATTCATAGCACCTGACTGCTTCACTACAGGCAAAATGAGGCGATGTGGCCAATCATCTGTAAAGCGAGAGCAAAAAGTAAGTTTATATTACGGTAAAATAACTACGATATGAGACGTCTATAGCATTAATTTCAGTCGATAACTCGACGTAAACAATACTCTAATTATTAGTTTGCGGGTTCGTCGTCTAACGCACCGTTGAAGTCTCCAAAAAAAGTTATGTTTTGATGATTTTAAGATTGAATATGATCAAACTATAGATTTTAAGACGATTAACGCTAATTTATTTATGTACAAAATAGCTTAGTTTTTGAGTTATTGTGAAAATTAGAATTTTTAAATCTTCACAAGTAAAAGTATAATAACAAATTGTGAAATCATCAAACCATAGAATACAGTAGGTATGAGATTTTATTAGTGGGAGGCACTACACCATAAAAACACTATAATGTAAATGGTAATAACTCCTTTTATGCATGCAAATCAGTTCCCACAATTTTATAATAAACTGTCATAAAACATAGGCCATTGTAAGATGGCCAATGTAATAGCGAGAAAGTATGTATAAATTGCCTTCTGACTGAGACACTAATTTTTATTGAATTTTCATTGCCATCAATTGCTACTTATTTATAAGTCACTTATAATAATATCTATAATTATCTAATAATTCTATAAATATATATATATCGATTTTTGCTTACCCTTCAAAGTTGGTAAATTCTGTTCCTGCAACAAAACAAACGTAAACACATTAGACACTTCTTGCGTTAGAAATTAATGAGCTGTTTAGAAAATCACAGTGTATCCATTGTTTACAAATAGGTTATAATTGTCCGTATATAATCGGTAGATAAGTACGCAGGTTTTGTAGAACATAGACTAGTCTCGGAGAAATCAATTAGTTACGGTGCTTATAATCTACACTGTGGAATTTATATGGGTTGGAAAATAATCATACTCAAGTTAAATTGCGCGCTATTGAGAGTTAAGTCGGTTTCTTTTTCTTTTTATCGACATATTTTCTGGTCTTTCTCCAATAAATTTAATAGACATCTAAATAAAACTAAGACCTTTAACTTTTAGTTGGTAAAGTAACGAATAACTTTGGATTTTTTATTATTTTGTAATTTTTCAAACTGGAACGTCTTACATTTTAAAGGTTATACAATATACATAGGTAAACACATCTATTAAGTATTTTTTATCACCGTAATTAAACACTTCTTCTTGAAGGACATATGAGTAATACGACTGACAGTCTACAAGATTGTTAAATTATTATGTTATTCCAACGTATACTGTGGTCCCACATTTTAATTTCTCGAGATATTTAGGTAAATAAAGTTTTGGTCAAGAATAAATTTTTTTCATACGTTTAAATTTAAAATATCTTAGGGTTGTTTTAAATGTACTTTTATGCTTAAATCTCAAACTGGAATCTTGTATCTCAATTTTAAGACCCAAATCAACGTTCTTTCTACCTCTAGTAAACCAGGGAAAACAGATTTATGTATGAGACCTTTATGAAAAACGACTTTTCCCCGAAAACATAAAATGTTGGTCCCTTAATATTATTATTATTATTATTATTATTATTATTATTATTATTATTATTATTATATCCATATGGGGACACACTGTAATTAGTGACAGAAAACATAAAACAGCACATTTAAAATTATCCTTTGAAACATGCAGTCAAGGATGTTTAAGACGTCATAAAATGACGAACTTGTTAAAACCTCCACAGTAATAAATTTGAAGTACGTTACATATATAAGTGACTGACGGGGTCGTATTCTCTGTTTGAGAACATAATAAACAAAACTAGTAAGAAAATTATCTTCAGCCGAACCCAAGTTAAAATATCCCCCAACGTGAAATATCTTTGATGTGGTATTTGAAAAAAAAATGGGTTTAACCGATTTTGCCCATTCACGAACTGTTTCTTGCTTTTCAAGAGGTAGGCTTTATACCAAATTTCACAGTAATTGCTCTGAAATTACGGCAGTTATCCTGTAAATTTGAAAAAGAATCTGGTGTAGCCAGGCACATGACTTTATCATACTATATATAAATTAAATAGTTTAACTGCATGAAAGATTTCGATGAAGGATTTCGTAACTGCCACGCTTCCTTAAATGTGTTACAAATATTGTGACAAAGTGGATATACCCTACCACAGTAGATGAGGGTGGTACAAAAAAGGACAGTTTCCTTCATTTAACAGTGAATATTATTAAATACTATGTACTAGCTGTTAATTTAATTTAATAATCAGATATCAAATTTGAATAACTTATTTAAATTTTTATTTTTATTTTGTTTTGCTGATAGTACTATTTTTTCGAAAGTCGACAACATTATCAAAAATTTACGTTTCATGTAAGAAAATGTATCTAGATGTCCTATAGAGAGATTTTTCGCAGGTATTTCTAGTTTTTTAATTTATGTTTCTTAAAAGGTAACAATCTTTTACATTTATGTACTATAATTTCCACAACTTCAACACAATACAATAGCAAAATACATGCAGCATATCTCACTACTTTTCCAGTAAAAAGAAATCTATACACTTACTAGTCAGTACATACATTTACTGGCAATTTTAGTAAAAGGATCAACAACTACTATATAAAAATGTATACTATTCCTTGTAGATGTATTTGCGTTCTATATAAGTGTATACACTGCATACACTTGCTCCACAGAGTAGGTCTGGTAGAGAGCTGAAAAAAATCGGACATGACAAATCACGTGAAAAAAAAAAGAATGTCAGATATATACCAAAGCCGGCTGAACATTTCTTCAGTACCATGGCTTTGAAAACACGTGGCTTATTGTGGAAATAAAGAGACTACAGATTGTCACATGAACGGATGGTAGCGAAATAGAATTTGGTAGTTTTGCTAGTTGCAAAGATGAATTAGCAAAGTATTATAGTAATTTGACACAAACAAACTTTCTACCAATCAAATATTTCAAACAAATGCATTTTATCCGCAAATAAATATTTCTTTGCCTCTATTGAAACAACTGATTTCTTTGAGACAATGCATATTTGAATTAATAAAAGTGTATAGTAGGTGTATACATTTACGTAGTAGATGCTTTTAATGTAATATATATAAAACAAAAAATGCATATGGTAGGTATAAATACCTAAACCCATGTATCAATCATTTAGTTCGTAAGTACAGTACCATTTATACACAATCAATTTTGTTTTGTATACTGTTGTGTCCCGTTTTATAGGTCATGTTTCGTATCGGCACCGATTTTGCAGGCAGTTGTTTGTCGCATGACTTACGATTTTATCATTACCATCTGGTTACATCAGCGAATGAATGAGCTCGTGTTGTAAGATTATGACAATGTAAGAGTTTAATTTGAATCCGCCTAATTGTGTAAAACCGTACACGAGACGAAATAGGAGATAATTAACCGACAAAGACTTCTTTCAGTGCGTTCGGTATCTCTATAAAGGTACATACAACGGCCGTTTAGTTACGATCATGACGGTGTAATCAATTTGGTGGAGACCTCTCTTGGTATCTGGGTCATGGGAAATCTCCGCCATTTGTGTGTTGGTTATACGGACAAATTTGGTAGATTTTAGCGTTTTGCGATCGAATCTAGATCCTCGATAAAATACCTGGGTGTACGAACGTTCGTACCGGCTTTCTAATGCCTATATTTTCATAAAAGGTTTCTTCTGCCAAAGGAACTCGTCAAATGTTAATTCTCGATTTCATTGTTCTTATTCTGATGGATTGTTATGGTTTGTTGTACTTGAAACGTCAATGGTCCGTCACCTTGGACTGTATGTTTTACTTCATTCCGCCTGAATTGTATGACTCAGCCGGCAAGTTTTTTTCTAATATTTGCGCTGATGTGGCGTGTAGAATTATTATAAAAAGTTGTAATGTTTTCAACAGAAAGTTGCTGGGTTACAAAATAAAGAAGAAATATACTCTTGTCAAACGGTTGATTTTAAAACTACTCGTTTTAATATAATGATAAATATCTTCACAGTAATTTGCAGCATGAAATGTCAACATAACCTAAAATACTCGGTGTACCTCGGTCAACGCCTTGAAAGAGCGGGTTTTAGGAAAATAAATTCATTGCGACTCATTTGTTGTTGTCACAGAAGTTCATGCCGGTCATGAAAAAGAAGAATTCATCATATGAGCGTATTGAACAAGAAACAATATTCTAAACTATTATTATTAATTACTATTAATATTATTTATAACTTTCGAACGTACTCTTAATGATTTATAATGAAAGTTCAATTTAATCAAACCAAAAAAAACATAAACAAATAATTTTTATTTTGTCGTATTGTAGTAAATACAACAAATATACATACCACAGTTATGAACTTAATAAAAAAAACACTTTTGAGCATACATAACAGAGGATGCCTCAAAAACTGTTTCTGCTATGTTTATTTAGTGGATTCTGAATCTAAAATTTGAAATTGCCAAAATCTGAATCTGAAATTTCAAATTGCCTTTAATTTTTTAGAAAATAAAAATATTTTTACTTGTTTGCAGCTTTGTGCAACTGATTTTATCAAAAAGTATACTCAAGTCAATATTTCTGCCTTAAGATTAGGATTCTACGAGAAAATAGAAAACATACTTGAAACAGCTTTTATTAGTTCAATTTTGTTCATTATATATCGGGATAGCCAGCTTAGAAATTTTGTAGTTTCTAGACTAAAATATTAATAATTAATTTCGTTTGATTTGGCTAAAACCTGTAGTGTCTAAATAAGTTTATTGTAGTTAGCCAAATAAAAATGTCTTTGGAATTTTTAAATATGATTAAATTAAACTTATTCTCAATTTTGAGCCCATTATTAGGAAATGGATTATTATAATATCAAAAATGTTAAATTTCAAAGGAATGAAATATGTATGTCCATTCTATTATAATATACAGGGTTCGTAAAAACTACCGGAACACATATGATTCTCCAAATGCAAAAAAATTCAATCATAACTTCAAACAAAAGTATTTTGGTTTTAAACGAGTTATTGTCTAAATATAATTTTAATATACAGATTTACAGATGTTTATTTTATTATATATGTTATTTATTATTATTTGGAAATTAGCAAGTTTATTTTTAATATATTATATTTTTATATTTTTTTGAAATTCTAAGATTAATTTTTCGAATTATTTTTTCCAAATGCTTTGTTATAAGCAATTAATCAAAGCTTATCATTAATTGACTTTTATTATAACCAAACGGACAGAATTAAATTAATTGTTTAAACTCCCATTTTAAAATAAATGTTTACGTACGTGGAAAAATATTCTTTTTCAGGAGTTCAGGTGATTAATTCTTAGCATTAAAAATCATTTTAAAAAATGAATGGTTACCAAATTTCCATAATAATACAAAAACCTATATATTGAAAATATATTTAAACGATAGGTTGTCTAAAACACAAAAGCCGTTGATTGAAATTTTTAGAGTTATTTAGTGACAAATAATTTTTGTAGTGACAAACCATGTATAGTCACCGTGGAAAGTATGGAAACATGACAAACACTCTGCAGCAGTTTTCAACTCTGTGCTAGTTAAACATCAAATTATATAAGATTTAATTTCCGACGTTCAGTTGTTTTTCACTTACGACGTCATTTTGAAAAATGTTGCTGGCGATTAATAATGCTACCTTTTCTTTGTTAACGGAAAGGGAAAAGGTGTTTTCGATTAATTTCTTTGCGCTGAATACGAATCCGGGTTTGAAAGTTACATCACATCTATAAAAAATCAAACAAAATCAGTAGAAAAACCATATGGCATTAAAAAAGTACCGATAACATCAGAAGTCAGAAACGATTGACGTTTGGAGACACAATTTTTCAGTAAAATTGTTCAGGATTGTTAAAAATAACCGTCACAGAGATTTTCTCATGGTCCTATACCTATACAAAAAACAAAACTTGTTTTTTCTGGAAAACACATGGTATTGACATAAATATCTATAATTTTATTAATTATTGCTTTAAAATACATTCAAACATTTCTTTTATAACAAAAACGTCTAAGTAATTCCCTAAACGTCATAAGATTTTCCTAGAAAGTAATCGTGGAATTACCCACGTCTTTAGCCAAGCGATCGATTTCTTGTTGACCACGTCTTGCTCATTTTACTCGCTCGCGTCCGCATAGGTATTTTGCTCGTATTAAGAACACCCATCAAATACCAGCTCGACAAGCCAGACTTCCACTTTTTTTCTTAAGGCAGTGCCCACGCATTCTGCATACTTCTGCAGTAAGCTATTCCCATCTGACCGTAGGTATCGACTGTGAAGGTGTGAGGTCACTGCACCTGTTCGTATCTGATATCAACGCACACATAAACGCATTCATTCGAAAACAAACCCACTTATGAAGGCTGTAGCTCAGCAACCAAGCATTTTCCCATAGAGATAAGTATGGCTCAAACGTCTTAAAATTGTCTAAATAGACAGAGTGTAATAGAAATTTGACAAAATTACAATTTTATTTTGGAGATTTCAATGATGCCTGACACGACAAACCATTTTTTTCGTGTTTTTACGCACCTACTCCGGTGTGTTACATCATGGCTAGGTACCAAGTACCTAGTACGCGGATCAAACAATATATTTTTTTTTTCTGAGCCTATTAAATCGTTGGCGAGGCGTTATTGTTATGAGTTTTAATGATCGGGTTGTACGTGCTTGGAAGTGTCAAACACAGCCTTGAGAACAAGTCGGTTGCTATGCGTACATGCGCTATATTTGGTCATGGAGTTTAAATATACCAACCAGTTCGGAGAGGCGTCTCATATATTCATATCGGAGATTCATTTTGTTCGATTTGAAATACCCTCTAAGCAAGAACTGTCTACTGATACTTGCAAAACTACCTTTAGAATTTCAACCGCGACTGGGATCGATTTAGCTATGTAATTCCAGTTGTTTTAGTTACAATTTTGCGGGTTCGTCGTTTGAACCATCCTTGAAGTCTCCGTAAAAAGTCATTAATTTTGGTGATTCTATGAATTAGGCGTATCAATCTAAATATTTTAAGATGGTTAAAGCCAAGTTATTTATGTATAAAATTGTTTAGTTTTCGGGCTATGGAACATCAAACATCCCTAGTGTCGATTAAAACCAAAATTTACTTCAGAATTAAAATTTTCTTAACACCTACGTAACTTATAAAGCGAAATCTGCAAGACGATCTTCAAATTTGCACGAGAAGAAAGTTATATCGTTAGAAATTGCGCTGTGGATATCATGATGACCGATAGGGATCATTGCCAGCAAAGCAGTTGAGGAGACAGACCATAACTGTGGTTCTTCCGTCTTGAAAGGCTTCAGCAACGCGAATATCTAGAAACTACTTACTACTGTTCAACTGAAAGTTGCTTATGTAAGTTATTTTAGGCATACCTTGCAAATCTTTTACTTACATTTAAAATTAGGATTACGTGAACGAAAAAAAGACCGGTCTTTATTTAGTTCTTATGCAAAATGACACCATATTCATTTTCTCTTTTTCGTTTCTTCGTTCTTGTTTTGGATGGCAGCAAAGCATATCTGTTAATAATTACGTTTAGATTGAGTAGATTTCAATGCGGTATTGTTTCTTTGAATTTCGCTTTTTATGATTCATTTAGACACAAATTTCAAACCGTAACAGAATCTTCGACAAACGCAAATAAGTGTACAAGAATCCGTATTTTTATTCAATTTAATGGATCGTTTCAGTTCGTACTATAAACTCGACGTGTATCCATGACAGTGAATTTAAGCAATTCCGGCAAATTTAAAAACAGAACCAGCCTGGCGGAACCGATTATTTGGAGCTTGACTGGAGATCGTATACAATTATTTATAATTTGTTAGCTTCTTTGTATCCTTTATTTTCGCGTGTACATTTTCGCATACTTTAATAAGTTTTACAATGATTTTATTTATCGCTCATTAATTATGAATGATTTAAATTTATTCATAGCTTTAAAGTCCAATCATTCATTTCAGTCTACTTAGAAAATTTAGGTTTTTATTTACGTGAAGTAATAGATTTTTTATGTACGCTAAAATGAAACAGGACCAAAACTGGTACTTGCCCGGTTAAGAAAAATACGTTCTACATCACATCATTTCAATTTGGTCAATTCATTTTGTCACATGTCTTTTTATAAAGACAACAGTTGACTTGAAGCATTTTATCCGTAAGAAGACACATACCGATCGGTACTTGAACGCCAAATCACACCACCATCCCCAACAGAAGAGAAGTGCTATTAATACTGTGTTCAACAGAGCCAACAAGGTATGCGACTCCAGCACCTTCGACGACGAACGGAAGTACTTGGAGTGGCCCCTACGTCAGAATGGATACATTAAGTCTATCACACAAAGAACACCGCAAGTCTCAGAGGACCGCAAGAGTCAAAACACTATTGACAAAAACACAATTGTATATTGCCAAATATTGATATCATGGGAACATAAGGTTTTTCTGAAAAATTGAAGTTATAATGTCAAAAACCATTTTAGCAATTTTTATAAATTTATGTTAACTTTATGTCTTAGCAACATCAAAAGGATCTCAAACTTTAACGACCTAAAACTTTGTATTGTTACTTGAAAAATCTGACTGTTTATTTACAAATATTTTTGAAGCATTTACAACTGTATTCAGAAATAAAAGTTATAAATATTTTCAGCTAACCTTTTCTCGTACATTTTCCTATGTAACAGAATATTCTGTTGATTAAATTACTAAATTAAAACACAAAATGCAAAAGTACAATTGTACAGATTCCTTATCCCTATTCAATTCAAGAAACAATCTTTTAATATCTCCGTCATAGTCCGTACTTCACAATTAACAATGGCCAAGTAATTAATTCATTTCACTATAGTCGGCGTAAAAGTAAAATCTCTTTCTAATAGTGTTGGCGGCGCTATAGAGAGGTGTTTGATCCACATAATACCGACCTTGAAAACTACTAATTTTAATGAAGTTATTGTCACGGACACTGCTATTATTAAAGCACAAATTACACGCCATGGCTGGTTAACGGCTAGACCCGAATAATAACAAATTTAAGCGAAGAGCGAATCCGGCTATGTAATTGGAAATACGACCCCTGTAGAAATATCATAAAAAACACATTTTGCAATCTTAAATCATTTGTTAATAAAATAAACTAACAGATCTTAGAAAAAAAATCTTAGAAAAAAGTATTAGCATAGTCTAAAAAAAAGTACTGTAAAAGATATCCAACGTTCATTGCATAACAAAGGAATATATAGAAATGGTTAGGTCATTCATGAGGTACATACAACTATTGTTTACAATATCAAACAGGAATATTCAACTCAGAGCATGACATATCGTTATGTTATACAGTTTTAAATATGTACTAAACTACATACTCGTAACAGTAAAATATAAAAAAAGTCACGATTGTAATAATAGCTCTGTGCAAAGATTGAAAATTTATTTGCTTAATTTATATTTATTCTCAATAATTTGTTTGTTTTGTCCTATATTTTATTATTGTATTATGTAATAAACGAACTAATTGAGACCGAAGGTGATTCGGATTACGAAATTGTTCGGATTATCAAATATGACAACTAAATATAAAAAAAAAATACCAGTATCATTCATTTCTTCCTATTTTCAATAATATTTACTCAACTAAAATATTTCTTTAGAAAACAAATTACCTATATTGTGAAGATTAAAAATACATATGGTATATTCGCAATAACAGAACGTTTCAAACTAAAGCTAAGTTACTTTTTGTATGGCTATGCAGTATTTTTGATTATGTCAGGTCAATTTAATGTGAAATAAAAGGTGTATCAAAATCAGTAGATAATGATATTTGTTTGGGATAGATCAACAGAACAGTAGACATTTGTAGAGCTCGGTATACATGGTGATTTTTTCGTCTACAGTGTGAAATTTTAAATCATAGTTTTTTATTATTTCTACTCAAAATAGTGGAATTTCACGTTTGTAACAAAAACATTGCTTGTCTACATTTTGAATTATGATAGACTAACTTTTTTCATGCGTTTATTATTTTAGACGCATATTATTACTTTTTAATTGGTTTTGCATAGCTCACTCGCAGTTTGAATCAATGTCTTTTTTTAATATTTTTTAGTATATCACATCACTTGAAACCCAATCTTTTCATTTTTCATAAGCAACATTCAGATTTAAATAAGGAAGATTATTTCCAAGGTCAGCCACAACCATCTGAATCCGTGAAAAATGGATATACCTGATACTTTTGGTTCAATAAACGAAGATGTTGATTTTAGCTCGCAAACACTTTGCAAAAACAAGTATAGAGAAATTTGTCAAAAGTTTACGGTCAGAAGCAAGAAAAATCCTTCAATAATGTCAAAATAAAACATGGTGCCCATAAGAAAGCGAAAAAATTGTTGTTTTTTTAACCACCAACTGGATTTGTCGTTGGTGTACAATGTTTTCGTTACAAATGTCCAATTCCACTGTTTTTGGGTAAAAACCAAAAAAAAATAACAAAATCACCTGTAGGTGCTATAAAATCTCTACAATTTTTGTTTTAATATACTTTTATTTCACATAAGATTGGCCCGATATTATAAAAAAGGCTGCATACCCACACATAACATTTTGGTGACAATTGTTAACTTTTTTATTTATTATGTTACGTATATATTTTTGAAAAAGTAAAAAAGAAATCATTAACTATGTAACAGTTCTTAATTGATTAATAGTTTAACATATCTAAAAAAACAAAAATATTATTTTAAAGAAAAGAAGTTTTTGTTTGTATCCAAATCAATTTATTTCACTTAAATGAATATTCCAAATAAAAAATAATCTCTACAAGCAAATAAACTACAGTAACCTATGTTAAGTAATAAGCCAGATGTTGACCATCAAGTAAATTTATACAATTTAAACCTATCTAAAACTCAATTTCCACATATATGCAAATCAGAATCTAATTGCACCGTTATCCTGCCATAAATTTAGAAATGTTAGGATTGAGTCCTCTGTAGGTACGCTATTTTTATGATCATATGACACCAGCTGTCACGGCCAAGTTTAATCAACCGTTCACACATACGCTATGTGAGTACTTTTCACGTTCAATTCTATACTTGAGACATGGAGATCATGTTATCTTATAGAAAGCTGTAAATTATTAAATTACAGAAAGAGAAATTACTCTTAGTGTGATCAAATTATACTAGCAATGCAAAACCTTTACACCTTTTTTATTTGAACAAGCAATTTTACATATAAATAAATTAATCCCAATCGTCGTAAAATCTATTGATTGAACAGGTTTATTCACAAAATAGTCAAAGACATCCTTTTTTTCCGGTGAATTCAACGTTGCATCAGACAATGAACCCACGAAAAACAACCTAAAATAAAGTTTCCACTACGTACGTATTATTAGATTAACACGATCTCACTAAATTTAAACAAATTGGTTAACATTATTAAAAGTTGTTATTGCGAATCCATTATTTATTCGATTTTTACGTTTAGACCACTTTACAAAAATTATACATCGTTAATACCGTATAATAGTGTGGGATTCGGGTTAAAATCGTTTTAGCGGGCCTCAATTAGGCTTGAAACGATTTTAGAAAATTAATTATTGGCTTTACTACGTTTCATTAATTTACGTTGAAGAGCGCAGGTAAGTATAAAGCAGTCGTCTTGCGTATGAAGTGGCAATATTTCATGGTCGAAGTTACTAATAAAGGTTGTAATAACGTAGAATTTGATTCAATGCGAGAGAATTAGTATCGCGAAATATAAAGCGAGACTCCCCCACATTAGAAAGTTGAAATCTCGCTTAGAAGAATTTCTCTCCTTCCGATCTTGTGACCTTGATAGCTATTCCTCGAGGTTGGCAGTAAAATTGACTACCGGTTGGAATATACAGGCCACCAATTTCGTTTGTCTCATAATCTATGAAAGTAAATTACGATTTTATTATATTTTCTAATAATTTTTGGCGGTGCGTTGTCTAATCCATCGTTGAAGTCTCCGCAATTTTTTTTTAGTTTTCATGTTTTTACAAATTGAACTCATCAATGTAAATATTTTAAGACGATTAAGGATAATTTATCTATGTAGAAAAGTGCTTGGTTCTCTAGTTATTAACACCAGAATTTCTAAAGCAAGTATTTCCTCGATTGTGTGGTAATAATTCATGTTAAATTTTGCGGGTTTATTGTGTGGTAAGTTCCTTTCGAATCTCCAACGTGTATAAATCGCGATTTATATTCATTACAGTACTTAGTGGCGGCACTTAGACCGCAAATGAACTCAATAAACGCCCAAAGCTATAGAATTAGCAGTATAAATTTCTCTTACTCTTTATGACAGTAATTAAGTATCAGCATGTCGAGAAATTCGGATGTAAAAAAATTGGGTAACCGCGAAAGAATCTAAAAAATTTACCAGTACAAAGAATTTTTTTCTTTAAATTTTGGTGATCACCAAAATTCATTTGTATGAAACTCAATTCTTAATTATTTTTATGGTTCATACCTACTTTCTAAGAAAACACGTTTCAGATATTATTTCAATTAATAACAGCAGACAATTTTTGACTTCAAGTGTCTCCACAATTTCAATTCAATTAAAAAAAGTGTTTTATTTTATTTTATATGTTTACATATTTAAATAAGATGAAAACTTGTCCAGTATTTCCAAAGATGTCAACTAGTTTTATATGAATGCAGACACGACCGATCTCAATCAAATAGAATTTGCTCCTGCAGCTGAACTCGTGTGCCTGGCCACATCAGATTTTTTTAGTATGGTAGACGATAATGGTTGATGAATTATTGTTCTTAAATATGAATTAGGTATTTTATAAAATATATATTCTTAGTGTTTGTTTTGTCAACTCTAGCCTAAGCAATCACAGAAAACCTAAAAGAGTAAACAATAAAATTCCAGTTAAGACGTGTCCTTTATGTGGGATTTTAATGTATTGAACGATTTTTATTAATGATAACATATTATTTACAGGGTTAGGTAAAATTATCGGAATAACTAAATAACCGGAACACCTAAATAACCTAAATAACATATTTTTTCAAACAAAAGAGTTTTTGGTTTTAAATAAGCAATCGTTTTAATGTAATTTTAATATGCAAATACAGAGTGTTTAGTTTTTGTTTGGTAAGTTTTGTAAGGGTTCCTTTTTCTAATAGAACAGCCTGTATATATCTATTTTTTGTATTCTTAGAATAATTCTAAGAATTATTTTTTAGAAAATGCATCATTTTTCTTATAATTCATTTAATTTAATTCTATTTAATCGGTTGCTTATAACTCAAAAATGATTTTTGATTTTTATAAAATATATTCCCATAAAAATATTTTTAGAATAAAAAATACACAGTGTGTTCTATTAGAAAAAGGAATGGTTACCAAGTTTCTATGATAAAATGAACTATAAAAATTATTCTTAGACGGTAGCTTGTTTAAAACCAAAAAACGTTTGTTTTAACATTTTTTGACAATTTATTACGATTGGACGATTAAGTAAGCGTTCCGGTAATGTTGACTAATTTTGATTAATTGCTTATACCTAAAAATGATCAAATTTATAAAAAAGATATTCCTTCCATTACAATTTTTGGAAATATCTTGGAAATAAAAAATGGCAAAATACAGATGTTCTATTTGAAAAACGACAGGTTAAAAAAATTTAAGCCATTGTTTTTTTGGTTTTAAACAAGGCATCGTATAAATATATTTTGAATATAGGTACAGGGTCAATATCTGGTGACATTTCTGGTGATTTTCCCTATTGTAAACCTGGCGTCTAGTTTTATTCCTCCTGCTTATTAAATGGACTATAGAAAATAATTATGCAGCACAAATTTCTGCTCAACTTCTACTATTTTTTTGTACGATAAAATACACCTTTCACTGGGCGTTTGTTTATTTATGGTAGTAAACCTGCACAACGGTATTTTTAGTATTCTTAGTCGCTGTTGAATACTAACCTTGGCTAATTAGCATGGCACACGCCAATATCAGCACACGTGGTCTTTCTACTCTGGCCATAAATAATAGATAGAACATATTAGCATATTAAATAATACGACATAAGAATTATATATTCATAAGCATTGCTCTAGGGTGATTTCTTTTAGTATTACGACTCCTATCCAACATGATACTTCTATAGCAATTAGTTAAACGTGTAAATTAGCAGAAATTTTCGTAATTTCGTGCTAATTTTCCGTCGTTGCGGTATCAGTTAGTAAATATATCATAATTACTGTTTTAATAGATTAAATTATTTAACGATGCTTTGTATTGGTTTAGTTACTTTCTGTTGATTGGTGTTTCCATCACTTCATATTTCTGTATTAGTTTGTCGCTTTCTATACAAGAAATCGATTTTTAAATGATTAAATGTTTCTATGATTCAAATGCTTACTGTAAAAGAAACTTTCAACTGAAACTGGCTACTTATAGTATTATAGGATCGCATAACAGTAGCTAGCATGGAGATCAAGTAACTGCAGTAACGTAATAATTTTATACTGACAGGGTAACCATTCGTCCGAATCAAAGTACTGTAACAGTTCCTTGCATCCGGTATCTGTACTTCGCCAACAACACTCTAGTGGTGTCATTGAATCCGTTGGGAAACATTACAGAAGACGTTAGTGTACCTTTCTTATGTTTCCTATTTTTCTATTAGATGTTATTAACATAGATGTTACTGATATACCCGTAGAAATGTTATCCCGAATCTATAGACTAAATGACAGAAATATAGGTCGTAAGATACCGTGGTGCGAAGTAATATTGTACTGGTAAAATGATATGGTAATCATTGTAGCACGCCATACTAATGTGTATAATTTGCTAGTAGCTGCTACAAATAATTTAGTAATTACCGCACCTATAACGTAATTGTAGGTACTATAATTGCTGGGTATTAAGAAATTAAAAAGCGATTCTTTGATTCTATATATAGGCTTGCAGAACCGCACATTACTATTGCATACACACATTATTGAAGATAAAATTGGAATCTTTTTTGGTGCTTGCTTTTTAATTAAGCTCTTTTGAAATTATTTTTGAAACTATCATATATTTTCTAGGAGTTTAATCTTAACATTTAATTATCTTGAAAAAACTTTGCTTGTAGAAGTAGACCGCAACTAAGTGTACTTAATTTTTTTTTAAGTTTTTTTTTAACCGCACATTACTATTGCATACACACATTATTGAAGATAAAATTGGAATCTTTTTTGGCGCTTGCTTTTTAATTAAGCTCTTTTGAAATTATTTTTGAAACTATCATATATTTTCTAGGAGTTTAATCTTAACATTTAATTATCTTGAAAAAAACTTTGCTTGTAGAAGTAGACCGCAACTAAGTGAACTTAATTTTTTTAATGGAAATCAAACTTTACATTGTTCTGCTTTTGACCTTTTGCAAGTTCAACACAACTTTGTCAGATATTCTTTCATTGCTGTGTTCAGATATCTATATTATAAATTTAACTAGGCAGTATCTTCTTGAGATTTTTTTCAAAATACAGGGTTAGTCAAAACGAGTGTTTTTCGGCTTTAAACAAGCTATCCAAAAAATTTAAATATATTTTTAATATACATTTATTATTATTATTATTTATTATTTATTCATTTTATTTTGGAAATATAAACATTTTTTTATTCTAATATTCATTCTAGTCTTTTTTTTGTAGGAATTATTTTTTTATAAAATGCATTATTATTGAGTAATACGCAATTAATTAAAGCATGAACGTTTACTTTCAATAAATCGGATAAAAAATAAATTTATAAGGTGATCCATTGCAAATGGAAAGGTTTTGCTATATATTAAAACTATATATAAACGAGTAGTGGTTTAAACCCAAAAATCTTTTATTTAAAACAATTTTTGAATTGTTTTATAGTTGTATTATTAGTTGTTAATTGTTTTATACCACAAATATTCCTATAGATAATTCTTGGAATTAATCTTAAATTAATTAGAATTAAAAGATGCAAAAATTTACAGGTGTTCTATTTGAGAATAGAAAATGTTAACAAAAATTGTGCCAAAAAAATTGTTTAAACAATGTTATAATTTTTTTACTGTTGGAGAATTATTTAGGTGTTCTGGTAATTTAACTAACCCTGTATATGGACCACAGAAACGGAATTTATATAATGTGACGGGTGTGACATTGTTTAAGTACATTTTGAAGCAAGTAAAAGCTATTGTTTGGTTCATTACTAATATGGTTTTACAATCAGTGTTCTTAGGAACAGAATGTGGCATGGAATTCAAGAATTTTCCTCAAAATAATAAAGTGGAAAGGAAGAACATTTTGAAGAGTTTCTCTCCTTTTTCGTTATGTCCTTATATTAGGTGGGCTTTCACATGAGGCAATATAGACTTGATAAACACATTAAAACTACTTCCTTGTCGAAAGAAAGCCAACGTTGGCAGTAAATCAAATCAGCAACCGTGTAAAAAGAGCCGTAATAAACTGGCAATTGTATACGCCGTTGATACTATTATGTGGATGTCATTCACATTCATAAGTCTGAAGATTTAATGCATTGCATTGCGTAACATTTTGTGCCTGTGCATCTATCATTTTATTTACAGCAACAAAAAAAATCTGATGTGGCCAGGCACATGACTTTATCATACAATATATAAAATTAATAGTTTAGCTGCGTGAGAATCTATTTGATTGAGATCAGTCGTATCTGCATTAAAATAAAACTAGTTAGCCAAGATTTGACAGATAAATAAATAATTAAATAAATAAATAATTCCTTTATTAACATAAAACAATATTACATGCAACAAAATAATATTTATATTTAGGGCGGAGATCAGCACACTTGTTTCCAAATTGCCTTGCTGCCTATCCGACACCGTCAGGCAAGGACCGTACACGGTATCACAATATGAGATCTTTTTACTATTGAGATAGTGAGATATTGTCAAAACATCAGCATTTGACACTACCGGTACTGTCATGAGACTGAAAATATTTGGAAAATCCTGGCTCACTATATAGTATTATATCAATGCAGATGCGGCCGATCTCGATCAAATATAACTTGCTCTTGCAGCTAAACTAATAATTTTACCAAAAAATGTCGCAGACATAAATTATTTAGAGTTTCCTCTACTTTAATTTAATATTTAACTATTTTTAGGAAATTACAGAAATGGCGGCTCATTTGCAAAATCCTTGAAAAATGCTTAGAGGAAACGTCCAGTTCCTTTGGACCCTTTTGAACCAAAAGCTTTTCAGCTCTAAGTTTAGTCTTGAAACTTCTAAATATCAGTTATCATTATCATTATGATCAATATCATTTATCATACTGCGTATGATAAAGTACAAATATATTTCTCTTTTTATGTTGAATCCAACAAAGATCTTTTTACAATCAAATCATTCACCAGTGCATTTCTTAAATTTATATCGCTCTCCTCGCCACAAATCATGTCGGAAGGGACAGAACGTGTTTATCGATTGCTCCATCCTGCATTCTGCAAGTGGCTTTGACATCGTAGTTGTTGCTAGGTGATCAATCTCCCCCAGAGGGGTGCTTAGAAATTCACCAGTCGTGCCGAAACTCAAATAACTGTGAGCGATTTGGCTTAACAATTTTGATCTACGAGGCTGGACTGAAACATTTACGATAGACAACAATCTTAAAGCAACCAATATCGAATTGCAAAACTAGATGCACCTCTACAATACTTTGAGACAAAAGGTCAGGTAGAGAAAGTTTCGGAATTATTCGTAAAAACTAAATTATACATAACAAATTGATACAACTATTATGAAAGCTTAAAGGCAGAATCGTGATGATTTAAAAGCCAAATACTAAAGCAATTACCGTAATGGTCGATTCCGCATTCTCATTATTGCTCCTTTAAAAATCAATCTTCGAAAATGTGTCAAAATTAAACGAACGCTATAATTATAGGAGATATTGATAGCGGAGATAAATGCCACGTTCTCGTTATGTTTTATTGCCGGTCGATTATTTATTTAACGGGCTAACAATTGCCGGATGGTCGTTTTCATGTCATTAAATCACAATTACGGAGAAAAACAGCCACAGGTGAATTCAATAAGAACACGTGTTCCCCGTCATTCCTTATGACACAAATTGCAAGCATAATAATGGCATATGATTTCCTTTTTCCAGGCGATTATTTTGCTTAAATTGCACTGAACTGTTTGTTTAAATATTATGTACAGGTTGATCTACATAAGTCGCTTTTTCATTTCAATTTGTTGGTTTATTATCTTTTTAAGTTAATTTTGTCTGATGAGACCAAATTTGCCAAATTTCAACCTTTCGTAACCTTTTGTTTTATACAGGATGGACCACTTTAACTTTAATTTTAGAAAATGTGATGGTCAATATTTATGTACAATTTCCGTTCCAGAAATGTCAATTTTCTTATTGAAACATCCTGTATATGGGTCAATTTTTTGTATGTAGTTAATTTTGTATAGTTGATTTTTACACAATACTATGGTAGTACTTATTTATGTGACCAAATACGTAGATTACAAATATGCACAACTGAATACTGAGCTCCGAAGAAGCTAGGCTTGTGAAACGTAAACAATAACGAATTTTGAATGCTAGACATAATATGTAGGTAATTATAATGTGTTGTATTATTTAAAAAATTACTATTTTGACTTGAAATAGATAAGTTTTTTTTTTCTCTCGAGCTACTCTTCAGATTATTATGATTCTTTTGTTCAGTTCTAGGTTGACGCTTTTTATTTAAATTTCTGTTTTGAGCATATTCAAACATTTTGTTCCTTCATTAACTTCATTCCATCAATTCCAATCGTTTTACTTCACAGAATGCGCTTAATATGTACTCTAATTTGCACTTGTCACACCCGTCACATTCAAACATTTGCAAATCCAGATTTACTCGGAAATAATGTAGCCAACTTGAAGTCAACTCGATTTGAACCAATATAACTGAATGCAAGACTGGTGTGTCTTCGCCATTTCGACATTAATGTCTTTATTTATAATGTAGTGTATTTCATTCGTTGATGTGCACACCTACTCACGCATATAGTGTATCCTACACATACAACAATTAATGGGTTGGGTAAATATTTAATTGAAGGTAAATAAAACCAAGTAAGTGATCCAAGCACACACAACGAAACGTTGTATCGATTCAAAGCAACCTTTGTTAATCCCAAACATCGGCGTTTTATATGTACAGTGTGTTCATTTCAAAAGTATCCACCCTTAATACCTCTCAAAGCAGGCTGGCTGGGGGGTGAAGGGATGAAACCTAAAATTCTCTACGTACCATTTTTGAATTTCCCCCTCGATATCTAAATCGACGTGTTTCCCCTCAAAGCAATAATCGCATCAGGTCAAGAGTTAGATACTACATGATTTTCAAAACAAAAAGCTAATAATTAGGTTGTTTTATGTTAAAGAAATATTTGTATTACAAGTATTTGTTGTCTTAAAACAAACAAATTATCTTAAGAATGTCACTAGTTACGCAAACGGATCATAGGGGTTGCCAAAACTCTACAAAACGACAAAACAAACACGCAACATAACATAAAAACTTAGGGAACAAAAACAATGCATAACAATAAATATATCAATTGAAAGCGCTTTATTTCTTGCACTTCCTATAATTTCCTTACCACGGCAATGAACACCGGTTAAAAAAAGTAAATCGGTAAACACTACAGTGGAATCAGGACAGTACGCACTTTCCAATGATGTATCATTCATTGGAATCGATTGAAAAAAAGTTAAGTTCGTTTTCCAATAGCATAGGCGCAAGTTCTCTCTTCATTACAAAATAGGTTTCCTTTTATAAATCAAGCTTACTCTAAGAATTAGGTCAAAATTTCAACGTCTTAAGACGAATTAATAACCAAAGATTAGTCCAAATTTAATATAAAATTCTCAAGTCCACTTATAGACGAATATACAGCAAAATTGAGCAGGTGTGTTGGAGTTACTGCGTTTCCCGGTGAATTGTGACCATAGAAGAAAACGTACCGACTTATAGATGACCTTTTAACACAAATATCTTCGTGATCTGCTGCGGTGGATGGGAATAAACCACTTTGCACAATCCCATTATATGCAAAACCGGCGTATACGGTCGCAGGATAGACGTATTGTGTTTATGTGATCTTTCTCTCAATTACCAACGTGAGAGCAAAGGAAGGAACGAATATTTGATAAGTAGGTATGGTACGGAGTCTACTTACTTACCGCCAATTATTACGGCATTAGAATGTGGTTTGTGTGTGTGTGTTTTGAACCATTCAATTGTGTTCTGCATACCTACGGTAATTAATCTATTTCGTTTAATTATACAAATCCATAGATGGGAGGGATTAGGAACAAAAAATAACCTCAATTCGCGACGGGCGATCAGTAGAAAAAGTCGATGTGTACAGTTAATTTGATCAGGAAGTTGTCTAGAGCGAAAACTGTTTCAATAACGCGTTATGAATATTAATATGTTTCGTGTGTTATGCAACAAAACTTTGAACGTTTGGTTAAACAAATATTGGATGAATGTTACTTTAAAAAACGTGAAAGAACTTAAAGAGCAGGAGAAAATTTAATAAAATCAATCTATATGCACTGTGGATAAAAATATCAATCAAGCAAGAAGAAAATATCATACTAGCTCAAGGATAAGCTTAGTGTTTACAAAATGTGTTAAGTGAATATGAAAATTAAAGATTTGTTCTTCGTTTTAAATTATATTTTTTAGATGTTAATGCATACTGTATGAAATTTATTTACAAATCATTTATATTTTAGTGATACTATACGAACTTGACCTTGATGGGTTTAAGAATTGAAAAACACGAACCTTGCATATGGAAAAGTTGTAGCAAACTTAGAGCTGAAAAGCTTTTGGGTACAAAGGAACGGGTAGTTTACTCAATATCTTGTCAATTCAGTATGATGACGTTATTCGTTCTTTTGCACAGAAGAAAGTTCGTCGTATGATTCTATAAATTTTATAGAATAACGTAGCTATATAGTAACATATATAGACTGTATTATTCTGATGTTTATTAAAGTCGATTAAATATTACATGTTCTGTACTACTATAGTGCATTTAATTTGCTAAATTTCCAAAATAGCTTCGAGATGGTGGGCGGGCCCCAATGTCGAGTGCCTAGGGGCCCTGGGCCTCTAAGTCCGGGCCTGTGTACTCTGTATGTGAGTTGTATCTTTCTGTATATTTGTGTACTTTTGATTTTTAAATTGCTCTAATTGACGTATGACCTGCGAAAATATGTAAAATATGTAACATATGAAGATCGCCAATAAAATTATTATTATTATTAACTAAATTTATTTTAATGCAGACACGATCGATATCGATCAAATAGAATCTCACGCAGCTAAACTATTAATTTTATATATAGTATGATAAAGCTATATCCCTGGCCACATCAGATTTTTTTACAAATAATTACAAATGATAATTTGCTATTCAAGTATGACTTATCACGAATAGTTGGAGGTTTGCTACACATAAAAAAACTTAAGAATTCTAGAAGGTATATCTTGAGATATTTCAAAAGATCGATAAATCAGCTGCCCTATAATGCCGAAATCTGTCGGTCTATTGTCAACAGCTAAAAAGTTATTAAGTATCTAATTGGTACGAAGAAATTTAACAATCTCACAAATGTAATAATTCTTCTTTTCAGGCAGCAGCTTTTAGTATAGTAGCAGCGTGGAAATTTAGATTTTTTTTCAAAGTCAACGAATTTGTTATTTATGTACCAATCCAAAATTGTTTAAATTATATTTATCATAGACGCTAAATTGTTCATGGTGGTCCACGCTTTGGCATAATAGATCGCCTAATCTAACCGGGAATTTGAAATTAGACTGAAACGCATGAAAATTGTATTGAAAAATATTATCATTCATTCAGTTTACAATTATCCATTTTAAATATTTATATTTACGACGGTATTACTGTCACTGTGATATGTGTACAGAAATACCAGGATTTCTACAGAAAACACGACATCTACCAAAGCATTTTGTTCTTTGTAGTGTTTGTAGTCTGTAGTCCCATAAAAAACCTTCCTTAAATATGTCGTGAAATAAATAAATAAGACAGGCGATTTAGTTTCCTGATGCGTCGGACCATTATAACCAACCTAAGTACTCATTAATATTCTTAATAATAATTGAAAACATAACGCAGATAAAAAAGAAAATAATTTCTTTTTGCAAATAGGTACTGCGTTAGGATTGAAATATAAATCAAAGTTTATGCAAAATTATGACAGTTTCCTTTACAATTATTGTTTTATCAAAAATTGCATTTTCAACAGAAGAACATCGAGGCAGAGACAGATATAGAAAAAGATCAGATAACTTTAAGACCAGCAAGGCATCAAGAAAATCCTTAAAGAGGTAAAGTCAGGTGTGCCCCAGGTTGGTGTCTTGGGACCAGTGCTCTATAGTCTATACCTAACAGACTGGACAACGAGGAGTCTAGAAAAGATGCATAAGAACCAAATCTTTCGGATTAGTTTGACAGTTATCCCGTTTCAAATGAAGTTAGACCTTCACTAATTATGGATTTTCAAAGTTAGGTATATGTACCTATACTTATTTTGCATGAAACTTCTGAAATCAAATTATAACTTTCTATATAGGCGCAATGCTTCTGTTAAACGTTGGCGTAGCAAGGAAAATCGCTTACCTAGATATTTGACGACATAATTCGTTATAATTGATGACCAGTAGAAACTTGGCAGATATGAAAGTTCGCGAACCTATAACTTTACTATTCATCGCTACATAATATTAATACATTTAATACTGCAGGGTCATAAACCACGGTGCCTAGCATGAGCTAGAAGGAGGAAATTTCACAGGTTGGTGCCACAGCCCAGCGGATATAGTTACATATAATCTCACTTTGCGATGGTAATTTTAATGCGAGGTTCCCACACGTTATTTGCATACGCGCTGCGCCGCGGCTTTGTAATTTGAAAACATTCTTGAACGGAGCCACTTAATTTTTCAATGTAATCTACTTGCCGTATATGGCGGCCAGCCAATGGCCGTTTTATCATATCTTTGCGAGCCATAACGCAAATGTTATCTGCAAGCACCCAAGACTCCCGCCGCGGCGGCTGTTTTATAGCCTTCTCTATACGAGAGAATACACTTTCTAAGTTCGAAAACGCAGTTTTATTCGTTATTAATTTTATGCCAATGCCTGCACTTTTGTTTTCGGCAATGATTAGATTTTATCTAGGTAGGTATATTTGAGGTTAACAATGCATGGAAAGCTGCCAATTATATGGTATTTCATTGTGCAACCCATTTAGATTTTTATAGCTGCGTCACGTTTCAAAATTAGGCAAAGGAGAGTTATTGCTGACACACAAAAATTCTTCGGAGAGAACTTGCACGTATGACATACCCACACAAAAAAGACACACAACGAAATGCTGTTTGAATTCAAAGCAACCTTTGTTAATCCGAAACAACGGTTGTTTTATATATACGCAAGAATACATGGGCGTATCCAGGGGGCAAGATTTTTAATGGAGCTTTGCGAGGCCTAAAATTTACATGGAAAGAAAACATTTTTTGGTATTTTTCGAATAATTGTTCTGGGTTTTGGAAAACTTATGTTAAAGTTATAGGACTTATACGCGAATTTGACGTATTATACATGCGGATTTGACGCCCCCAATTTACCCACAGTGACCTGAAAACCACCCAAATGAAAAAAATTACGTTTTTCAGAAAATTTACCGTTCTAATCATTTCATTATCTTTTTTTCTCATATAAATCATTACTATGTCTTGTAGAATATTTATAAACATTTGTCTGTTAATTTACATTTGTTTAAACAAACTCTATTTCTGTAAATAATACGCTTTTCTCGAACATCCATGAAATTCTGTTTTCCGAGTTCGAAATGGCAGTTTATACCGTATATAGAGGGATATTATTCATTATAAAAATCTTCCTATTGTTTAAACAATCAATTATAATTCATTTTCAACTTTTTATACTTATGCGGTATAAAACTCAGTTTACCTATTTGTAAAAGTGACATAAATTTCATGTTGGATATATGATATATCTAGTTTGTATTATCTAATAAAGCCAAATTTGTTTAAACAAATTCTACTTGTTTAATTTTTTTGTGCAAATTTCTTAATATTAATTATTTTCGATAGAGCTGGCCAACTGTTATTCTGAAGTGACATCATTTATATTTTGCGATGACTTCCAGTGTTCGCATAATAAAATAATATTCGTTTTCAATATATCATTAAATGACTACAGGAACAGTTCCAGACAGCAAAAACTCAACATTATTTTGCGACACACAGAGGTAGGAAATCAGAATAAGGAATGGAGAAAGAAATGTGATTAATAAAATTTGTTGACTTTAGGAAATTTAATATTAAAAAAGTGTAACTCCCCAATTTTATGGAAAAAAAGGATTTCAAATCATTTAATTTTTTTTAATAAACCATATTGAAAACGTATAATAATTTATTATTTAAACAATGGAAATCATCCCAAAATATAAATGCTGTCACTTGAGAATAATAGTTGGCAAGACCGATCTAAAAAATCTGGGTTTATTAGATATTATAGATAATAGGTTTGTTAAATTTCCCGAACATTAAATTTATAAGTTAATTTCACAAAAACTGATGTTTATTTTCTATTTCTGCATTGTTTCACATAAAAAATTCATGAGTTCCAATTTGAAATAAGGACAATAACACGCTTAGAAGTTTGACAAGTTTGACACTAGATCTTGGTCACTCTGTATAATTTGGATCAATAACACCTGGTTAACGAGACTACTAGATCTAACTTAATAAGTACGTCGTAAAAATTTATTAACGAGGTGCATTATGTGGTTTTTATTTACTTTGAAAGCCAACGATGCGCAAATCCAGTTCTTTTGGTTTTTATTTATTTGCGCTGCAGTCACTTCACCGATTTCAATAAAATTTTGGTGGTATGTAGGCAACCATAAAAGGCTTCCAAATGTGTAAAAAATATATAGCACGCAATTTGAAAAAATATATTACCATAGCGTTGCACATTTTTCGAACATCCTGCATAATCAAAAATAATTTCTTGAAATGTACCTTGAAGTACAGGGTAAGCCTGCAAAATGTCAAACTCTTAGCTTAATGAGTAAGTGAGCTACAGAAGACGGGAGCTGAGTTGCAGGACCCTGTATATTTGGATGAGTGCATTACGTAAGACTTTTCTGTTTTATAGTCACTGTCAGTAAACACAACTAATTAAACTCTTGTTTTTTTATTGGCTATGGTGACCATAACATAACCGTTTGTTATTCATTTAACTCCGTATCGGATAATTTTAACACCCGCGTGATGAATACGTCCAACTCCCTGTCAAATAATAATTACTACAAAAGGTGTGAATGTACTCTGTAAAAATTCAACTCTGTCGGATTTAACATTTACATGCGCAAATGATCGTGAGGCAAATACATAGCAAACTTGAATCGGTGCGTAATCCAATTAACTAACTATTTTTATGTGTGTAACATCAGAGGTGGGATTCACCTGCGAGTAATGCAAAAGGAAAAACGCTGCGATTTATTTGCGTATTTTCTTAAACCCGTTATTAATGATGATGACTGGTTTGCCAAAAAAACAAAGAAAGGAAACGGAAAGGAGATAGACACGAACTTGGTGCCGTGCTGTTTCTATAAATCTGACGTCAACTAGCACTTCAACGACAAAGTTCAAGCACTTAATAACAGTGTATACAAAAAAAGCGTCCACCAGAAGAATTTAAATGGAGCAAAAGAGCACTTCACATCGAATTACCAGAACTACCATGATGTCATAGTGGATGACCGATAATTACGTATTTTATTTCGCCGCTCCGAGGAGATGGCCTATCATGACATTAAATAAGATTATGTACACGACAACACAGAGCGAATCGTTTACGGTTTAAGTCACTTGAGAGAGATATCTAAACTTTAAGATGTTTCGGTGTTTGGACGGCCTAGTTAACGGGAGACGTCATGGCATAACATTTTCGAAAAGGTGAATCATTATAAGGTTCACGAATTCCAACCCACGCATTGAAGCATTGAATAGCACAATGGCTTTGCCGATAATTCGGTTAGGCACGCTAGAAATGTGAGAAATTGTTCAATTTGTAAACAAGTGAAGGCTTAAATGACCAAATGTCACACAATTTGTCTATATACATGTCTATATGCAAATACATATCATATAGGGAATCGTCACACCAAAAATAATTCATATTTTCTAATATTTTGGGTCAATGGTGTCTTTAAGGCTCCCGTTCCCCCTTTTAAACGTGACCACTCTTTTCTCCAGAGCTTCCAAACAAAAGCCTAATTAGATATTGTTTAAGGTGCTCCATTTCCATATAGAACTTTACGTTACCATCCAAGGACACCAGCTCTGTATACTTTAGTCTGAATACACGATATGTCATTAGCGGACGGTTTAAATTTAGATAATTCTTTGTGCAATTTAAATGTAATAAAATCTGCCACCTTGAGGTAGGAAGGTATATGATTAATAATTGTGTACATAAATATAGAAATAAATAAAAAATGTGTGTTGTTTACTATTTAAGTCAAATTCAGCAGCAAATAGGACTGTCTTGGGGCATAACAATTGTTCATAAATAAAAATTTTCTAAAAAGAATAATCTACAAATGAATATGTACTGGGTTAATACGTTGAATTGTTCATAAATTCAAATGCAAGTATCAGAATCAATAGGAAACAAGATAAGTAGTATGTACCTATATCATATATTCCATTTTTGATGGCAACTACATTTGTGGTTAACGATAATTACGCTAATAACCTAGTTTCAGAGTGTAAACCAATACACGCCCTATGCATTAGCTTTCTTAATATAGAGTTTAAACGTTTCTGATTACAAGCAAATACCACGATCTTTGCTGGGCGATTTATGCACATGGTATAAAAGTCGTGACTGCAAAGTGATTACCGGCAAATGAAAAAGCGTGTAAAAACGGTCAATAAACACTTAATTAAAGGTCAATTCGATGTACTTAAGGACGTACTTATATGGGTAGTGAACCGCGTTGCTAGTTATTATGTAAAAAGAACTTGATCCACATTTCGCTGTTGAAACGGCAACGCTTCGTGTAACAGAAGGACAAGAAATCTGAGATAAAATTATAATGCAATTAATTCGAAAGGTAATTAAGTATGGGGCATCGGCGTCAGATTGGAACGAAAGGTTGAAAACGTGTCTGTCTGTTTTAGAAAATAATCACATTGTTATATATCGAATTTGAAACATAGAAATTGTTTATTTCCGAAAGGTATCAAAAGCAATATCTGACTTGGAATTGTATATTTTTGGCTTCATGTTCTTCAGATTATAGTCGATTGATTGGTTAAGAAGTCATGACATGCCAGAATTAAAATTGTTGAAAATAGAAGAAGTTATTTGAAAATGTAGAAGTTAGTCGTTTTATAAGAATTACTAGTACCAAAAATCCTATATTTAAAGTCAGAATCCTGATTCAATCTACACGGTGGTCAAAAAAGAAGACATTTTTCAAGAGTAAACTATCATTTTCCACGTTTAAATTAAAAATGACCTAAAGGGAATAATTTTAAATATAATTTTATGTTCAAATGTCAAATTGGAATGTAGTATTTGCAGTACGAACAGTGACATTTTTTCATTATCACATTTAGTCTCAAAATATGTAAAAGTTATGACGAATTTTCTCGGTATGTTTTCACAGAATCTTAGAAACAAGAGACTAAACAAAAGACATAATTTTCACTCTCATAGTGTCTTTATTTTGTCGGGTATAAAAGACTGTAGGTACCTAACAAAAAAAATTGTTGATTTTTGTTTAATATAAACGTTGATTATTATTATTGTGACTTAGTTAACACTAGCAAAAGTTCATCGATTTTTTTTTATTTTTAACAGAATAAAGACAGTTTCTTATATTTAATTTCTTTGATGGAAAAGAGCTTTCACAGCTTTCAGTTTCTCTGAAATCCATTTATACATGGTAGGGCATTCCTCGTAAATAGTAGAAAATAATTTAGATAAAGATTAGAAATTTGAAAGAAGCCATTTGTTAAAATTGAACAAGAAAAACGTTAATTTGAAACAATGAAATTAATAAACAATAGAAATAGTAATATTAGGCCACTATTTTTTAGTTCTGCACTAAAGATACTAGGTACTGTTGCTTTATCATACGTAGTGTGACAAAGTACTGACATCGTGTCAAAAAACAATTGAGATTTTAGCGGAAATATGGCCTTTTGAATATTTTGACCAAGGTAAAAAATGTCTGTGTGTGCGTGTATGTGTGATGTGTGTACCCGTTTCTTTGTGGCTTCGATTCCAGAGAAACTACTAAAGATATCGTGATGAAGCTTCATATTTAGAAGTTGCATGACTAAACTTAAACCTGAAAGATGTTTTGTTCAAAAGGGCCCAAAGGAACTGGAGGTTTACCCTTAGCATTTTTCAACGATTGAGCCACCTTTTTGTAATTTCGTCAAATTAGTTAAATAATAAATTAAAGAACAGGAAATGTTATAAAATTATGTCTATGTCATTTTTTGGAAAGATTAATAGTTTAGCTGCATGAGCAACTTCTATTTGCTCGAGATCGGTCGTGTCAGCATTAATATAAAACTAGTTAGCCTGGATTTGACAGTTATTTTTATTCTAATGACAGTACGTAGTGTCAAACGTTGATGCTTTGATATAGCCCACTCTCGCAAGCATACGTTTATAAATTCACAAAAAGATTTTGATAGACGTTTTTGTCAAATATTTAATACAAAACCACGAAATGAACTGACCAAATTAAATCTACACATATAATCATCAACAAAATGAAATGTTAATATTGGAATGTATGATATATTGAAATAATAAAAAAATTATATTATCATATATAATGTGGTTCTTTAACTGCAAACATCTATCTATGTTGGAGTGCTTGCAGTTTAAAAACTACAGCATTTAAGAAATGGTCAAATTTTGTGCAAATTTGTATAAGGGGTAAATTTGTTCAGATGCTGCGAAATCGAGGCCGTTTTGCGGTAAAATGAGGAAAACCGCGGATGTGCACGTTAGAGGTAGTTTTTAGGTTACCAAACTCTAGTTAAATTTGCATGTTTACTTCCCTTCTTTTTGCAAATTTGATTATACTAATACTACACTTGTCCAGTACCTACACCTAAACATGTAATAATTGATTATTTTTCCTTTGGGACTCCAGAGTAAAAGCCGACTTTCAACGCGTGCATCTTTTTACACACAAAAAGATTAGGAAAGTGCCTCATACATATATAGGCATCGGAACATAAATGAGCACCAAGTATATAATGTAGAAAGTTTCATAGGATGTTTCTATTCATAGACTTATATGCGTTGCGCACACACATGTAGGTGCTCGGCTCCTTCGAAATTCATTAATCAACAACAAATGATCTTCTGATTAATTCGATTATCCGAAAATGCCTCGAGAAAGGCATCATAAGCGATACTTTATTGGACATAACTTTCTTTGAAGAACCGACGGTATTGTGTCGCATAAACAGCCATTGAAAATTAATTCTGTTGCTTTTAAATACTAACGTGGGCAATATTAATTTAATAGTATCAATTGTTTAAAACTCGTTGGTTATCTATCTATAACTTTTTTTTAATACTGTAGAGTGCAAAGAAAGTTTGATTGAAAAATCTGAATTAATATGGACAATAATAACTCAAACTGTTCTATTTTTAGGTGCGGTTCCATTATCTTTTGATTGGTGGGATACCAGGTTAAGAAATATCTGCTAATGATCGTCCACAAAATTGCACAATGAAACAATCTGTACGTAATACCTGGGAAGCGTATTGTTTGGTTTCTTTCAATTGAATTTAGCCCATATAGCGCGATCTCGATATTTTAAGAAATGAGATCAACGTAATTAATTAATAATAGTAGAAAGTTAGAGGTCTCTTTTAGGTATCATCTTTGAATCCTGATGATGCGACTCTATTTATTTTGTCATGATATACTTATCAATTCAATTGTTCAATTATTATTTTCGATTGGTACTGTAGTTGAAAAGGAATATACCACAAATTACCGATTTGTTAGAGCTAATGAAGTCAAAATAAACCATTGTGTGCCAATATGAGTCATCCACTGGGGATTGCTAATTGAATTCCATAGGCGTTGCAGTTGGGGGATGATCGTAGGCGACGAGGGGTCAATAATTGAGAGCAGGGTTCGAAATTTATCCCAGCTTTTACGAGATAATTTCGCATGTAAAGTGCACGCGCATTCCATTCCCACTGCAAATAAAATAACGCTCCACATAAGCGAAGGAAAATAGAAAATGCAAATATGATCGCATAAATTCCGGTCTTTATTTAAATCGTTCCGTAGTTGAGACAACCGTAGGTGCAGGTCTGGCATTCTCTCATAAATAAGGAACATTTTCTAAGATTGTAGTATCTACCAGCATACTTTCTGCAGATAGCTAACAGAAACGAACGAAGTTGTTACGAATAACACATGTCAGGTTTACATGCTGAACATACGTTAGAATAAACAAACAATTCTAGCAAAGAAGTTTGTCTTTTCGATGTTGCTATATTTTGCTTTAAGAAGCTGAGACTGCAAGACGGTCATACCTCTTATTATTTATTGATATTTGACAAAATACGCAAGGCTCGGGTAAAACATAGAGGCATGGCCAATTTTCGGAACTGCTTCACCTTTCTGCCATTTTGGGTCTACTCAGGTGATCTTATAGTTCATTATAGTTCTTTCAATCGAAGTTTTCTAATTGTGTAACATAATCTGTTTTATTACTGTTTATATTTGATTTATTATGTGTAAAAATGCAATTTGTCATCAGACAATTTAATGAAAACTATAATAATGGCGTTTCAAACAAGTGATCCAAACAAGTTATCCAGTTTCAAAGCATATTAAATCTCGAAAATCAATCAAATTGTATATTTTACACACATTTTGCTGTCATTGCACGCTTTGGACGCACGTGATATAAAACTTTCCGGATTTCAACAAATTATAGAAAAAAGTTTAAGATTTCTGTGAAGATTCTAGGGCATTGACTAGAGCTACAAAAAATCTGCGGAAACCAGCAAATGTAGAGGAGAAACTTTAATAATTTTATTCAGTGCATGTCACACGAACGGCCTATAAGGGTTCCGCTTTTTATACTACTGATGTCGAGAATGGTAGGGAATTCTAAAAGGTACACTAAAAATGTTAAAATCAAATGGGTTCTGAAATCAAAGATGTCACCAAAATGAAATACAAAATTTTCCTTAGTTTCTCGGCCAAGTTATTTTGAATTTATAACTTCTAGTTTTTCAGCTCTCAGTTTGCTCATACACATTATTTTTTTTTTTCTTATAATTTTGTCACGTTTGATCTGTCAAAGGTTATCAAGGAGCTACTAGAACATTCTGCATATTCTTAAAGTTTCTATTGGGTGTTTTTATTCTTTATTGGCCCATTAAATAGTATTATACACTTGCTTCTAATTATTTTATAATTAGCTACAAATCAACATCGTATAGCTTAGTCATCTCTATGAAACAATATACATAATTTAAAAAAATGTTCAAATACTTTATTCAACTTAACCAACTACTGCTGTTTACTATAGCGGTAATTTTTTATTGCAGAAATATGTCAGAAGTCTCTCATTATTATGTACAATGACGTAACTTCTTAGCGAATGAATTGTCCACGCTAATTTATGCAGGGAAGAACAAGCATTATCACCACTTTCTAAATTAATTTAACGTGTTTATACTCACCGACAACAATACACACTAAACCTTAATTAAGCACTACTGCTTGCGTCACATATCCATCTACCTAATTACAATGAATTCTTCATTTCGGGTTAATTTTAAGATGCGAGAAGTACGATTGGAACTATCCTTGCAAATTTGCTTAAATTATGCAACGGCGGTAATGTGCTGTGAATTGACTTTCGGCTTTTTTTACATGATCTTGCAAAATGCTATCTGTTCAAATTGCCGAAATTACTTAGTGCAGTGAAATAAATTTAAGATAAATGTGATGTGTTTACATAAAACTTAATTGCTTTTTACATGCTCTGAAACCTTGCAAACGAGACGGCAAGGGAAAGTTAACTTTTGCAAAAATGTGTCCTCATTTGAATACGAGATACTTGTTTTTATATTCTTATCTACAATTAGATGAAGGCGAAACTGGCCGTGAACCTGCCTGATTTTATCTACGATGTTTACGATCACAAACAAAAGACCCGAGGTAAAGGAATTCTGCTAAAGACTCGCCAACACCATTCGATTCCGCTCTTCATAAACTATAAGAATGCCAAAAAGTCAAAATGGAACGGATATCGAAGGGATATCGAACCGATATCCCATCAAATGGGCGTTGTGTTTTTAGTTTATAAATGTTATTTTAAACTTTGGATTCTATTAAAGTTTAAATATTAAAACCGTATCTGACATGATTTTGTACCTCCATGTCGCTAACAACAGTAAAACAGTCAAAATCCGTCAAAACAGTTCTTATTTCCATTACTAAAATTAATTGACTAAACAAGTCACCACAAATGCTGGCTGAAAAACGGGTAAACAAGAACAAAAAACAATAAATTAATATAAATCAATAAAACCGCAGTGGGTTGAGAAAAATTAGAAATAATGACCAAAAATGCTGGTTAAAACAAAACAAAACGTATGCTATCTAGTATAATGTCTTTAGAAAGAACCAATATGGCCACAAATGATCTACAGAAAATTAAAATAATAATATGTATGGCCAATGAATTGGAATCTACTAGAATAATCTCTGCAGAATTCGGAGATATTGGTGGCCATACTAAGAAGTTCAAACGCCAGAAGGTTAGAAATTCTAACCAATTCCTATAAACGTCTTTCCATGTCACTCATTACAAAAATTTCAATTGTTGATCTCAGAAGTGGGATACAAATTTCGTCAGATCAGCACGCGTGATAATTTAATAATGCGATAAATGACCGTAAAACTTTCTTTATTGACGTTTGAGGCTGTCTCGTGTGACGAAACATAATGTAAGAATAGAAATTAAAGGAGAACCGTATTATATAGGCGTCGTGGGTTTTTTTTGTGGCTAAAGTCACGAAAAACAGAACAATAGAAAAGGAGCAGGTCATGCGTCCTGGGTCACTGCTTGCGCTGTCGTGTGCGGTCGTCGTTTCATAAACGACCGCGGATTCCGTTATACTAATCGAGAATTTACATTTAAGTTCGCTACAGGAAGCACTGATCTCTCTTAAAGTATTTATTATTGTGCCCAGAAAATTGATTCATTTTATGCGGCCGTTGCTTACTTAAATTGAATGTTAAAATGGTATTTATGTCGTTTCTGGCTTATCAACTTATCTCTTTGTCATATTTCTTATAGATGACGTGAAAGAATCCAATAACAGCTGTCGGGTCACCTCGGGTCAAGCATATTATGGAAATGTGCAGCTTATTGCGCAATATTGTTTTGGAAAATGAAATTTACCAGCTTGTAAGTAGTGTCAAATTTCCACATATACTTGGTGACCATCTTGTCTCATTGGCTAATCTAATCCACTTCTTTAGTCACTCGGCTTAAGAATGTCAACATCCTCATTTTTTATAAAAAAAAGTGCGATTAAATCATTTTAAATATATATTTATGGAAGAGAAGTTTTCAGAGTTTTGCCCCCCCACTAAATCGCGATAATGTTCGTTCCTGTAGCTAACGTATTTCAATCTATTTCCACAGACAAATGTTTATAACTTCTGCAAAAATGTTTGCATAAATTTCTATTAAACCTGAAATTGTAGGTAATTAAGATACCTAATATCCGTATGATGTTCACAGTTTTGCCCCCCTAAATCGCGTTAATGTTTGTTCCTATGGATAACGTATTTCAATCAGTTTCCACAGAAAAATGTTTATAACTTCGGCAAAAATGTTTGCATAAATTTCTATCATACCTCAAACTGTAGGTTGTTAAGAGACCTAATATCCCTATGTCGTTCATAGTTTTGCCCCCCTAAATCTCGATAATCTTCGTTCCGATAGCTAACGTATTTCAATCAGTTTCCACAGAAAAATGTTTATAACTTCTCCAAAAATGTTTGCATAAATTTGTATCGTACCTCAAATTGTAGGTAATTAAGAGACCTAATATCCCTAAGACGTTCAGAGTTTTGCCCCCCCCCCCCCCCCCTAAATCGCGATAGTATTCGTTCCTATAGCTAACGTATTTCAATCAGTTTCCACAGAAAACCGTTTTATATGCAAAAATGATTGCATAAATTTCTATCATACCTCAAAATGTAAGTAATCTCAATATTTTACAGTTCAATTTAAAATGTCGAGAATTGAATTAGATAATAATATGCTATTGCTACTTATAAGTGAGTCACAATAATTACAATAATAATTTCGCCTTTTGGGCTTTTTAATTCATTTTATCTGTTGAGCGTATTTGTAATGCTACTGAAGCATTTAAAAAATGATAGAGATATTTTGGTGTACTTTTATAGTTCACATGTGACGTGACAAGCTGTCAACTTACTTCTAAATAAAATTTGAGAAATTTGAACGTATGAAAAAGTTTTCAAGTAGTCAAATAGGTAACACAAAACTTGGCCTTGGTAGTTTTTTTTAACGAAATACGTATTGCGTATTATAGATGTTATTTAGAAAATGTGTTGTAGTTTCTAATTTGTCCATTTCATTAAAAACGTCTCATATGAATTAAAACATATTTTGATACCATGGTCTTTTTACGTTTTGCTTCTAATTCCTGACTTAAAAATGGCAATTGCCAATTAGACATTTGAGCATTCTAAATTAAATATTAATAAAAAATGTTCCTACGACATTTTTAATATACATAATTATGACAAACAGATAGTTAACTCTGTAGAAATTTTAACGATATCTTGTTTTTTGGCCATACTGTATTAAGACAGTCAATTTGTTCCCAAACGCGCCCCTAGCGGGAAAGTTGTGGGGTAGTTTTGATTTCTTCCATTTCATATGTTTGTTGGGGTGCTAAATCAAAATCTAAAGATTGCCAAAGAAATGTGTCGCAACATTGAAGAAATAGATAAAAATGCTAACAGTTTTAATTTTTTGCTGTTTTTGCTTATAACTCAGACAGAGAAAGGGTTGGGGCTAAATTCGTAATGCAAAAATTCTCGCAGTCTTCATTGTATAGGAAGGAGAAATTCACTAAATGAATACCTTTAATAAGATATTAGACTTTTGGAGTGGAAAAGGTGGGTTTTTGCGGATATAGATTTTAAACTATCACATGAGCCCGAACGGTTGGTCGAAAAGTCCTAATAACTAGTGAAGTTTGTAGTAAATTGCATGCAGTATTATTTTGAATTCAAAAGTTATTTACGAAAAGTTGATAGTTTTCACGTTATAAGCAAAAAAAAATATTTTATTTTTTTGCACGAAATTTAGGTAGCAAACCTCAGATTTGCATTCGGCACCCCAAAAAACATAAAGAATATAAGACGTAAAAACTACCCCACAACTTACCTGGTGAAAACACAATTTGACTGTATTATATGTAATATCAACATTATGACCATGGCAAAAATCAAAATATCTCAAAAACAGTTAACATTTGGATCATGCATTTGGGGTAAAACAACTTGCAAATGACATCTACTATAACGTGTTTTAAGGAATCCTTTTACTCACCCTGTATAAACAATCGAACGAAAATAATAGTACATTATTTGACGAGGACATAACGAAGAAAATAAATCGCGAGCATGAAGTTTATACGCTAGCCGTAGGCGAGCGTTTAAACATCCGACCGATTTATATCCGTTGTGTGCGAGTGGAATACGACGTTTTATCTACGACTCATAATTTCCAATATAGGTATATCAAATATTTTAAATATATTTCTCAATGATGGCGAGGCGAACTGTCACATAACTGTCATCCACGTAGGTTTTGACAGACTTTGACACTACCGTTGTTTAATGACGACAGTTCATTCAAATAATGAAGTCATTATTTGAACGAACTGTCATTATTATACAACGCTAGTGTCATTATAATCATTGGCGTGTATCATGATGGGGATTATATAGTCATAGATACGTATGCAATGAACTTATTATATGTGACTCGTAGATAAGGATAATTATATTATCATAGACGAAAAACAAATTACCTGGGTACTAACTACGTAGCTAGACAGCAATTTGACAATGCCAAACAAACAAACATCGCGGAGATGATTGACAAATAGCAATTAAGAATGAAGGTCGTAAATTACACTACCTACTACTCATTTCCTACTACAATTGCTCATTATATTTTATTTCGAAAGCTGAGAAGAAATTTTAAGGTACGTAATAAGCAATTGTGATCCCGCCACGTCGATTTTTCTGCTTCGCAGTATTCAATATTGTTTTTTATAGTAGCACCAAAGGAAAATAGAACCTCCCCCCAAAATTGCACTTGATTCAATATGTTCGAAGCCCTACAGCAATTCCGTCCGTACAAATAGGGGAGAAAAAAGTTATTTATACAACGCAGACATGCCAGATATCTCTGGTCTCACCAAAGCTATTTATACTGCCATATTCGAAATGTGCTATGTGGTTATTTTTATCGGTTATCTGGATATAATATGACAGGAAGCATTTATTACAAGTAAACACTTGTGTTTCCCCTATACAGGCCGTCCATAGTCTTCTTTCGCAATTGCTAATTATGTTATTATTGGAGATATAAACAAGGTTCCCTTAAAAAAATAATGTATGATTTTATAATCATACATTTCCAAACATAAATTTTATACATTATGATATTATAATGCCATATAGGTACCGTATGAAACATTGGTTTATAACTACTAAAAGCGTTGCTGTCGCAACGAGCTGGAATGTTGCAGTAAATTAACAATTAAAAATATATTTAATATCTCAGAGTAATGGTAGAGGATTATATTGTTAATGAGTCGGTAAATTCTTCCTTATTAGACCAATAAAATTTATTTAATTACTTCTTGCTTCTTGGATGTCGTAACCATACGTTATCTACAATATTGTACGAAAGCTACCCGGGTATTTACCCCTACGTAGGGTAAATACCAAAATTTTGGGTATTTATCAATTTTATCCTTAAAACACCATTTAACAATCCCGCAAGAAATATGTTTAGATAGTAAATGTCATTCTAAGTATAAATTAAATTAAAAATTAAAAGTAAATAAACATAAGTAAAAAATTCAAAACAAATAAACGAAAACAAAATAGTATACATAAAATGAAACTTTTTAGACATTTGTTTCTCTACAAGTGGGTAACATTTTGAGTATAAAGTATCTTTCATGCCGACTTATTGATTTTACCAATTCCTAAAGAAGTTTTACAGTTTTGCAATTATTTTACATTTATTTCAAACGGTTGTAATTTTCAAAGGAATAAAGAAAACAAATAGGACCATATGAAACTTTTTAATCAGTATGACATTTACTACCTGGAAAAAAAATTTTTGGAAGAAAATACACACTCTGTGAATGTGTGCTCTTGATTACAAATAATGTAAAATTTTTAGTTATAAAAGAACAGTTATTAAATTTAGTGGATTCATAGCAAAATAAGAAATGACTAACAACGACAAAAGCTAAGTTGACATACTTAACATATAATCACAAGTGTCTGCTAAATCTTCTTCAATAACACAGAATCAGAAAATATAGAAGATTCACATGATTGAATGGATGACACTGATATTTTTATTCTTTGTTTTAAAAATGTTTTAATCTTTATAAGAATAACCTTTATTTTGTGATAAGAGAAAACCTTTTGATTTTATGATAAAAAAAACTTTAGTAATTAAATATTTCGTTATACTGTTATTATAATACGAAGAAAATATATCGGATGCTCAATGCAAAATAACCTCACTCAACATCCACGAATAGACGTTCAATTTCATAAAACATGCTCGCAAAATCTTTAAAATATTATAGCTTGTACTATCGACTGCCTCTGGTACTGTTCTAGTTTCGATATTGGAGATTTCCTTTTACGCCAAGAAATGTTAAGTCAACGTTATTCGTCAGTAGTATTCAAATAACCCTGACGCAATAATTATAATATACCTATGAATACAGCCTTAAGTCAATCAAAAGTTGTCTATATGAATAACATACGATATAATGAATAGATATAATAAAGTAATTCTTCAATAACACTTGAACAGTTTAGCCTTAGTACACGGCTTAGGCGAGACGTTCATTGAGTGAGTAGATAATATACTTTCCTCATTGTATAAAACTTTATACTCAACAGAGCGGATTAGATTTCTTAGGAAGGGAACACCAGTTTCACGTAACCGGATCATAATCGGATATTGGATTACACTCATTGTGTTACTAAACTCCTTAGAGACAATTTCTTTTGCCACTCGGCATACACCTTGACGACAATAGAATTAAAAATGAGTTGATGGACGAATAAATTTATAACTGTGCAATTGAAGAAGACTTTATAAAGTTATTCGTTTCTTTTTGAAATTACTACTATTGCTGGATGTCACACTACAAAGTTATTAAACATCTATATCCATATTTATGTCATGGAGTTTGTAAGATTAAATAAAGAAAAGGTGTTTTTGAAGACTTTTTGGAATTTATTGAACTTTAGAGCCTTAACACCTGAAATGTGCAACTGTATAATAATGTAATACCTAATATGTAACAGCAACGATACTATTGTAACTGGTTAATCCGTCATTTCAATATACAGAGTGTCTAACTTTTGTCTAACTTGTCTAAAACATTTCATATGAACGTAATTGTGACAGTTCGTTCAAATAATGAGGTCATTATTTGAACAAACTGTCATTATTATACAACGCTAGTGTCATTATAATCATTCGCGCGTATAATGATGGCGATTATATAGTCATATTTACGTATGCAATGAACTTATTATATGAGAGTCGTAGATAAAATAAATTAAACATACAAATGAACAAAAGTACAAAATACATTAGAAACTTTTTAGTATTTGTTGCTCTGCAAGTAAATATTATTTACTTACAATTTATTTGAATAAAAAGTTACATGTCCAGTTATTGGGGTTTTCAATTCCTAAGAGCCATTTAAAATATAGTTTTGCTATTATTTCAAATCTCTCTAACTTTTTAACGAGTAAAGAAAACAAATAAGTCCTCATAAAACTTGTTGTTCAGTGCGACATTTACTACCTGGAAAAAACAGACTAATTATTTTTTGCAAACAGATTTTCAAATTACTTGGAATAGTTGTTTCTCAGTACCTAATAGTGCCTTTTACTTGTATGTACAAATAGGTAATATAGCTTTCCATAAGTAATTTAATAATTAAATGAAATGGTATGAGTATAACGCTTCATTTCTTTCATAATTTTTAGTGACAATTCACTAATTTTCTATCGATTTTTTGTCGGAAGATACCACGTTGCATAAAACGTTTCATAAAGAAAGGAATCAATACCGATAAGCCACAAAATTGATTTATTATAGAAATAAATCGTATGGAATTAATTTTAATTATTTCGTTGTTTATGGACAAAGAAAGAAATACTAAATGTTTAGTTTTAAAATGTGCTGTGTGTTAACTTCGCAAATACTTTTTTTCTAATTTTTTATCACAAAATGTAAAAGATGCACACATTGGCAGTATAATGTTTATCTATATCTGTATACACAGACCAAAAAGTTTATGAATAGAAAGTGAATATATGTTTGAATAAAGGAATATGATTTTCTTTATTGTTAGGACACCCACCTACCACTAAAAGAAATGCTGCAGCGCTCTAAGAACTTGCGAACAAACTTTAACGATTTCAGGAAAAAGTACAGCTTCAACTTCAGATCAAAAATTGCGCATGTTATTTCGCATTCTGCTCAGAGATAACCATTGAAAACATTTATATATTTTCTCTTTTATGCCTTTTTATGTATCAATTTTGTTCTGTTAAATGCCTGTCAAATTCGCTGTCAAGTAAGATATCGTGAGTTGCCATAGCGACCAACATTTTGTAATTTTGCAGGTCTTTCCACAGCCCTTCATATATCAATATTACCTTTTGCAAAAGACAAAAAATCATGATAATTAATTGGTGAAAATATATCTGTATTCATGGAGAACAAAATAAGATTAACAACCTTTATATTTTTTAAAGTTTTTGTGGTTTAATGCCCCGTGCAAACCAAATTAAACATTAATACAAATAGCTACATAAAACCAACAATTCGTACAAACGTTCAAAAATTTTAGCATACCAATATCATTTTCTAGTAACACTAAACATTGCAACCAATCCCTGTGTACTGGTAATTCTAGAAATTTCACAATGCTCGTTGGAACGAACACATGTTTAGTGATTGGACACACTTGAGGATCGATTGCAACAAGCATGGGACAAATAGCTGCTACAAAAAATGACACTTAACTCTACTAACGTACCACTTACCTAGATAATCTGCTGGCAATCTACAAACGATTCGAAGAAGAATCGACACTCTTCACTCCATAAAACTGAATTAAATCCAATGTATAATTGTCACAGAGCACAACAGTCAAAGTAAGGCACTATAATTCGTAGTCAATTCACTATTGTTTATGATTTTCTTTAAGATTTTAGTTAATTTTCAGTTAAAAACTAACCGAGTGTCTTAACAAAATGTTTTTAAAACAAAAACTAGGTAAAAGTAAATATTTTCTTGACGTTTATTATGCGTTTAAACGTTAATGGTTAGACGATTTAGGTTTTTCTGTAGACGAAATGTGAACGCGCGCCGGTGTTTTTGTGTGATGCTTTTCCACACACAGTTCGTGAGCGCAAGGGAACTAACTTTCTTCTGACCCACAGCACAGGACTCGCTGTCTGTTACTGGCTAGATTCATAACATTTTTGTGAGAGTAAAACCGGTTCTGTTCGGGAGATTTCGCGGATCCCTTGCCTGGTGGTGGATTCTCTCATCAATATCTTCAGCTGGCAAAACAAGAAGTAGCGTTTATCTTACTTATATATCTTCTTCGCGGAGCATGTGTATTGTGTATGTGTGTAGGTGAGGTACGTTCACTCAAAATTGCCACCAGACTATTTAGTCTCCGTTTTTAACCTTTTATAATTAAAGAATTTTGATTGTTTTAAAGAGGGTATAGGAAAACTCGGAATTTTGGTTCAGCCTACAGGGTGGTCAAAAAACAAAAAGTTCTTAGATTATGTTTTGTTCTCGCATTTGAAAATCCAACAACAGTTAAATTATTTTTTATGTTACTCGGTTCAGATATGGTCGCCATTTTTGACTCAGTAGATTAGACATTTTTAACATTGGTATATGCTTGCTAAATTGCTAATAACTATGTTTGGGTTTGTCATAGAGAGTTGAAATAAACCCCATTATATTCAGCACATTTCAAGCTATCTGATAAGTATACAATAAGTATATAATAGTATAGTCCCTGGTTTCACCAGAGATATTTGATATTAAATATCGTAAAAATGATAATAAAAAATCATGAGCTTGTTATAAAAAAAATGGAAGTAGTGAAAGGGCTAATTTTGTATCACAAACTCAACTTTATCACAAGCTAAGTGCCTCTTAAAATCAGTTAAATCTATATTCTCACTATGGCTGTGGCATTCAAAACATCAAAAAATCTTTATGAAGAATGATTTTTTGGCGAGAAATAAATGTTTTTATCAATTACAGGTATAGTTAGGTCCATATGGGGACAACTGTATACCGCTGCAACCGGCGGTATTCACAAAATATTCTTTATAATTTATTGTGTTTGAAAGGTTTTATGTATTTTTTCTACATATTTTTGTATAATAAATAAACCGGAAAAAAAGAATATAAACTAAGCCAAAATGTCAAACTTATATCGTTTTTTGGACGTCGTGTTATCTTGCGAAAACATTTCACGACAATTTATTAATTTTCCTTAATAATGTGTATTAATACCTTCTTAAGGGCGCCTTACCCTATGGGCAAAATGGTCATTTGCCCAGGGCTCCCAACAACAGGGGGGCCTGAAAGAAGTATTTTGAAAACTAATTTCTGTGATTTTCTCTGCGAGGCCCCAAACCAAGCGAATTTCAGCATTGGAGCTCTGAGCATTGAAGCCCTGCTCGTGGTCTCCAATGACAGAGGAGGTTTTAGCAGTTAAACTGAACTAATAATTATCTATTATTCAAAGATAGTAATGAGAGACCCTTGACAAAGTTGTATGAAAAATGATAGGAATTTTTCGCAGATTTTCAGTCGACACTTTTGTTATGGAATTTTATTTGGCAAAGATTGAATGCGACAAATGAAGGTCTGATATTTAAAATTTCAATCAGCAAAATGGAGTCAATCTTTTAAAATTCTTATCTATAAACAGTCTGGGCAAAAAGAAACGTAACCTGTCAATATTTGGGTCTCTGAAAACCTGAAAGACTGTCTCTGGCTATTTCGTATTTATCGCTAAATTTATTTAGAAAACTTTATTTGCCTGTTACCATAATACATAGAATGGTATATAATCGTGTCAAAAAAGTTTCATGATTTTAGCGGAAATATGTCCTTCTGGGTCACCCCGAACATTTTTACCTATAGGTAAGAAAAAATGTCTGTGTGTGTGTCCGTTTGTACCGCTGTGTGTGTGTGTTTTGTAACGACAAATCCGGAAAAAATAGTTTGATGACTAAACTTAGAGCTGAAAGTAGTTTTGTTCAAAAGGAACTCGAGGTTTACTCTTAGCATTTTTCAACGATTTTGCAAATGAACCGGTATTTCTGTAATTTAGTGAAAATAGTGAAATAATAAATTAAAATAGAGAATTTTTTTATAATTTAGTCTATGAAATTGTTTGATAAAATTAATAGTTTAGCTACATGAGCAAATTCTATTTTATCGAGATCGGTCGTACTGCATTAAAACTAGTTAGCCAGGATTTGACAGATATTTTTAAACTAATGGACTGACTGTATTGTGACAACATCAGTCTTGCGTTGTGAGACACTGCTAAATAGTATGATAAGATAATTTTTTTACTAGTTATTATTAACTTTTCAGCAAATGTTATTCTTGATAAAAGCTTCTGGGTTGTAATTATCTGCTTGCATGTACCGGGTGTTCCCAAAGCTATGAAAACTTCTTAAGAGTCAAGAACCTTTATGTCCAAAGCTATGCAAAAATGTTATTTCATAATAGTATTTAGAAATATTAGAGGTCATCAAATACGAAATTATAATCTCATTTTGTATTGCATATACCGGGTGTTTTTATAAAAGATAACATTTTTACTATCAATTTCTCGAAAAATTTTATTGTTTATAAAAGTGCTTAAACCTAAATTGCAAATATTAGAATGTAAGTATTTGCTTGCATGTACCGGATGTTACCAAAACTATGAAAAACACTGTAGAGTAAAATACCTTTATGTTGAAAGCTATGCAAAAATTTTATTTAAAAAAGTATTTCAATTTTATTAGAAGGCATTAAATAGGAAATTATCGTCACCTTCGACGTTCCATATACCGGGTGTTCATGCAACGACGAAAGAGATTGTAATTTCGTATTTAATGCCCTCTAGTATTTCTAACCACTTTTTTTTCAAACAATTTTCTACCTATCTTTTAAAATAAATGTAGTTTACGCTTAAGTTTTTCATAGTTTAACACCCAGTAGGTACAAGCATGCAGATAATTGCATTCTAGTAGTTGCATTTTAGGTTTAAGACAATCAAGAGGCCTTATGAAGAATAAAAGTGTCTGAAAGTTAATAATAAATATTGTTCCCATATTATGGGTAACTCCTTCTGGGGACATACTGTATACACTTCAACCGCAGCGCAAGGGTTCTTCGATATTAATGACCATTATTTACTTAATCTTTATAGATTATATTATGTTGTGAAAGGTTTTGTGTATTTTGTTCCCATATACTTTGTGTAATAAATAGACACAAACATCTTTCAACCCCGGAAAGAAAGAATACAAACTAAACAAAACTGTTAACAAATTTCATCTTGCAATGTGTCTTGCAACGACGTGTGCCATCATTTCAAAACATTTCACAACAATTTATTAATTTGTTTTAAATAACGTTTGTTATTTAAATTTACGTTGAATTAATTACTGCAAGATAACTGCTACAATTTACCTGCACACAATATACAAAGAAATAAATATGCCAGGGAAGGCGACGAATACCATGCTTAAGGTTATGTATGGAGGTATCAATAAACACTTACGGCGTATGTCAAAAACTACCCGAAAATTATGCACCGGGTCGGGATACGATAGTTCAGACACTTCACTTCGCGAATTAACAACAATACTACACAACTACGATCTAAAATCTATCCACTAGCATAGCACGTAACGAAATGAACAAAGAAAACATCTGCGCGTGTGGTGAATTTCGGAAAAACACGCAAAAAACTGGTGGTCTTGCATCGCAGGCAAAGTTCCTGGCCTGGTATGCACGTATGCAACAAGTAATGGTATTGAATCCCAGAAAATTCTGAATATTTCTTATCACTATAACTTAGCGGATTATGGGCATATAAAATCTAATTTTATAATAACACTACTGTAATCTACTAGCTGGAATTCATTCAATTATTAGTTTGATAATTACGTACCTATACATTTAAATTGAATGTTGATTTTCGCATTTTACCGCAATACGGTCACGATTTTGTAATTTTTGCAAGTGTACAAAATTAATCGTTATTAAATATCGCCCAGAAATCGCAATTTTTTATTAAATACTGTGGTTTTCAAACTGCAAGCGCCCCAATTTAGAGATATATTTCCAGGCTCTATCCCTATCATAATATGGGTATTCCAATATCAACATTTCCTTTTCTTAATAATTCTATATGTATTTACATTGAATACCGTAAATAATTTTAGTTTTGTGTTAAATATTTAACATAAACACTTGTCCAATTTTTTTGAGAATACATAATTAAACAAAAAGTACACAAAAAAAGTAAATTTGATAGTTTGTGGTTATTTTTTGGCAAATGTGAAGTAATAAAGACGTTAAGCTGCCAGGCTCACAATCTAAAAAAAATCTGATGTGGCCAGGCACATGACTTTATCATACAATATATAAAATGAATAGTTTAACTGCATGAGATTCTATTTTATCGAGATCGATCGTGTCTGCATTAAAATAAAACAAGTTAGCCAGGACTTGACAGATATTTTTATAATGTTGACAGTATGTATTGTCAAATAGTCAGCGCACAGAGTCCTTTCTATAAATTGACGTTTTTATTTTCTTGATTTTGTATGGTATAGTCAGCGTTTGACACTACCTACTGCCATTAGATTGAAAATAATTGTCAAATCCTGGCTAACTAGTTTTAATGCAGACACGATCTCGATCACATAGAATTTGCTCATACAGCTAAACAATTAATTTGACCAAAAAATGCCATAGACATAAATTATACAAAATTTCCTCTCATTTAACTTATGCAACTATTTTGACGAAATTACAGCAATGGCAGCTCATTTGCAAAATCCTTGACAAATGCTTAGAGGAAACATCCAGTGATCCTTTGGACCCATTTGAACCAAAAGCTTTTCAGCTCTAAGTTTGGTCATAAAACTTCTAAATATGAACTTTCGTCCCGATACCTTTAGTTGCTTCTCCGGAATTGTATGATAAAGTATACTGCGTATGATAAAGTAAAAACTATGGAAATGACCTGTCATAGCTTTTGTGTTAAAATCAATGTTGACCTGTGTAAACATCAATTCTTCCTTTTAACAAAACTGCGTCATTTACTTCTTAATATAGTTTCAATACAAATGGTACAATAAAATGGGTCAATTCAATACAATGGTTTTGACGTTTCTGGAAATTCTAACCCGTTGCCTTGGTAAACCAAATCAAAGAGGTATCAAATGTGTCTTGTTCACACAAAACTAATATTTCTTTTGGAAAATTATTAAACCAAAAACACTGATGCGTCCATTTCAAAAGATCATGCGACGCAGAATCGTACATATAGGGCACGTATCGATTTTAAATTTGAAACGTGAATCAAATCCCTACCACAATATCATTGCTAATAAAAAAAAACATGAACATCGCATAGGCGGTTCACAAGAAATACGATGGGGTGATTGACCAAAACTTGTAGGAGTGCAGATTATATCTTCTTGGTAACGCCAGCAGACCAAGAAAATCGGTAGACCAGCAAATCCGACAGACTAGCTTATCTACTCGTCTAGCTGATCTATCAGCTTGTTTTGCAGACTTAATTATACCATAGCTATCACATCTTCTTCAAACTATTGGGTCGTGACCATAAAGTGACATACAAGACCACTGCCCAAGAGAAATTAGGGATGCAGGTTGGTGTCTTAATAAAACAAATGTTCCTAACAAAACTGCTGACATTATGTCAAAAGCCACACCAAATTCCCAATTTTTAAAGAGAAAGAACATAACCAACATAAACGTGAATTTATCTTAACAATTAATAAAAGAAAATTCTTTATTCATTTTCATGTAGGACAGGGAATGAAATAAATAACACAAATTAAAATTACATTATGTATTAAATAGTATTCACAAGACAATACACATACTCTCTCTTAATACTAAACTAAAAAATAATTTATAAATAAAAGACAGTAATGAATTGTACAAATGATGATGACAGATTGTAAAAATATCGAAATGTGAATAACACAATGATATTGCTACGAGGTTCACTTCTTTACAAGTACAAGATTACATGTAAAAACTGAAAGAAATGCTTGCTTGTATTTTTGGTAATGTACAAATATTGCTCAGATATTATCAGTTTATTTTTAGTTGCTAAGAGTAACTTATATGTACTATGTGGTTGTGAAAAATATATACAACACATTATGTTTTATTCCTAACGATTGAAAACTTTTTGGTTGAAACTGGACACCGTTTGTAAAATGTAGGTATAAAATAATGATTATGTTGAGAAGTATTTTCGTCGAGCACTACTAATGGAACACTTTAGTTCTAAGAATATAAAAAAAAACAATTCTAACATAATCACATATTAAAAAATGTCAATAAATAGTGTGCATATACAAAAATAACTAACTACTGTATACAAGAACTTTATACAAATGAATATTTTCTTCTTGACAATTACGTGTTGACAATTTTTTTCTCATAAAAATAAAATTGCGCCTGAATATTCCGCCTAATACAAATCACTTTAAAAATATTTGGCATCATCTCATTTATTAACATTATAATAAATTCTTGATTATTATCTTCCTCGTTCAATTTGAAAACGATTGCTGTGTCAATATACAATCATTAATATAGTATGCTTTTACTTTGTCAAAAATATATATCTAAGTCTACTTGAGGGGAAGGGGGTGTTTTATAATTATTACACATGTACTATACACTATAATGTCAATATATATTTATATATTATAATTCTTATACGAAATATGTCATGAAACGATTTTCATTTTAAAATTTTAGAAGACATCCTCTTTAATTACGCGAATATTGAAATCATCAACAATTTACTCAATCGCTCTGGAATTTCATATGTAAAAATAAGTGATATATATTCGTAAAATACTTATGGCATATATATTTTTAAATTATATGTGAATGTTCTTCTTCTTGCTGATCTCTTAAATAATTTCTTTCGTAAAAGGTAACTGTTCATTTTATAAATAATAAAAAAATAAATTAATAAAACAATGAAAGCATACTTCATCTTTTAACACAATTTACGGGGTACCTAAACTAAATATTTGGTGAACACATTTCCTTAAATAATAATAGTAATAAAATATAACACTTACCGGGTAAAAATAAATAAATAATGAAATGGCAGTTGACTCATTCGGAGCAATATAAAATAAACTAAAATTCATAAATTAACTAATAAATACCTTAACATTACATCTTTAAATTAACCTTAAATTACATTAACTATATGACTTTGCCAACCGAAATACAACTCTAATTTATGCTCACGGGTAAGAAATTCAATTTGTACTGTTGATGGTTTAGGGTAAAACTCTTCACATCAGTATAACGAGATCAATATAGGCACTATTGATTGATAATAATCTATGAATTTACAAAATGGGATTACAACTCTATCGCTAATACTGCTCGTTAATATTTTAGCTTTACTTCTAGCCATTAACACACCGTTTAGAATAGAGAACATATTCTAGTAAGTTTAGCTGCTTGCTATTCAAATTTTATCGAGACAACATTCACATGCCTACATCCTAATACAAAGTGTACGAAAAATAATCAAACAACCAAAACTATCTATACACTGTACAAGGATTTTTCCGGAGACTTTTTATATCGTATAAAATCACTATCAAAATGATTGCGTTTCTTGGTACGGACCAGAAACTATACAAGGATACATCGGGAATAGCGTCGTAAGAGACATAGTTGGCGCACGTATTAGTAATTCACCATCACGTTCCAACCCTTTCGAATCGTCGAGATCAAAACTCAATTTCTGATTATTACTCTCGCTCAACCCGAGCTTTTTCAACCTAGTTTTTTCCTCCCACTGATCCCACCCGTGCTTAGGCTTATTCAAATTCCTATGCTGATAATAAACAAGCGAAATCCTCGTCGGAGATAACCGATTTGGTTTCTTCAGAGCGGTGGTTGCGTGCAACTCGTGCTTAGCGCACTCAAATAACACAGAACCATGCGTCAGAGCTATTGCAACACCACCAATCTGAGAATCCAAAAACGATTCAGCGTTATCAATCACGTCAATCACTTTTCCCAAAGATTCAATTGGCTCCGATATAGGAGTAGTGACCGGCGGCCAATTTGAATCAACGAAATACGACTGAGGTGGCACAGGAAACGGAGTTAACCTCGATTTCCCATAATCACCGATGTCATCGAAAGGATTGCACAGATGGTAAGTATTCGGATTGATATTTTGGTTGTTGTTTAAAAAGTGCGGGTTTGGATGGGGGTATGAGTAAGCGTACGGTGGTTTATAATAGAAGTTTTTGCTGATTGAGATTTGTTGATCGTACCAGATGTCTGACGGCGTTCGATAATGGGGTAAGTTAGGTCTCGGATAAGTTAGGTTATAAAATGGGGAATTCGAAACTGAGATTGTTTTATGATCGTAAGACTGTTGGGGTTCAAGAGATTTACGATGTTCAAGTGAAATATTGTTTTCTATCAAGGAAGGCGGGCAGTAATTATAATTCGGGATGTGATGAATTGGAGATGGTGCCATCTCCGGTACTTTATATGGATAAGGTGGCCCTCTAAGCGGCGTACTCGAAAGACTGTTATACCAACCCTCGCGACTATTTACAATCCCTGTACTATAATCGATAATATTATTACCAGGAGTACCAATACTTGAGTTAATTAAAGAATGGTTATTATTACTGTTGCTAATACCTGAGTGGCTATCTTGTACTTTATTTTGCATAAGTTGCGTATTTTGTGTATAGTTGCTTTGTGCTGACTGACTCGTATAATCAAATCGGTTCATCAACGACGGTTCCTGTTTGATGCTCGGATATGTAAAGGCAGTGTTGGGATTATTCGGGATGAAGTTTTTCGGAGTGAATCGGCTGCCACTGAATATATTCGGATGATGATGGAACCACGGGTTTTCTTCGTACGGTTGATGGAAGCCGTTCGGAAGCCAGGCGGGCGGTGATTCTAGTTTCGTGCTCGAGACGTGGTTGCTCTGCAGGACTTTGTTATCCTGCATTTTTATTGGAGTTTGAGGTGTTTGAGATCGCGATGATTCGTATCCGGACGACGTGCTCGATCGTGAGGAGATATTGTCCTTTTTCGCGGGCGTGTTGTGTTGTTGATTGTCGTTGTCTGTCTCCGTCTTTTTTTTCCGTCTGCGGCATGGTTGGAGGGGGACTGTACGAAGCCGAACTTCGCATTCATACCTGGAAATAAAGTCTTATATTTAGAATATAAGTATTACAAAAAAATATGAACACATTTCAAAAGTTGCCTTTTGAGTGTATTTCACGTTTAGTATAAGATGATAGTATAGTAATTTCATGGAGGAAGATGGAGTCGCTATACGCTATACTTTTAGCAGTGAGAAAATGACCCCGGGGGGCGGGACTAACATGACACTAAAGTACCCTGACAGTTGGCCGCCTACCAGGTCCAGATTAACACTGAAATTGACCAGAAATTTCAAGAAATTTTTCCTGTAATATATTGTAATGTGCCGAGCGTGTACATTATATAAAAACGCTATATGAAAACTTTTAAGAATTTATTTAATCTAATTTTTATAACAAATACGTAATAAACATATTTCAAAATATGTTCGTGCGTTCGGCCGGTACAAGCCTGTACATTGTTGACATATACGGTCGTAGTGACGTATTCCCGCGTAATTTCCATGCCTATTATTGGTCTGAATTTACCATGTGTTGCGTTAAAATGTTTGACGGATTAAAATTGTTTGTAGCCGCCATCACTTAGTGACCAGAGCTAATTGGCTCAAAACACTAAGAAAATAAATAAAGTTCAGTGATTGGTTCTAGAGTCGTGGGAAATGAAATATGTCCCACAACCCGCGGGGTATGAAGATCCAAGAGTAAAACGTTTCTCATCTGTGTGGGGAATGGTTGGTATTATTTATCATAAACTTCCATGGTAATGAATGCATCCATCACTAGGAATATAAAAACGTACTTACTTATTTAAAACTTCAATACTGCCATCTTTATATTTAGCCTCCTGTTGCTCCTTTGACCCATACTCATCAGTCCCATCGACGGTATAAAGCGGTAAAACGTGCAACTGTTCGTCTTCGTGTTTCTTGAAAGATCGATCCTTCGTTAGCGTAACAACGGCCGTACAACCGTTGTTCATGTTGTGAGAATCCTTATGAGCGTGTGCGCAAAAATCCATGCACGCGGTAACACCGGAAAACGGCCTACCGTCTTTCAACCCGAGTCTGCACTCTTCGGCTTCGCATTCGTGGACGCATTGATTCTTAAACGATTCCGGAGCGAGAACTTTGTACAATGGCGATAGGGAAGTGGTCAAATTCTGGAGACGCGTCTCCATATTTTCCTCTTCACTCTTTTCCGTAAGGCGAAACTTACGGACGATTTTCGAACGGGCGAATTTACAACCATTGTAGTACATGCTCCAGGAACAACCGAACGAAAAACTTGCGCCGCACGTCTTCGCGTCTAGCCCTTGACACGCGCAACTTCTCTGTTCGTTCGTCGCGCATCTCCGAGTGGTCGGCAGACCGAATTTATTTAATTTTTCGGTTAATGTTGAATAGAGGGAATCCGCATCCGGTTGCAGTATTCCTTCCCAAGCAACGATGCAAACGACGATGTAAGCAGAAGGGCATACGTGCCCTTGACGATGTTTTACCACAACTAGATATTTTTCGTCGGAATTCGATCTTCGAATAATCTGTAAAATCGCAAAGAAATAACGATTAATTAAGGTAAAATATAACGGAAAAAACATATCTTACCCATTTCGCTAAGGGACACCCCTGTGGAGTTTTCCCTTCCTTTCCGGTGTATCGCACTTTTTCTATTCTAATTGCTTTTCCGGTTACACCGGTCCTCTCTTCAAAGTCTTTTCGTAAATTTGTTAAACTATTTGAGCAACCTGCAAAGAAAAATTAAACAATGTTTAATTATAATAATACTTTTCGAGTAGAAGAGATGTTCCATAACTCAAAAAACAAGCAAATTTGCACATAAAGACAGACACATAAAGACAGATTTGTTGTCATATATAAGACCACGGAACTGAAAAATGTGAATAAACACAACTTCGTATTTTGATAAGAGAACATAACCTTTAAGGGTAACTTAAGCTACGCTTAAAATTGAAGTGTCACCAGTGCAGTTGAGCCTTAGTTGTCTTAAAATCTATAGATTGATCAGATTTATAATTAAAATCACCGAAAAAAGTCTTTTGCAGAAACATCAACTGTACAAAACCAACAAAAAGAAAAGTTTCAAAAAATATTCCCACTATAAACAAATCTCAAATTGAAGAAAGTAAGATACAGGAACAAGTTGAGGCATATTAAATCATGGCCATACATACCTAAGTGAGTGTAATAATTTCCCGGCTCTGGAGGCAGCTTATCCGGTGGGAAACAATTGCAAGCCGGAATATCCGTACTCAACGCCTTAATCTTCTCGTCTTCCAAGAGCATACCTTGATTCTCAAGTTTAATAGTTTTACCATTCACATCGATACGGTCAATCAGATGACTTTGACCAAAACCGGCCAAAGTACTATTCACCTTCATCGGGCCATCGACTGCATTCCCGTGCAGAAATTCTTGTTTTATCCCATTTTCGGGATAGCGCATAAATTGAGCATTCTCTTTCGGTAAGTTGTGGTTCGGTTGGACCAATAGGGGAGTACTAGATAGGGGTGTACTCAATAGGGGAGTACTTGATAGGGGAATACTCGATAGAGGAGTACTCGATAGAGGAGTACTAGATAGAGGAGTAGTTGATAGGGGAGTACCGGGTGTGGTACTCGGGTGCGGAACGCCACCACCGCCGCCAGTTAGTTCTGGAGGGCGACGATGGTGGCTATACCATAAAAAATGACCGGTCTTATTTTCGTTCTCGGCCTGGTTAGTCTCTTCCATCTTCCTATCCGCACTCTGGTGCTTATTCAGTATCATCGTTTTAAGTCTCGAATTCAGTTCTATTCGATTCGTTTGAGAGTATTGGTCACCACCGCAGAGGTTATCATCGTGCTGCTGGATTTGCTCAGGATGATGCGGCATGTTGCTTACGCTGTCTTTGGGTTGCTCCGCTTGCTGGGCTATGTGTGGCTCCCACATCATATTCTCAGAATTTATTTGCTGCCAGTGAGCTTGCTGCTGTTGGTGTTGTTGTTGGTGTTGTTGCTGCTGTTGTTGTTGCTGTTGAAGATGTTGTTGTTGCTGTTGTTGTTGTTGTTCTTGTATATTCCCGCTATACTGATTACCTGGGTATCCACTAGAGTTGTGTGAAGCTAGCTGCGGATTGCTGTTCACCTGTGGATACCCAGGTTTCTCGTTTCCCGAATTCGCGTTGACGTAACTCGGGGTACTATTCGAACCCGGACTAAAGTTCGTACTGGAAACCGCAGTAAAACCGTTACTCTGATTCTGGAAGTTCTGATTATTCGCTGGAGCGTTGACGACGCTATTAACGGAGCTGGGCCTCGACTGGTTGTCGCCTGTCGGTGTCGGGGGTGCCGCGTACCCCTGGTTGTTCACATACTCCTGATGGTACTGACCGGATATGTTACTTCTCGGCGTCGTCGGTTGTTGCGCTGGCACTGGACTGGGTGTATGGGAATAGCTCCCGTTGGCCCGTGGAGGTTCACTTGGTGGCCGAGCGTTGGTCAGGACTTGCACAGCGCCCGTGTAGAAGGTGTTGGTCTCAAAAGCAGGCTGTTGGTACGTGGTCTGATATATCCCGTTCGGGTACTGCTGGGGGTACGCTTCCAGTGGAGTTCCTTGACTTGGCGCAGCGATCTGCTGGATGAACTGACCTTGAGGCCAAGCTGTAATGAGAAAAAAACAAGTTTTGATTGACATCCTTGAAGATTTAGGCGAAATGAAGATGGAAAAGCTATTTTTTTCAGGAACTTACTTTGGGCTGGTTCCGTCTGCCAAACTGGCGTTGAGAATCTACCCGGATCAGCGTAGAACGGCATTGGGGCCTGAAAATAATAATAAATAATACGAATTAATAAAGTAATTAATTAAACACTTTAATGATTTATTAGGAAACGTTGCTTCATTTCGAAGGTAGAGCAGCATTGTTATTGATGTTAGGCTACGTGAGACCGGTGCGATGTATAAACAACGTTATAGAGCTTGTGTGGAGACATCGTTGGATCTACAAACCGAAGCACACAAACAAAAACTTCTCAAGATGACATCTTACATGGTGTAGAATCATTTGTTTACTGATTTTAATCAAATTTTCACATGACCGTAATGTAATAGCTCATTTTGTGGACTTGAAAATGTAATCAATTCATACGCAAACCGGCAATCATTTATAGAAGTTTGGATTGCAATTTGCTTGAAGACTTGAGAGGTAGAGACTTTGGAAGGTTCGATGACCCCTGTCAATAATAAAACCAGAATAAAGTGGCTTATCGGCCGAGCTACGAACCAAACTGATATCGACCATACGTTCGTAATCGCTTATGCGTTGCGACTTGCAAGATCCCAGAAAACAATAAATGTCCCAATACCGACACTGAACGCAAACACTAAACTAATTGTTATTATTATCGTGACAAATGCAAATTTGCGACAGTTGTTTACAATCTTAAATGAATTGCTCCGGATTGTTGCCCTGTATGGTACTATGTTACAAGCAGATATTGTTATCCGACCATAGCTGTTTCACACATGAATGATACGCATGTTCCGATAACGATATCTCGTAGTAAAATGGAAAATATGCTGCTGGTTTGTGTGTGATAACCGCGATAAACGCTGAAGAAATTCATTGATTTTGATATAATTCCACATGAGGTATTATTATATCGAGTTACTGATTTCACTAAAATCAGCAGCAGCAACCTTTTAAGGTTGGAATCGTTTGATTTCAGATTACAGCAATTTCAAACCACTGTTTCAACTTTTTGAGCTCATATGTATTGTCCGTCTATTGATTTTGTGCCTAGTAAATTATATATACCACGCCAATGATCATATTAAAGCAGTAAATATGTCATTTGCATATGGTGAGCGGAAAATGGCGAAAGCTCCATTTGAAATCATTGATTATTTAACGGAAAGCTTTGTCCGGCTTTTGTTCGTAAAGCTGCAAGCGAGGGCAAAATTATGACGTGATAAAATACCCCCTCCCCTTCCCTTCAAAGCAAATCATGTCGCATGTGTTTTAAATATTTAATGAATTCGTGTTTGCACGTAACTCATTCGAACAAATTGTTTAATAATTTGACCATATTTAAATATTGGTCTTAAGTACCTTTACAGCAGAAATTTTAAAAAGCTAGACTTGAGTAATACAGTAAAATCTGGTAGAAAAAAAAATCTGGTAGTGCGTATGTAGTAGTGGTGTGTGTAAACAAATAGTAATACAAAACGAGGCAAGAATCTATTATTGTAATTGTTATGCAGGGTCGGCCTCTACACTAATAAACTGGTGTCACGTCAACGTTGTGAAGGCCAAAAACCCCGAGGGGGGGGAGAAAGATAACACCCCAACTTTGCGATAGGTCAGTGCCAGTCTAGCAAGGGTAAAACCTTCAGATCTACCCCAAAACCATCCCCCTATCATTGTCAAATCACCACCACCGCAGGGGTTGTGGGTTGATGCCAATGCAGACGTAAACGACATATTTTATATTATATATCTGTAAAAGCACGAAAACGGAAGAATCACACACCCACATTCGCTTTGATTATTTATATTTTCAGTTTTCAGTAATTTAAAATGATTTAATTATTAAGTGTTTAGTAATTTCGGTGACACTCAAATTCATAACCTAACCTGCATTATTTATCGAGTGCCTCTACTAGATAATTAAAAACTGGGGTTTCGGTTGCAAAAATTGCATTTACCCAAACTATCAGTACCAAACTTTATTCAATTTCTCAAATAGTCATACTACGTATGATAAAGTAAAAAGGTTGTTGATCTGATGATTAATATTTTGGCTTCTAGCATACTGTATTTTCGGGTATTACCACGTCTTCAGTGCTACAAAAGATTATAAATAATTATGCTCAATATTCCAAATAAGTTTTAAGGTTAATATACCGTCTTACAAACTTTCTTGCATTTATTCGCGACATAACAACATTGCTATCCGCACTTGAAATACACATTGACTTTGTGAACACCAAGATGTTCCAATATTGTTTCACATAGCGTACGTGTGCGCGTGTTTCTCCTCCTCACGGCATTCTCCATACATTTGCGTGTTGAATTGACGTTTCGCAACCGCTGACGTTCTGAATACTGTCAAAAGTTTCAAAATATCCTGGCTACCTACTATTAATGCAGGCACGATTTCGATCAAATAGAATTTGCTCCTGCAGCTAAACTATTAATTTTACCAAAAAATGTTATAGACATAAATTATACAAAATTTCCTCTTCATTAGTTTATTATTTATCTATTTTGACGACATTACAGAAATGGCGGCTCATTTGCAAAATCGTTGCGAAATGCAAAAATTAGTAAATACCCAGTTCCTTTGGACCCTTTTGAACCAAAAGCTTTTCAATTTTAAGTTTAGTCATGAAACATTTCTCCGGAATCGTATCCACAAAAATCAGGTACACACATACACACACACACATACACACACAGACATTTTTTGTACCTTGGTCAAAAATGTTCAGGGGACCCAAAAAGACCTATTTCCGCTAAAATCTCAATTTTTTTTCGGCACGATTACAATACTTTATTATATAAATGCGTATGATAAAGTAAAAATACACTGACCGACAAAATTGAAGTAACGCCTGATCTTTAACTTTGGTAATCTTTAATCTTTTTATAATCTTAAAGTAAGTTTTACCAGTGTTAAGAAACTGGCTAGATTTTAAACTGAAATTGTGACGACTCTTATTATTGTACATATATTAAAAATCTGTCAATTTCATTTAAATCGTATAAAAAACTGTCTCTTTGCTACCACACTCCCGGACGACTCTTATTATTGTACATATATTAAAAATCTGTCAATTTCATTTAAATCGTATAAAAAACTGTCTCTTTGCTACCACACTCCCGCACACAATCACCTCAATAATTTTGTGTTTACATCACACTGATCTCACGTAGTCTATGGGCACGGACACACATTGAGCGTATAGCGGAGCGGAGAGCGTTTTCTGTATGTGCGATAATATAGAAAACGTTTTGCGCTGCGCTATAAGCTCGATGTGTGTCCATGCCCTAAAGGTGCGTTCCGATTGGTGGTAATGCTGGTGGTAGCAGACGAAATTATAGAATGTGTTTTTCGCCAGACGTGATAATGACACATATTAGTTGCATATACTATGAGCGCCAAAAAAAATTCGTACAGCTATTTTTTACATAATGTAACACTTGCTTGCTTTTATTTGTCAATTTGAGAGCTGATGCGTGTTTCGTACTTAGATTAATGTCAGATTGACAGTGTATAGGTTATAAAATAACCATTTACAAACGTAACAAATATATGTTCAGTATATTTGGTTGCATATGTGGTTTACGACATTTTTTTTGGCGCGCGTAGTACATAAACATTAGTCACTAGCAATTTTCTATTAGAAATACTATAATGGCGTCTACAACCACTGCCATTACCACTAATGAACACCGAGCATAATTGCCAAATAATTCTTTATAAAAATATGTTATTTAAAAACCCTGTAATATCCCATTATAATAATATAAATTATATCTCACCATTGGTTGTTGTTGGACGGCTTGTTCTGGCTTCAACATGTGGACTGGTTGAGGACTAGGTCTTGACGAAGGTACACTAGCTTCTGGCACAGAGCTGTTGGGGAGTGAGACTGATGCGTTCGGTTTTCTTCCTCGATAGCTCTGAAACCAAACAAAAGAAATTGAAAATCATCATCCCCCATTAGACCTAAGAACAAGACCGACGAAAATACCGCTCGTGGCATCTTAAAACCACCACAAAATAACGAGGAATGTCGCGCCGGCCTAGTTATAAATTAATTTCGGAAAACTGCTCTTGAAACATCAAATTAATTAATTCAATTAATCCTCGAACAGCTGGAGGCCATCCAGGTAGATTATTTGGCTTCCAAAATACTAATTCGGTAGCACCCTGAGGCCTATTGAGTTAGTTTACGGTACATAATTTGACCTGACGTTTGAATGGAGCAATACACAATTCACTTATATAGAAGGAAACTCGAAAAATATGGATTTCTTCAATACCCTATGGGATTGCTTGAGCTACTAGACCAAAATGTGCAAGTAACCGTCGATTATAGTTATGGGCCCATAATGGTTATACAATTTTTAGCGGTTCTCTACCTGCTTTGTTCTCTATTATATACCCCATCAACTAAAAATAGATGCTCGAAGAAATAAATATTTAAAATGATATTCCTGTACGCATTATTTTCTAATGACTAATAATAATTGAGACTAATAACTGATGACTTATAACAACTATCGCATGTATGAATTATTAATATATGATATTCGATCCCGTGCAAAAGAAACAAGCAAAGATAATGAATACAAAGACCAGTAACTGACCCATAATGTCCTATTATCAGACACGGTAATTCCCCCATGATTTGAGACACGGTTGTTTATATATTTTTATCTATCTGGTCTAAACAACAGTTTTATACACGGCGGTGTAATGCCCAGTTTTCTCCAACTCAGTTTAAACTGTGGTTTAACTTTAGATTAACTGAACTTAACCTAAAATAGTAGATGGGCGGTTTTGATGGGCTTATTTTTAATATATTATCAATAGAGTCCTATTAGAAAAGTAGGTCGATATTATAGAATTTTACTCATTTTGAACTTTAAAGGAATGTTGAAATTTAATAGATTTAGGTTATCAACGACTAGATTAAGGTTAGTTTTCGTGGTTATTGAAGATGAAATTGCTACTTAAACATCAAGGAAACAATATTCAACCAGAAATATTTAAAATAAATGTTTGTTTACAGTGTTGCCATGTGTACAACCACTTTGTCATACAAAACAATGTTAGTTCAGCTACTATACTGTGTTTTTACTATAAAAATATGAAATAACTATTATTTTTTCATCCGAATATGTCCATAGGTCATTAAAATAGTTTTGTTGGAAAGATTTTTCGGTTCTCCATTACGCGGTTTAGTTGATCTTAGGTTTACTTGAATTGAAAGCCGTTTTAATCTGCGGTTTAATCTTTAATTTAGTAAGTTTAGTTTAGGTAAACTTCAGTGTAAACCAATATGGAAAAACCGGCCATAATTTGTGGCAATAGACAACTAGTACATTGTAGTAGTTACATTGTAGGTTATGTGAGGTAACAAAGATTCAGCAAAACATGACAGGTGTCAGCATCTAGGGGATTTTATTGTTTGGAGTTAGTTTGTTTAAATAAAACATACTAAACTTTTTAAAATGAATACTTCTATGTATATACAAAATAAATACAGAGATAAATGAGGCCATAATTGTTATGCTAACATTTATAAAATTTCAAGTATTTCTGAATATAGTCTTGACCTGTATTGTAGCTAAGTAGGTATGTATATAGAAAGATTATGTTATCGTTCCTAAATAAATAGTTCAAGACAGTATCAGAAATCCATAATTATCACAATAATCCTGGTCGTTTTGGATGGCATATCGTAGCCAAGAGCCGAGTTTTTAAAAGCAATTTTAATTATAAATCATGCTCTAATAATGGTATATGTAGAAAATAATTTTTAAAACGAGGAAAAGAAGTAAATAGAGCATATATCATGCATTTATATTTAATTAATAATAGAAACTATGGCGGTTAATGTAAGAAAAATATTAAATCAGTTTATGTTTGGTCTATTTTAAGAAAATAAAAGCCAGTACGGTTGGAAAAATCTAAAAATACCGAACGTGCCACACAGTAGCACCACAGACCTACGCGTGGTCAGGCTGTACTCGTAATTTTTCTTTATCTAATCTGTTGTACACTCAAACAGCATGTTTCTTACAAATACATACATATTCGAACCAAGGACGCAACTTTGGCACGTAACACTCAATAATTCAATACAATAACAGCATTAATAACGCATAGAACCGAAACGTAAAGTACATATAATTTCTTGTTTACTTACAATTCCGGTCAAATCGGCGGATAAGAATTATAAACGAATTCGCGCGTTGTAATTATGAAAATATCGATTTTGGTATGGGGTTGACAACACCCGCCGTCAGGGCACTATGAAAAACCGTCAACAGAAGTATAGTCGGCACCGGTTTCAGCAAAACGCATACTTTTATGTAATCGTTGTGGCTAAAAAGTACAAGAAAGCGATGGGTCGCGCCGCGCGTTGAAAAAAGTTCGTATGACACGGTATATATTATTATAGAAACTAACGCGGTAGTGTATATTTGCCCTTCCATCATAAATTAAAAGCGGGTGGTTCTAGGAAAGATCGACGTCGCGCAGAATACAGGTTAATTTTCCACGTCCGCGTACCCGCCGTTGTTAGGGACGTACGTCTTTTACAGGAAGCCACAGCCCCCGATTTCAAACGAGTGCCCGCGGAATCGCGCGACTTTTATTTCTACCGCCATATTATCAAAACTCGCAACATTTTATCAATATTTCCGCGTGCAAGATGCACTATCTCAATTTTACATATTTTATTCCGATTAAATACAATCTACAATAACTAAATATTATTATTTCAAAGTTAAACACTGAAATACTGATTTAATATCCCCAAAATTGTAATAACATTACTAATAATAACAAAAGAATCACTGAAATTATAGGCTATTAATAGTGGTGCCATCTATCGGTTTCAAGTTGTACTTGTGGCAGGAAAAAATGTAAGCCTGGTGCGTATGCAACCACTTACGCTCGACAGCGCTCAACAAAGCCTAACCCCAAGGCGCCATTTTTCTCCAGCTTCCATGGACCAAATTCAAAAAATAAGCGCTTATATATTATTTTTGGACCAATTGATTATACAAAACAATAAAATACATCAAATATATACTTGGATTTATACTGTAATTCTATAATAACACGATTTTGTACAACAAAAACTTAAAAACTTTACAAAAATATTTTGATAACATAATGGAATGGTTATAATCGCAGCGTAAATTTCGTTTTAATCGATAAATCTGTGAATGGGTTGTTCGACAATGGTCTCTAGGGGGTTGGCATTCAAAAATCTTATTAACGTCGGTATAATTTTGTGCGAGCTGTACGCGCGCTGTAATTGCAAATTTTGCTCAAATTAACGCGCCTGCGCGATCGGCAAATCAATACTCGACGGCGGGGTACATTCACCGCCAAAACTAGTCGCTTTCATCCGTTTCATACCCCCCACCCTCCCTCTAACGCGATAGGATTCAAGAAATACACTGCGCGTTCCAATAGTTTTCGAGTGGTGAATTCGATTTCATTGCTGTTCTCTTTGTTCGAGATTTTTTCAGATTTACTACCAGAAATGACGCAGCATGTTTTTGTTGCGTTTTAGCATGGTTGTGGCGAATTTTTAAATTTTAAATTTACATATTGCGAACGGTAAGAAAAACACGCCAACGAAACACAGTATGGAACCTTCCCGAAAAAGTTGGCAATTAGCGGTGTTGCATATTAGAGGTTTTTTCATTTTAGAAAATTACTAAGAAAAATAAACTATATGTTGTAATTAGGTTCTCTTGGAGTCTTGTTTAAATCGTTCGTTGAAAGGCAGTACAAAATTTCACTAACCCATATCAAAAATTAATATCTTGAGTAATAACTAAAAAACAAATCATAGACGTACTCTGCGCGGGAGTTTCGCGTCTTTCTTTGCGAAAACCGCGGATGCAGCCGCGGTGTTGCCTTCAAAATGCCGTACGACGATATCACGGCTTGAATTCCAATGCAATTTTTTTTTTTTGGAGAGGGTACACACCGTCCATCGCTTTCCCGAAAATTGGAGACCTTAACTCCTCAAAGGATATGCGGAGAAGCAACAATGGGCGCTCTACAGCGGCATTTATTGCTCGAAATAGAAACCTTCAGTGTACAGGCCATACTATTTGTGGATATTTTGTCCAGTTTTCGTATCAATAACTACTTTTGAAATCTTTAAGATTTTTATTATTTTTTATTAAAGAAATATATGAAATTTATCATACATAACATATATCTTTTAAAATTAAAGAAAATAAGATGTTCCAGCTGTTTTTTTAAACTGTTTTTTATGACATCTTGTGGGATGCAGATACCTAAGGAACTTATTCTCTCATAGGTTTTTATGTAGGTACTCTCTTACAAAACCATAGCAATTTCTCAACACCTTGTCTGCTAATATTTATCTAATACTAAAATTTTTGTAGAAACAACACAGTTTGATGTAAGATTTTGTATTTTGCTCATAATCAAGTAACATTTGCTGCAAGATTTAACAGCATTTTAAATTGCAAAGTTTTACTTGAAATTGTCTATCTTCTACAAAATTCAGATATTGCAATGAACCAAAAACAAAATGTTGAGAGTATGGATGGCTTTGTAACAGAGTAGTTTAAAAGTTGCCCAAGCTCCTCAGGTATTTTCTTTAAAAAAGTGAATTCCTTTGAAATGTTATTGTTTTATTAACCATAAGAATATAACTCATCTTTCTTAGTCTACTATATTTAGTTGATAAAAATGTATATTTGCAATATTTATTTCTACAAACGGTATATATGTGAAGTATTTATGTTAAAGGGAAGAGTTAATATATACAACTTGAATCCTCATTAGAAACGATAACGAAATAAGCTTTTCCTTGTTGCAAACAATATTTATTTATTCTAAATAAATATGGTAAAACAATTAATCAATAATAATGATGAGTATCGTCGATGTAAATATATTTAATTTTTCAAAGCAAACCCCCTCAAAATCTTTTTGATTTAAAAAATAATTACAGTATCAACGAGTTGTTATGCATAAATACGTTTAGTTTAAAACAGCAAAATATAAGTTTCAACCAGATTTTTGGAAATGTTTCACACCTGCAGTACTAGTTTCTAATTTCGCCAAAATAAATCTGTAGTATTGTGGTCTTCAACACCACTTTTAGTAAGTACATATTTATAGAATTATGGTCAACGATCAGATATGTATGTATATGTATATATACCGCAGCAACCCCTTGCAAAACAAGGTCGACCATGAGTTCAATGAACCACACACACTGTGAAAGAGGGAGGTGGCACAGTATTTTATTCGCGCAAGACACCATCAGCTATTCCACAACGGATTTTTCGCGATTTTTTTAGTTGTTTTCAATGGTGTAACGGCTATAATAGAAATAAAAACGCTAAAAGTTACTAGTATCAAAAGTACAGAAATGAAGGGTGACTTTCTATTTGATAAGGGCATTCTAAACACCTACCCCTGCACCTCGCCCTTTCCCCCGTCCACGTCTAGATTCTCCACGCATAAAATTTGGATCTCCATAGAGGTTCTAAAACAAAAAAATAAAAAATAAAAATAAATAAAAAGTCTTGACCAATCTATATAAGTTTATATTATAATTATTATTTATAATAATATCCCACCACCAAACACAAGAAGGAAGTTTTAAGATAGGTTCACACAGTTTACTAAATAGAATAGAACTAACTACTATTTAAATTGAAGAACAGACCTATGTAAATACAAAATAGACTATAAACTAAATTTGGTGTTACGTTTTAAGGTAAGTCCGTCACCGTAAAACCCACATATAATTAAAGGAATCATTAATTTCAAAGGATTAGCAAGCAACAGAGATGTTCTCTTCTTATTTGATTTAAGAAAACACCTAAAAATCATAGAATAGCTAAATGACAACGAATTCAATTAATTTTTTTTATATATATTTTTCTCGATTTGACAGATAATTGTTAGCTGTAGAAATTGTCGTCAAAGCAGGCTAAAACTTGATAACTTACATTCGGTTATGCAACCATTTTAGCAGTTGAGTATACAACAGTAGCAGTAGTATCATAGTAGTATCCAATTCAAATGAAGCTGCGAACATAAATTTTTACATTGCCTACTTTGACTGCAATCATTTATAAAAACCCTGCTCGTAGGATTTTATTTTTTTGACAGGCAAATTGCAACTTTTAAATGGGACAATATATTTTTTTCTCTAAAGTTGAGTACAAGTTTCTTTTTTCGAAAATTCCCAATCGATTTCCTGTCTGCGTCGCGAGTTTCTCACGGTCAAGGTTGGCGATTTAAAAAAAAAATACAAATTTTCTGAAACGGTTTGCTATTTGAAAGAACCCTCGGACACATCAATTTTAAATTATAAAAACATAGATATTTACTTCAAATTTAATTTCCGATCTTCAATTGTTTTTTATTTATAACGTCATCGACACATTTTTAAATGCTTAGCGTCTAACATAGCAACATTTTCGAGAAAAAGACTGTTGAAAATGATGGTAATATGATAAAAAAACTTTGTTTATGGAAAGCGAATAACGTTGTCGATTGATTTATTTGTCAGGTTATTGCGATTTCTTTTATGGAACCGTCCGCACCCCACTTAAAGAATTTCAGGTAAAAGTACAAATATTAAGGTTTACTAGGAGACTAGTGGTTTCTAGGACAATGGCTTCAGCTGTTATAAATTTGTAAAATATACCAAATTAGCATTGGTTGACACTTTTACCCTAATTTTTTTGAAAACCTTTCCAAATCGCGCTAGTGTTTGGAATCCAAACTCGTTTTCAGGCAATTAATTCTAGTTACAACGCAATTTCATATTCAATTCACAGAAAATATTTTCCCCAAAATTTGTATATTATTATATTTTTTAATATTCAATTGTCATTTAGATTTTAGACAATAGGTATTTGACTGCATTAATAATATGGTTTGTATTATATTTTAAATTCCCCTGTAAGTTCTTTACTCAGAAGGTGACACCGTGTTAATTCGTTATTTAATGCATAAAATAAACTTATTTAATGTGTAAAACAAACCTATTATTAAATAAGTTGTATGACGTACGAAAAAAAAAATGCATATGACATTTATTGTAAATTATTAAAAGATCTAGCAATCTTATCCCAACTTTCACTCATGCCAGCCCATAAGAGAAGGAAGGTATTGACAGAAAAAAACGATTTTGAAAGATGTGCAAAATGGTGTTTGTGACATTACCTTGCTTACTATTGGTCTGAAGACAATGAGAGTTAGTTATATGACTTACAAGAGTCATCGACGTCAAAATGAGAGTTAGTTGAACTTGGTTAGTTACATTTATCCATTTTCCCCCAGAATAGCAAATATTGCGACCAAACTTACCTTCAACGACGTTAAGTCCTCGGAACCATGATTTGACCAGACATCATCATTATGATTGATTACAATTACTAATCCAGAATAAATAATAAATTAATGTTTTACGTACTATATTAATTAACAGTAACGTCAGTATTATTATTATTATTATTATCATTTTCATAATTATTTTTTATTATCATTACACCCACCAATTAAAGGACCAAGTTTGTTAAAAACAATATATTTATAGCTGCATAATTCATATTAACACAACCAAAACCTAATAGGTACAGCATACATACACACACAGAGAGAAGTCCCCCATTTTATTTTGTGCTCAGAAAATAGTTATACCTTAGAAGACGCAGAGCGACTGTAAAGATCTAGAAGCTAGGTTAATTTTAGTAGCAAATAGAAATTTCGTTGGTTCAACCCTCCGAAAAACATCGTCGCATAGACGCGAAGACGAATGGTAAAACAAGCAAACAGCGCCTACTGGCAATAGCAAACGTATTACTGGTCATGCGTAATGCTTAAAATAGATAAGCCGCTACGCTAGAATGGGGGAGGGGCGTAGTAACCTTGACATTGGGACGGAATCATGAAGAACTGCAGGAACCGACCGGCAGGACCCTCCGAATAAATAATGCGCCCGCATACTAAATGTATTTTTTCAAACTTACGTATACAAACGCAGTTTATCTTTTTGCGATTTAGATGGGAGAGATTTAGACTAAACTAGAAATATGGGTGTTGTGCATGGTGCTTGAGATACAACTAAAAAGGAATGAGTGAAAGATCTGTGAAGAACTCAAACGATTTTAATTAGTGGTGCAATTTGTCTCGTTAAAGTCTTCAGTGTGTTTTGGCCACTCCATGTGGTCAATTGGATTAGCGCATGTTGCCTTATGTCAGCAGGCATTAAGGCCAGGTTAAAGTATAGTTTATAATTAGCGAGTTTACACATGGTTATTGTAAATTTAAAAACAAAAACTTGACAGAATTATCTAAGTATGATGAAATGAAAGTAATTACCTTGAACTTCAAAGCCAGGGCAAGAAAGGTTTGCGTCAGAGGTTTGTTAAAACCTAATAAAAGCTTACTGTCGTGTTTTTACCGTACCTGAAGAATTTTTTCACATCACCAATTTGAAATAAAACAAAAACCATTGAAAATTGTACTATATTGATAACTTTGCCTTTTGGGTAAAAAAATGCAATAACCTGACGTGATATGCAAGTTTTGAGCTCAGATTCGCATTCAGCGCAAATAAATCAATCGAAAACGCCTATTCGCTTTCCATAAACATACAAAATGTATCAATGTTACACTAATTTTCAACTGTCTTTTCATCGAAAATTTACTGATGTAAGGCGATAAATATTGTGAATTACTTTTAAGAGAATTAACAGATCTATCAATATCAGTACAAAAAAGTATGGGGTTGCCATTTCAAAAAGTGTCGAAGACGTTATAAGTCAAAAACAATTGAAGGTTGGAAATTATATTTGATGTACAAATGTATATGTTGACAATTAAGAAACAACATTTTCATTATTCTTTTTCAAATAACAAACTGTTTTGTCATATATCCATGCACTTTTTTTGCTCACGGTATATTAAAATTTAATAGTAACATATATTTCTTTGAATGAAAAACTAAATTAACTAAACAACATCACTAATTATATTCAAGCATATAATAATTTACATCGAACAAATGTATAAATTTGTGAATGAACCATATATCAAGTTAAAAAGTTGAGTTTTTATATATAGAAATATTTATATACATTTGCTTTAAAAATATATACGTATATTATGAACAAAGAAATAGTTTGTTGTAGCCTAACAAATTGTAGTATAACAAAATTGTATTTTGCTACAAACAAACAATTGGATCTAAAAAATACTTATTTGCAGATATTCAATAGTCATATTTCTTTAATTCAAATAAAATTTATTTATGATATCGATAGTTTGCTACACAGATAGCAAACATTTTTGTTTAATGTTAAAAAAATGTTAATGCGTGTTTGAATAGAGGCAGAAATATATTTATTTGCTACAACGGGATAAACTACCAAAGGTAAAATTTTATTTAAGTTTTTAATTCAAGTGAAAATAGCAATCTTTTTAATAAAATACGCATTACTTTGAAAAATTAACTCTGGTTTTTAAAGGTCACAACAAAACGGTTTTACAACAGCTTAAAAATTGTTATTTCTTTCTTTTTTTATTTAATAACCTTAAAGTTCAAGTTCTTATTTCAGTCTACTTAAAGAATTCTATCACTTCTCATATGTTTCTTTTGTACTAAATCAATAAGTGCAAATCAACTAGATTTCTTGACATTTTCAACCCATTCTTAAGTTTTGCTAAATTATGTCTTTATTATTATAAATACTACCGTTAACTTGAACCACATTTAGGTGAATGAACAATAAGTAAAAAAACATAATAAAACAAAAACTTATGCTGTGATTTTAACACGTTTTACCTACAGACGTACTAAAAATATTCGGATGATCCCAGTAGACATGTGGGCTTTACTTTAATACTCCATATAGGGTGTTAGCGCCTGTCTGGCCGACTGGGTATATCCGGTAGCATCGGCCAGGTGCGCACCTAAGGCCCAAACCACGCCATGGATGTCCATTTTTACTGTATTGCTGCTCTACAGCCTCATATTTTTACCACACACATTACGGCCGCATTATGCCCAGGAAACCGAAGAATTTTATTCATTTCTCCCTTCACAAATCGATTTTTTACGTAATTCCATGCATTATCTATCGCTCTGGTTATTTACGTTACCGGTTTTTGTGTGTTGTGCGTTACGTTTTAAAAACTAAAGAGGTGCTAAGGTACGACAAACGGGAGAAAAGATTTTGTGCGCCCCTGCTGTTCCGTTACACATGTGGCTGGTATCCAGTGACAGCTGGCAGGCTCCTCCCACCTATGCCTAGGATATACTCAGTTTGTCCAGGATACGATCTTGCACGTTGGATTTACTATTGATACAGTTATTTAATCCGAGATGGGACAGGATGTGATGTATTGTGGAATATCGAATGTCGCCAAATTGTAATTTTATCAAGCAATGGACGGTGTTGTTAACCATGCTTTGATGTTATCTTGGCTTGAATAAATACGTCGGTCTGAACCTATTTATTCAAAGCCAAGAAGACCTAAGACTAAGAGGAATGCTTAGGTCTTCTGCCATATTCACAATAGTAATAGATAGTCATGATTTTTTTCAGGTCATCAAAATCTCCAGTATTTGTATGCATTGCAAAGTCATAAAAAAATACGTTAAATAAATAATAAAAAAAGAGACAGAACCACAGCAGTGTAAATAATCACTATTAACCAAATGATTTAAAAGCAATACTGAGGGAACACTGTGAAGTGGAGCTTATATAAAAGATAAATGTATGAGAGACATTCGAAGGACTATTGTCGAATGCCAAAGAATGTAAACATCAAAAGTATTAGAATGTGAGCAGACATGGAGTGAGAACAATACACCAAGAGAGTAGAATGACAAGTTTAATGTAGGTAATGTGAATTTGTGTCTTTTGGCATTTGAAGAGCAGATTGCGCATTCAGGGACTATTGCTGGATTCCAAATAACGCAAACGTTAAAATTTATAAAATATGAGCTAACATGTAGTGCGAATTGGCAAAAACCACCCAGAAAGTAGAATGACAAGTATAATGTGTTGTAATTATTTGTCTTGTGGAATTTGAAGAGCAGACTGCGCATTTAGGGACTATTGCTGGATTCCAAATAACGCAAACGTTAAAACTTTATAAAATATGAGCAAACATGGAGTGAGAATTGGCAAAAAACGCTCAGACAGAGTAGAATGGTAACTATAATGTAATGTGATTTTTTTCGTGTGACATTTGAAGAGCAGATTGCGCATTCAGGGACTATTGCTGGATTCCAAAGAATGTAAACATCAAAAGTTTATAAATATGAGCAAACATGGAGTAAGATTTGGCAAAAAACGCACAGACAGTAGAATGGAAACTATAATGTAATGTGATTTTTTCTTGAGGCATTTGAAGAGCAGATTGCGCATTCAGGGACTATTGCTGGATTCCAAAGAACGCAAACGTCAAAAGTTTATAAATATGAGCCAACATGGAGTGCGAACTGGCTAAAAACGCGCAGAGGGTAGAATGGCAAGTATAATGCAATATGATTTTTTCTCTTGGTATTTGAAGAGCAGATTGCGCATTCAGGGACTATTGCTGGATTCCAAATAACGCAAACGTTAAAAATTTATAAAATATGAGCAAACATGGAGTGCGAATTGGTAAAAAACGCCCAGAGAGTAGAATGGCAAGTATAATGTAATGTGATTTTTTTTGTTGCATTTGAAGAGCAGATTGCGTGTTCAGGGACTATTGCTGGATTCCAAATAACGCAAACGTCAAAAGTTTATAAATATGAGCAAACATGGAGTGAGAATTGGCAACAAAACACCCAGAGAGTAGAATGACAAGTATAAAGTAATGCGATTTTTTGTCTTTTGGCATTTGAAGAGCAGATTGCGCATTCAGGGACTATTGCTGGACTCCAAAGAACGCAAATGTCAAGTTTATAATATATGAGCAAACATGGAGTGAGAATTAGCAACAAAACACCCAGAGAATAGAAGTATAAAGTAATGCGATTTTTTATCATTTGGCATTTGAGCGCAGATTGCGCATTCGGGGACTATTGCTTATTTTATTTTATTATTTATTTTAAAGTCATAAAGTATAATAACACTTTTTCAAACTTTTTTACTCAATATTAATGGCAACTAATTATAAGCAGACAACTAAAATCTAACGAAAATCGTAAACTATTAAAAATATCAAATTATCAAACGAGAAAATTTGTTCATATTAGCTTAGGTCCTGATATCAGATGGCGACATGGTCTTTGATGGTCTTGTAGATATGTCACAAGTCAAAATTAGAAACTTTGTATTACGCATAACCAAACGTACATGTCTAAATCTAGAACTTCAGTTAAAAACTGGGTCCATCTAAACTATGATATATCCATTCTCATTGTATGTAGGTGTCATTTATAACGGATTGTCATCGCCATACTCTTGTTAACTACAAAACTATCACTTCTACTGGTCACCTATTGAAACCACTACAAGAACCGTTTGACGTCATCATTAGTCAATACCTGGACAAATCGAACATCTCATTCTTAACGATGTAGTTTGTATACCACCTTGTATTGATAAGAAATTTTTACAGTGATTTTCTGATGTAGTATTACACACTCGAAAGTACATAAAAGTAATAATAGATTAATGAATTCTGTTAGTAAGCTTTATTTTATGAAAAGGACTTTCCCGTGTAGAATATAACAAAATAAAAAGGTTTTATCTACGAGGTTTTTATTTATTTCATGTGATTTTTACGTCCTACATCATCTGTGGTTAGTTTCCATTGCAAATAATTTTTTTCTAAACACTCACTACAATTTTCATTGGTGGGGTACACTCGCTCTTTAAACAGGAACACCACTGTTGTTACTGGTTGACTCCGAGTGTGTTTGTCGGCGTGTTTATGTATATCTGGGCAATGACCGAGACCCGGAGCAGCAATCAGTATACGGTGGCAGGCCACTACCACCCCCGGGGTCATCTAACACGTGGGCTAAGAATAACCCGTCTGCGGGCCACTAACCCAAATAAGCCTGTCGGCCGCCGCTGGCCCTGAATCCTTTCGGGTAAACAGGGGAGCTTTCCCGGAAAAGTGTGGAGGATCCCCACGGTCGCCCGAGGGACGGTCGGTCGACTTTCCGTCTGGCCCGGCGTCTAGCCTCCCTAACGACCGCTGACCGTCCGTCCGAGTCCGTCCGTTGCCCCTTACCTCACACAATGCTCTCCCTCACTCCACCCCCCGCTCGCACGCCATAATGGATCACTGTCATGTTTTCAACCCACCCTGTCGTCGACGTTTCACGCCTAGATCTCACTTTCACCAACGTCAGTACACCACCAACCAGGACCTAAGGTAATAGCAGAGAATAGCATATTTCTTTGTACGTATATGGTCATCAGGGTATTCAGATTAGTCCCACACAGATTTCTGTATTTTGCTTCGCTGTTAAACTGGTTTAAATGATGTTTACCCACTTCGGACTATGCACTTTGGAGATCTATGGACTACGGCGATCTACCCACTTCGGCGATCTACCGATCCCAACGATCTACAGGTCATTAGTCTATATTTCAAAGGCTTTATTTGTTCGCCTTTTTTTGATAAGTTTATAACTCAACCAGCTACCACTAATAGTTTGGCGAATATGCTAGATTTTAAACTTTGCAGTTCAAAAGCTTCGCACTTAAACTTCGCAAAAGTTATCGAACATTATAGCTAAAATTGTAGTTTTACTTTTAAAGCTCTGTAACAACATTTGTGATGTTGGAATGAGTAAAAAAGAAAGAAGTTTGCAGTTCATACAGCTTTTGAACACGCTACTTAGAAACCTCATCTAATCAAGTTAGTTAGTTTCTCCACAGGGATTCAAAACTGGGACAACTAAAACATAACGTAGCTTCTTGCGGTATAAGAACTGTAAGAAGTCAGAAGAAATTGGCAGGTGATAATCATGATGAATTTGCTTACTGTTCCCCGAAAGAAACATTAAAATCGGTAAAAAAATACAAAAGTCATTCAACATCAAAGCCTCAGAGGGTAATTCCACTATACACCTATTTATCACAAAACATGCCATAACTTCAAAAAGTGCAGGAGCGTGCACTATTTTCTTTATGTTTCGTTAAGAACAATTATCACACAAACAAATATCCAAAAATCAGAATCACGGTATTTCATGTAATAGTCTAAATCAAAAGAAAAATACATGATACTACACTCTCTAAGAGAATGCTGTACATGGCTTATTAAGAAACTTTTTTAACGGACGTATGCGGGTTTGACGCCGTGGAAAACAGTAAATAAGAAACTGCAAACAAAAACTTAATTTTCAAATTTTACATGGTATTTTTCGCACTTAAATAGCTATCGAAACATGAAGGCGATAAGCCATGTTTAACCAACTATCGTTCCAGAAAATATTGGAGGTTTAACGAAATTTTGTATTTTATAGTTTATTCCAACAATGCATCGGTTTGGCCCTGTGTGCGTTCTATAAACTAAAAACAGCAATTCTGAGCTTGTTTTAGTTTTAGTAATATCACAGATTTTATTACAAAACCACAGTATGATGTGAAACGCTACGATACATCACAATGCTTTACCTAGCAGCGACGGTGATTACATCAAGTTGTCAAAATTACCTTGGTAATTTGGTAAACTTGGTAACACCGCACAAAATCAGTATACCAATCGAAATTAGGAGATTACATAACAATTCAACTATTCTATCAGACATTAATCAGGTTTGTGCCTAAAGAAGTATACTATTATTTTAATAAAAACGCCAAAAATGTCAATTGTTAGGTTAGCTAGCAGAATAAACATATAAACAGTGGTATTTTATCCATTCTACTACCAGAGAATTCAAGCTCAAAGTATGGTATGATGCAGAAGCTCAATACAAGTTTTGTAATTGGATTCAAATTACATTACGGAGAATCAAAATCCTGACGTAGTATTTTGTTGATCGAAGAGAACTTCTAGACAAGAGATGTGATTACTAATTTTCATAATTTCTATGAACTGACAATAAAATCACCAAGGTATGCTGAAGATTACCGATTTTTTATCAAATTTCTTGGTAATATTACTGGAAGACGTCTATAAGATTATTATATGAGAAATGTTGTATAATGGGACATACTCGACTTGTCAACCACTGACTCCAGATGGTTTGCTTCTCAAGTGCATGTAGAATTTATGTGTAAGATAACAAACCGCAGATTCTATTGAAATTACCCCTGAAGAACCGAACAAGCATTACGACCCATATGCGTGACTGATGGTAACGAGGATCAACATATTTGTGATTTTATGTAGATTTTATAATATAATATTAATAAAGCTATATAATATTATAAAGCATGTCATCTAGAATTTTGACGTAAGAAATAAAAATGCCCCAATTGAATGAATTTCAGAAGGCAATAATTCAAATTCGACTGCATAATGAAATCAGCATTCGAGAAATTGCTACTGAATTAAGTGCAGGCAAGAATACAGCGAAGAACAAAATTGTTGAAACCGGAACAAGTTTGTAGGTTGCCAGATACTGTCAAAGTTTAAACTTCATATTTCAAACTAATAAAGTTAAGTGGTTCTGGTATATATTTTATCTGGAATGTCCTATTCTCCAAGGACAAGGACGACAGAAATTGTGATTTCGGTCTAACTTTTGAGAAAATTAGTCCCAAAAATGTGTCAAAATACTAAAGAGAGAGCAGTCAGAACAAGACTGACATTACAACTTGGTTACGAAATTAATGGATTCAAAATCCATTATAATGTAAGGATCTGCAGTAGGTACCAAAAGTTAAAATCAGCAGTCATTTCTTATAAAAATGCCTGTCCCAAAATGTTCATTAAAAATTAGTGTTTCATCTAGCGTATGTCAAACGCAAACTGGTTGTAAAAACAGTTATTGTAAACATCCAAATGCATATAAACATTACATCAAATAGATTGGAGCCAAAAAAATAGCATGATCGTAAATTCATTCATCAATTTTTCAAAACCAAGTGATTGATATCATTTCTCAATTCATGAATTAGAATTAAATACCATCATTATTCTTAGAAATATTTAACATAATAATTGTCTAATCAGCACCACTTAATTTGCATCATTAAAAGATACCAACCGATAAAAATATGCATATCCGCGACCCTGCCATATACTAGGTGTACACACAGTGTACACACTTAACGCAATCTGAAATGATTGTTGTTTTTATCGTGTCCATTGTTCCACCCTTCTTGGAGTGGGCCAGGTTAGTAACATAAATCGGAAGAGAGAGCGGCGGCTGACAGACGGTATACCTCCTCCCGCCGAATCACCAGAGGGGAATGGGAATCCCCCAGCAGCGCCGAGAGTGTCGGCAATCCGGCCCCCAAAGCGTTTCGCCTCCGCACGGGCCCGGTCCCTCTCCGTACGAATCGTAAATAGCCACACGCTCGCCCCTTTCACCCTTCCTTATATTCCTTACCCACCTGTAATGTGGTCGCGTGCACCACAATGCGTGGGCGACGATTATATTAGGGTAGGTTCAAGATGCGATGCTCCCACTTTTCTGACTGACGGACACTGAATAACACACCCACCCACCGAACTCCCAGCACAGGTGACTTCGCAATCTGACGTTGACAAGGTTATCAGCAACCAGTCCCGTCCCTTTTATAATAGGGGTGCTTGTTTATCATTTGACTATACAATACCATTTATGTGCTATGCCAGATATAAGTAAATAACTGTAGAATTTATATTTATATGTTTATAATGACTATGTGAACCTTTTTTAAACAACTAGTCTTCCTTCTAAAGACATCTGGCTATAAATTTTTAAAGAAAACTGATAAGTTATGTGATTTATAAAATCAGACACTTGTGGTCAAATATAAAAATATGGTCACTTCCGTCAAATATAAACATTCAAATAAATATTAAGTGTTTTAATTATTGTTAAATAAGATTTATTATTAAGAAATGTTAAACATTTATATTTTACCACTTTTCCCTTGCTTCCGGAATTTTTAGTGTTTTTCTTGACGCATCTTTTTATTCTCCTCATTTTTCGCTTCCTTTCGCATTTCTCTAGAATGATTTTCTTTTGTGCTTTCTTCTTTTTTATTAAGAAATATTCTCTCCAAGCACTAGATGATATTTTTACAGAAGAACAGTTTCCTTTTACTTTATTTGGGTGTTTCAGGCCAGAATAATGATATTTTTAATGATGATGGCATGAGTTAAACTGTTATCACCAAAGGTGGTGTATTAATGTCGAAATCGCTGCTCTCTGCTGCTAGTGTTATAACTAGGGATTATTGATGTCCGTATTTCCGACACTCGTGTCAGAATTTGGACAAAATGCGTAGAATTAACTGTAATATAGCAAACTATGTAAAATATAAAGCATTTTTAGTCAGCCTAAATAGATATTATTAGAATTTTCTTAATTACTGTTATCCTGTAGGGATGTAAAAAGAAGTCGAATTGCAGTTACCTTATTAGGAAAAAATCAACTTTTGCATAACACTCAATTATCAAGATCAGTCAAACTTTTAGGTTATATTCCCAAAGAAACCGGATGTCCTAAAATAAAGTTCAATGTGGTAGATATCTTATTTTATTCAACTAAACAGAAATATGTAGGACAGTGTCTGTATTTGGGACGCTTACCTTACCTTATATCTAACAGATTGACGTAGGACAGTTTTGTCTATATAAGAATTGATTTGAGTCCTCTAAGGGCGTGTTTTTCAGGGGCAGTTAAATCAAGTTTAGGTCTCAAGGATTTTCTGTATCAAAACGAATTTTAATGTACAAATGGATAAATAATCCAGATTTTACAATAAATTAACAATCATTAACATCTATAGATGTTTGGGCTAAAAAGAACTGTGTTTTTCCAAATGGAACCCATATTTTTCTATAAAACGTTGATAGAGATTGTTTTGAATTCAACAAAGTTTTTGAATATGTTTGAGAAAAAATCAATTTCAATATCAAACAGATATTTATGGCAAGTATAAAATTTATGGTTTATTTTGAGTTTACTTTTGTTTGCTTTACAAAATTACAAAAAAATACAGTTTTTGACATTTTGATCTTTTCGAAAACCTTCGTAACTTTTGAGTCCGGAAAGCAAAGCTATTGCAACAAAACGAATAAGATATGAACAAATTAAGAATGCACAACATTCCTTCTTTTATTTACACGCTGTATACTAGGGTGCCATTCTTTTGATCAAATATTCTTTCTTTATTTTTCAAGGCCCATCCGTTCAAAGTATTATATGACCTAAGAAACAATTAGCTTTAAAAAATAATAATTACCTAATTTGTCGAAAATACAATAGTTGTAACTAAATGATTAGCCTGACAATTCAAGAAATCGTGACACTGATTCTGGTGTGCCTTTTTCGTAGAATCTGGATCTGAACACAGAAATTGTGAACTGAGTTTATATTTTGAGGAAATCAGTGCAAAAAGATAATAGCAGCGTAAAAAACGCCAACAAACGCATTACAACGAGTTTTTCTCACAAAAGATAGACACCAATCTACGGAAAAAAGCATAGCAGAATCAGTTGCAACATTTTTGCTTTTTTACTTATCACACGTAGTATGAGAAAGTATTGTAATCGTTTTTTTTTTGTGACGATTCCAGAGAAAACACTAAATGTATCGGGACAAAACTTCATATTTAGAAGTTTCATGACCAAGAGAGCTGAAAAGCTTTTTGTTCAAAAGGGTCCGAAGGAACTGGATGATTACTCTTAGCATTTTTCAACGATTTTGCAATTTCTATAATTTCGTCAAAATAGTTAAATAATAAATTAAAGTTGAGGAAATTTTGTATCATTTCTCTATGACATTTTTTGGTAAAAGTGTCAAAAGCTGATGTTTTGACAATATCTACTGTCAATAGAATCAAAATATCTGTTAAATCCTGGCTAACTAGTTTTATTTTAACGCAGACACGACCAATCTCGATCAAATAGAATTTCATGCAGCTAAACTATTAATTTTATAGATAGTATTATGAAGTCATGTGCCTATCAGATTTTTAGTTTACCTATTTAGTTTAGATTGTTGTATGTTTGACAAGTTAAGTAATTTGAAATCGGTGTAATACTTTCTAAACTAAAACGTTTATTTTTTTATTAATATATGTTAGGTAGTGTAGAACCCATATTTATTCCTACAAACAAGTTCCATTCTTCTTTAGTTTTCCGATTAATTATATTTTCGGTGGTTTGTCACTGAATTATGCTAAAAAATATATATATAAAAACAATTTTTCCTTAATTCTCCACTGACGATGATAAATTTAGTATTGCTTTTTCACGAGAATTATAGTTAGTTACGTTGAATAACACCGTACGAAACTGTCTATAGGACCAGTTTCGCAATTTGAATGCCATCGTCAACATTTCATAGACAAACACGAAGAGTATTTTGCCGTATAAACAGTCTGTTGTTAACGCGAGACAACTACAGAGTTTAATTTAGGAAATAGATTGTTAAATCTAACAGAGTTCAACTTGCATCCGACTGGCTACTTCCTCTGTAAAACATTCTCATCATTAAATTATATAATGTACTAGATTTAAAAATTGCTTGTTGCGATTCAATTTACGACTTATATTTAGCCAGACATATCGTTTATATCTGGCTTATCCGCATAGCTTTCGCTACATTGAAACAATCTTTGTCTGTCCATACCGTGTTTAATATTGTATCAATTCGTAAATGTTATAGAAAAGTTTATTGACAAATTTTCTGACGTTTCTCGAGTACACTGAAAATTTCAACCGTTTTTAGCGAAAGTCAAATCAGGTTTTTTCATTATCGTTTCGGTCATAGTTAAAAGAGCGGATAGGAATCGACGGTAGCCGGTCGTAAAAATATCACAACAAAATTTTTACGTAGTAGTGAATTGCCGGCGCTTTTTCGAGTACATGAATCAGACATATTTTATCACGTAGCGTGGATACAACAAATAAAATTAATACATAGACATTACCACAACCAGGGCCGGCTCTAGGCGGTAGGCAAGGTAGGCAACTGCCTACGGCGGCGAAGTTTAGGGGCGGCAAAACCAACTGAACTACAATAAAAAGGGCTCTAAAATATTGCCTGAATCTAGAAAATAAAAGAATAGTAAAATACAATCAAATACAATCGGAATTGACAGGCTTCAGGCCGTTCCTATATTTTAAGATGCATAGCAGCCAATAATAGACATACTTAAATAAAATAGCTCATTAGCTTTTATAAAGAATTAGGATCAATTAGGAAAAATGTATGATCAATTAGGAAAAATAATATGAAAGTGTACTGTAGTGTAGTGATCCTACACAAAAATCAAAAGCGAAATATAAAATAGTCCTAACGATCCTTTTGAGTTTTATGCGATGTCCACAAACTTAAAGAAAATGTTATAAGTAAAAATGATTTACTGGCACATTCCAAAGATATGGAAGCCGCTTTAAAAGTTGGCGAATCCTCCATCTTAACGGTTTAGCATTTGCTGCCGAAATGTTAAGCTAGTTAATTTTTATTTGAGTAGACACATAATTTGCCCACCTATAAAAATAATATTAAAATGTGCTGAGTCTTTGATGATATTATTACTGAAATTAATTAAAAACTATCAGTGATTAAAAAATTCCCCATGAAATGCCTGAATCAATATCTCCGAAAATATTACTCTTAGCAGAACAAATTATACAACATATTAAAGATAAAATGTTGATGAAGATTTGGCTACATGATAAACAAAGAATTATTTAAAATATTGAAAGATTTAGATTTGAGAAAATGTAAAGAACGGAGATATTATGTCAATATCTATTCTGTCAAAAACGACAGAAGTTTGCTGATGACACATGACTTAACAGTGTAGATATTGACATAATATTTCGGTTCTGAAAACCCGTTTTTTAACCTTCTCCCAAATTTACATCTTTCAATATTTTTAAGTAGTTCTTTTCATCTTTAATATGGTGTACATTTTGTTCTGCTAAGCTTAATAGTTTCGGATATATTTGATGCAAGTAGTTCATGACAAATTTCACTGATTGTCACTGATAATTTATAATAAATTTCAATAATAATGTCTTCATTCAGTAAACATTTTGATGGTATTATTGGTACTATTTTTATAGTCGGGCGAATTAATTATGATGTTAAATGATTTTGCGTCCATAGACCTTGTTTCCAGAAGGTCCAGTTGATGTTTTTAAAAATTCATTACCTCCCTTAACATTGGGCCAAATTTAAACATTGCTTAGCAGTTTTTTTCTAACCCTGTCTATAACTGTTGCTACCTGAGCGGGCGATAGACAGTTTCCTAAACTAATATTAATAAAAAAAGTACTTAAGAACCATGTTTACTTAAAATTGTCTTAATAGTTAGCAATGAAGGCCACTGAATATGAATTGAGTAATATATTAGATCTGAAAGAAGTTACTCGCGATTTTGCAGTAAAAGGGTTCGAAAGAGCTAATTTTAATTTAGGGTTAAACTTTGTATATTGTACTAGTATTCTTTACTTTTTGTTGTTTTAAAAATATTGTTTGTATGTCGAATATAATCAATGGTGAAAACCAAAATTAGCTATCGTCTTTTTTTTCGAGTATTATTATCCTATTAATCTAAGCAAATTGCACTGCGAGATATGCACTGTCAAATATTTGTACCGAAAGTACCGAAAATATGAACATTTAATGCCGATTCGTAACATCGCACATCTGGACTTGCAAACACGTTGCAAGGTCTCGAACGCATCGGCTGGCTCGACAAAAACTTGTAGTTCTGTGGCTGTAAAAAACCCTTCTACGCCAATATTGGGCAGACTATTTGAGGTAAACATATTAATGCCGCATGAATGCACCGGTGAAAAATACATTCTTATGCCTGCAAGAAATAGTTTTCGCGCTATAGAATTCTTAATACGTTTTACTTTCGACAAGAAAATAATATCTTGGTACGTAGTGTGTAGGATGTTTGTTTTCGCTACATTACTAACGCATCTTGCAAAATATAATAAAAAATAATACACGCAAGGACTCATGAGTCATGATGCATGAATTTATTATTTGATAATATTTATTTCAATCATTTGCAGTTGGTTTGTTATAAAAGTAATTAATCAATCAGGGGGGCGGCACTATTGAGATTTGCCTACGGCGGCAAAAACACTAGGGCCGGCCCTGCCACAACAAGTAATCCACCCTTATCTGTAATTTGATATATAACATGTGTGAATTGATACACATTTAAGCTCACTATAGATGCTTGTTTTGTAGGACGTACTAGCTTCAATGATTCCACTTTTATTGGTCAATATCATGAGAATGTTCATCAAAATTAAACGAACTTTACGTAGGTATAAAAAGTAAACAAGGTATGTATAACATAAATTGCCGTAACGGGGCGGAAACGTGACGTATCAGTCTAGCAGGCGACCAAACGCGAGGAGTAGGGGATGTTTTTAATGGCTGGCGGATGCAGCCACATATGTCGAAGATCGGCATCCGGCCGCCTTTGACCGTGGAAACCTGAGGATAAAACTGTATGTATACTCGACAAGCATTTCTGCTGCCACTGCTCGAGTGTGTATACTGTGTATGTACAATATTATGTGTACGAAAAAAGTATTGAATCTCCGCTTACCTATAACGTATTTAGATTAGCAAGAAAAAAGAATTGAGCGACATATTTTTCTATGATATGGTAACAAGGGGAGGTACGTTGAAAAATAAGAAGAATAGAGTATTCTATGGGACCTTATTCCCGAAATGCTAGAAATTTTGCAAAAGAAATATAATAGCTAGGCTTCTTTTATTTTGTATGCCACCATTTGCAGATGTGAATACATCGAATCTAAATTATTTTTCAATTGTGCTGTTCATTATTGTTTAGATTGTAGTTCGATGTTGTTAGCTTTCCAGATTTTTTTATGATCTACACTATTGTATTGGATACTTTTTGATATAAGGCAATTTTTTTGTTATTTTGCTTGCTTATGTGAAACTTTATAATTCTAATTTTATGTTTGTAATATTACTGTACAAACAAGAGAGAGAACGAAAAGGAGACAGTTTCTTTTGTCCTTTTCCGTACGATTGAAAGGTGTAATCAGTTTTTCAATTTTCTTAAAAATTTAAACTTATTATGAAAATTTACTGAACAATTCATTGTTGCAACACCCATTTTTAAATTTTTTGCATGTTATTAAATAGGGTCTAATATTTTTTAATATTGTATCATGTAAAAAAATGAGCACCAGAAGAACTTTGTATCTTGGAAGATTATTGTCAACCAAAAAAAAATTCTGGAAAGAATATCTCAAAAACTTCTCTGTTTTCGTATATAAAAACGTGAACTTATTTAAGACATAAAAACGCATGCTTTCAGTCAATTTAATTAAAAGTGACTTATTTTTGTGATAGTGAAAAACAAAAAAACGGAAAAATGGCTTTTGCATTGGCATTCGCATTTTTCTCGGAAATTTTGAGGTCATAGTAATAGTTATTGATGTACCAAGGGCATTACATGGGTGTTTATGAGCTTTTTAAGTCGCCCAAGGGTATAAACATCAAGTAATGCCCGAGGTACACACAAAATTGTATGCCCTACAATGGTTTTGTTCCTCCGTTTGAATAATATTAATAAATAGTTTGACGTTTTCAAGTGAAATGCGTATCTACGAAGGGTATTTTTATCCTGAACAGCGTTTGTTAGTAAATTTTAACGTCACTTCATAACAAAGTAAGTTACCGACAATTCCAAGTTTTCTATGATAATACTAAATAATCATTTTAATATTTCTATGAAACTCGGTATATGTGGGTGATTACTAATCCAAAACAACTGTTGTTATTAAATTTTTACGGTATCTATTGCGAAGCAAATTACCAAAAATTCGCATTCTTGCGTGATTACAGTATAGGTAGTGTATAATCATTATTATTATTATTGTATTAAACGACTATAGATTAAAGTCGTTTAATAAATTTGATTCTAGACACTCACAGCATAAAACATTGCAGCGATAACATCTGCAATAACAAAAGTCTAATATCACCGCTCATTGGAAAAATGGTTGGGAAACTCTACCAACGTACACGAAAAGGTATGACTCACGTGTTATTGCGACTGAGTGTTACCTCTGCCGTACAATTTGGTAAAACCTGAATCAATATTATGTATCATTTACTACAACCTATAGTATTGAATGTAGTATTCAACGTATTGAATGAAAATAATAACATATCAAACAGTAGGGAAGCTTTAGTTTATACCTGTAATTTTTCTGCAAATTAGAACAAAAATAAGTGAGACTATTCGTCAGATATGGAATTAGCGGGCAATAACAAAAAAGTTTCGACATAATATTATTATACTCCCAACATTTAACAGATTTTCTTTCGAATTCATACGATAAGTGTCGTTATTAGAGCAGTTGTCTGAAATTTGGTATACAATCATATCTCTTAAAAAGGAAGGGCAAGTTTATGAATGGGCAAAATCGGTTAAGTCCATTTCTTTTTGAAATTCACCCGATAACTGCCGTAATTCTTTAAAGCTTCTAAGAAGAAAGGGCTAGTTTGTAAATGTGCAAAATCAGTTAATTTTTTTTTTTTCAAATTTCACAGCAAAATTATTTTATGCTGATATCATAGGGATAAAAGACTCCATTTTAAATTGGGGTGGTTACTCAATATATTCGTGAAATAAAACTCCAACGTTGCGTCTTATTTTGTGTATTCGTGGATCACTGAGATTGGCAACTTCGTCACTGGACACCTGTACTGTTTACACTGTTTACAGACGAGTCCAGATTTCGTTTATAGATTTGGTTGTGGATCTGTGACGGTTTGGGCTGGAATCAGTATAGACAAGAGAACTGATCTTGTTGTGGTTCCTGGTAGACGAAATGCCATGAATTACATCGAAAACATCGTGGAGGACCATGCGGTGCCTGCTGCATATGGCGTCAGTGTAACTTAGAAGTAACTAAGAGTTGTAACAATGTTATTGTAATTTTCTTTAGTCAATATATCCCGTTGAGGTATACCAAATTTGATTTGCCTAGAACTATTATTTAAAAAGTTACAGGCTTCGAGAAAAGTGTTTCCCTATTTTTTTTGAGGAGTGTATTATATAACTTCGGCCCGGCTGAAGATAATTCTCTTACTAGTTAATGCTTCAAGTTGTTATTTAGGAGAATCACGCTAGATTTTCGTATTCTGCGACTGCAGAGTAAGTATTATTTCGGAATGAATCTCATACGCCGGCGTAATACATATTTGTCCCAGGAGCAAATAGAAACGCAGCTTTATCCACCAAGCGTTCCGGGTTGTTTTCGCGACTCGGAACAGCACCAGCGTTCCCGCTTTCGTACCCCATACTGCGTATCGATTTTTTCCTACTTTAAAGCTCATAGTTCTGCCGACGGGCGACCCCCTACGTTCTCCCTTCTTCGCGCACTAACGAGATTCACTAACCTACGCACCGCCGGCCCGTCGCTGCCGCCAAAACGGCTCACCGAGCGGACGCAACGGTAGCACCAGATCGATAAGAATACGAGTGCAACGATGAGTCATGCGACGACGACCGTCGCCCGTATTTCTTCTCCACTACACCCCCCTCGACTGCTCCGGTCTGCAACGCACCTCGCCTCTCTCTCCTCGCCCGCTGCTGCTTTTGCTCTCGCTGCGACTGAAAAAATCAATCCGGGGACGCAAATGTCAAATGTTGCCAAATTTCAGGTTCGGTTTGTGCCCCGGGCGCGAGCCGTCCACTCGAACGTAACGTTTCGGCGCGGAATATTGCCGATTTGCCGATCCGCGTCGTGCTCATTGAACTCTCGCTCGGATAATTGCGCGGCGGACGCGGAATCACTTTCCAGCGGGTCCTGATTGCTTTTTTGGCCTTTTTTTTCGGAAAGAAACGTTGCATCGTTTTTGTTGTCATCACAGTAATTTGTCAATACGTTGATGGTTAATGATCAGTGACCATAGAAAAACTGAATCCACAATTTGACAAAACGTAGACATCTGTTGTGTTTGTGCATGACTATCACAAGCTATGTTCAAATATAAAGACAAAAACTGTTTCAGAGTACAGGAATGATGCACTTCGAATAAAGGGTTAAATGGAAGTATATTACAATGCATTGCAACATGAAAAGGCAACAAAAAAAACCTACAAACCTTACAACGATTTAACAAAGCCCCTTTTAAATGAAACCCTTCTTTATTTTATTTTAATCTTGATAATATTTTCTTTCGAATAAAGGATTTTGGGCAATTCATTGCTACTAGTTATATAATAAAAACTCTGATGTGGTCAGGCACATGACTTCATCATACTATACAGCAATGTTAAACGTTGGTGATCTGACAATACTGTTAATAGAATCAAAATATCTATCAAATCCTGGCCAACTAGTTGTAATGCAGATTCGAGCGATCTCATCTATAAAACATAATGTTTTACCAACAGGGTCAACTGCTATACTTGACTTTTCCCAAATTGGTTAGCTAAACTATTAATTTTACCAAAAAACTTTATCATACTATGTATGATGAAGTAAAAAAAACGTAATAACCTGACTAATATACAAATTTATTATAATTTCTGGTCAATGCCACTAAAGTTTTGTGCTATATGTGAACCAGAACGTAAGAATCACCCTAACTGCCATCTCTCGTTTCGATGGTATTAATCCCTGTGTTTGAAGGCACATAACTATAAAATTGCTGAATACAAAACATTGAAATAAAGTATGTCATACTCCTGAATCATTTCTACGTAAGTTGTACAACTATAAACATTTTTTTCACAATTGTTTTAAAAAGTTCCGTTAAGTTCTAATTGAACTCTGCCTCGGATAATTGCGTGGCGGACGCGGAATCACTTTTCAGCAAAATCTGATTGCTTTTTCTTGCTTTTTTTTAAAGGGATATTTCTCACCACGTATTTATCGTCATAAATGTAATTTGTCAATGCATTAATGATGACTTATGATAGTACAAATTATTCCAGAGAATGAGAAAACATACTCGTGTATCTGAATACCACAAGGGGTGTTCACAAAGGGTTGAAAAGGATTGTTTGTAATGTGTATTTTTCACAATGAAAGGAAAATTCGAGTTATTACTACTTGAAATTATGCTTTGTGCACTGAAACACCATCAAAAATAGGGAAAATATTTATATATCTTTCTCTCAGAAGAAGGCACACTTTCGTGCAAACATATCTGCCCACCTAAATGTCTGTTGCTTTTATTGTTGTGTCATTTTTGTACACCTTATTTTATGTATATTGGCCACGGTTGTGACCCCTGTATAGTCGACAACTGACCTATTGCTTTCTATCCTTTCTATAGTTTATTAATGTGTAATTAACAATGTTTATTAAGGATTGTTTGTCAATATATATTTTTTTCAAAATCAATGAACGTATATCCTACAATTTAAGATTTGGTCTGATTGTCAACCTGTATTGAAGAATTTTATTACTTAAATGTACATCTATTAAATTACGTAAATTTTAATAATTGCTGTTATATGTATAAGGTGAGTATGGTCTCTAAACTGATTATAGGAAATCAGTTTACAGAGTACATACCATACTCACCTTAGTACAATTTTTTTAATGAACCCATGTCCGGAAACGTATTGTTTGAAGGCTGGAGAATCGGAAGATGGAATCAATTTTAGCATAGGGAAAATACTGTCATGTTATGTATCATACGATGGCACATTTAAAACCAAATAACATTTTATGATTTCTTACTTTTTTTATTATTATTTAACGTCTTTGAAAGGAGTTAATGAGAACCGTTTTATAATTTTGGTACCAATTTTGGTGAGTTTGGGTCATTAATTCTTTTTATAGATACGTTAAACAAATAAAGTTTCACAAGCAAATTACCCATTTGGTTTCGAAATGTGTAGGTATTATATGATACTTCACACTACCTACTATCCTAATGCAGTTTCTAAACTTGGTACCATATTCTGGCTCTGTGCAGTGTGTTTCTGGACATGAGTTCGGAATCAAAAGTTATATACTTTGTCTATATTTTGCACTTATTCTTAACACCCAGTATATTTGGGAAAACAGCTCAACAGTCCAAAAAAATGCAATTAACCGATTCTTAAAAATCGTTTATGAATAATCGATTTTTAATAATGGATTATTCATAAGTGATTATTAAGAATCGATTTTTAATGCATTAACTTTAAGGATTGAATAAGCAAATCTATAGAATGTTCAATAATAACTGCCTGATATATGTGACCCCGCACGAGAGAACCGCCCTAACTGCCATCTCTCGTTTCGGTAGTATAGACACCTGTGTTTGAAGGCCCATAACTCTCAAACTACCGAACACATTAAGCGGCTGCACTGTATTACCTCTGCATTTCTTACTGCTTACTGTTATGCTTACTTTTCCTGGGTCAAAATTAATAATTTAGAAATAAACAATAAATGCAATTTTCTTGATACGGAAACAGGAAAATCATAACATACAAAATCAATAACTGTCTGATATATTATATCCGCACTATTCCGCGACAAAATAATATATATCCCACCGTAATGCCCTGTGAAAATAACAGGACAAAAGCTCAACATAAGTTCGACATGAGTCACAGGATTCTGTACATATCGATCGGTTACTCTGTCCCCACTATTACAACTGAGAAATCACACATTATAGTCGCCAGAACAAAAACACAACCACATACAGTTCCAACCAAAACTACTCAATACATATAATTTGCGAAATAAATCAATCTCCTTTTGTGACTGTTAAAAGAAAGAAGTATACCTATCTAGTGATCCCTTGTTGTACTCTCAATCACCAGATATTGATTACAATAATTTTAATTGCACATGACAGATTCACGTTCATCATTCGAATATTTCTAAGAGCTTTTATGAATAGCATGATCCAAAAGTGCTTAAGCTACCGGTATTCTACGCAGTGGTATTCCACACAAAGAAGACAACGAGAATATGAGGCCAAAGGTCCTTAGTGAAAGAAATAAACGGGGAATATATATCGCCCCGACAAATTGGGTATTCTCAATGACCAATTGTGCACGACAAATTTGGTATTCCCCACGACAATTGTTAACACGACAGAATATGTATTCAGCACGACAAATTAGGGATTCTTAACGACAGTTTTATTGACTAGCACGACAGATTATGTAATTTAACATTTTTAAGCTGTTTGCGAAAAGTATTGGTTATATTGATTTGATTTTTGAATTGAAATAAATTAATTTTGGCTTTATAAAACTTACTTAACAGTTGTAGTATGGGGTATGTAAAAATTTAATAAAAACACAAATGAAATTTGTAATATTGTATATAAATAAAGAAACAAATAAACAATAATTCAAATAAAATAAATATATATCCGTACCTACGTTTTATAAAAGATAAACAAATATTTGAATTATTGTGTATATGAATATTCTTAACTTTTGATTTAATAGTACATGTGTAATATCTAGTACACACTTCAAGAACTTTTTTGTTTAATTGTAGCAATTGATATGCTTTGGTTCAGTCCTTTAATGAAGTTGTTTGTTGTGACTCAAATTGTTCATAGTTAGATGACAATGCATCTCGATATCGATATATTTTTTTTTCACTTTCAAGTGGTAAACGAATTGTGGATATTGCAGCAAGTATAGCCATATCTGTTGTCAATGATGCATTATCCAGCCTTATGAAGATTATGGAGGATATTATGTATGAGCATCGGGCCAAACTGCAATAATTTCTGCGCGAAGGCTGACGCACGGCGCATCATGTTTTCAGAACCATCGCTGACTGATGCTGCAAAATAGGCCCGTCTGTCGCCAAAATCAAACAGAAAGAAACAAGAGGAGGAAAATATTAATTTGAAAAGAGAATTATATGGTCCAGGCATCGCCGACTATAATAAAATATAACAATTCTATACATCAAAGTTACATAATACTTTAAACCGTGTTTTCCCAAAACCGTATTTTTCAAACTGGCCGGAAAGATAACTTCAACTGATCTCCGTCAATTCACTTGACATTTTATATGCAGTTTCAGAACAACATTATCTAGAGAAGTACGTACGGATTTTACGATGAGTTCGAAAGTTTGTTTGTTATAAACAATTTTTAACTTAATTTTATACCTAAAAGTGATAATTTGTGTTCAAACGTGCGCCATTTTGCTTTAAAGCGGAATTTTCTAATTTCCGTACGTGTTTCCCGAGATAATCTTGCATAGAATCGATATCTTTTTTGATTTTATGGCTAAGTGAAAAACTGCGTGCAAAATATTTCCGGCCGTGCAACCCTGTCCGCAGGAAAAGGTTTCCTTTGATGTCCTCTAACGCTTAAATTTTTTACTTATTTTAATTTTTTTTTTCTAGCGAATATTCCTCAAAATATGAAACACAATGGGCCTTAAAGGGATTTTGTAATTCATTTATTATATTGTAAAAAATATACCTGCTATTTTTTCTCGCGCTAGAGTGGCATTACCCCTTAAAAACAAATGACACATAACCACACTTTTAACGGTAGCACACTGACGCTGCTTGTCATACTAGTGTCATTTATGGTCTTAGGTTAACTCACGTAGTTGGCTGATTTTATCGTTTAAATACAAATATTGTCGTTCATTTACATTTTCTGTCGGTAAAACACATATATTGTCGTTCAAATGCATATTTTGTCGTTAAGGTACCGAAATTTATCGTGCGAATCCCTAATTTCTCGAGCCAAAAAATCCACCCGAAATAAACTCTCAATAAAACACATACAGGTAAGCGGCATGAAGGTGCGGAATTTTATAACGTCGCCCATTATTAGATATACTTGGGTATTAGGCGGTTTTTCAATAGAATCAACACAGCAGCGTCAAGCAAGCGGCAGATGAAATAACACGACACAATTGTCAAAGATAAAGTTGCCAGCTGTCGTTTTCTACGGTACGATTCGAGCAATACACGATCAAGAACAGATTATACATGCCACGTAAACGGTTACAAAATGCAATTAAATAAACATTGTACGCCCTTATGTAGGTGGCTGCTTATTGTTAGCGGGAATTCGTAAGTACAGGACATATTGTCGATAACGTTACGTACGTTATGATACACGTTACGTAACTGTTTACGTTCGACAACCAAATCTTTGCGGTGGGGTCCTCCAGGTGTAGGTAATTATGAAGGGAGACTTTTTATGTAAGATAATTTTGCGCGCAAAATTGGTCATCATATGCCAATGTCATGTCCGTTATGCAGCGTGTCTAATTTTATTACGTACTCATCTAATGTTGTACATAACTGGCATGCATAATTAGTAAGTTAACAGTAAAATTGTACCTCCGTTTTACGGATGCAAAAACAAATGATGTATTGTAATGGATTAAAAAGATTAGTTATGTACTTATGAAGTAATTTATGGACACATTTTAAATTCCAATTAAGTAGGAAACAAATTATGAGCAACAGCTCTGAATAATAACGCATTTCTAAGGGGAAAAAATAAATCAAATAGTTTTTACTAAGTGTAGTCATAGTGTCGAAAAAAACGTTTGATTTTAGCGGAAATATGTCTTTTTGTGTTAAAAAACATAAAAATAAAAAAATATTTGTTTTATTTAATTCATTAATTCACACCTTTTCCATGATTGCACATTTCCGAATTATATCATATTTAAAAAACAAACCAAAAATAACAAAAGAAACCAAAAAATAATTAATTAATTATTAATAATATATAATATTATATATATTATATTAATAATATATAATATTATATAATAATATTAATTAATGCCTTTGCGGCAGTTCAAAACATCAAAATAAGAAAAAAAAATAGTTTTTTCTTTAATTCATTAACCCACAACTTTTCCATGACCGCACATTCGGGAATTTAAAAATTTTAAAAATCGGTCCACCCTAATATATATAAAAGTAGAATAAAATTGACCATATATATTACCATATATACCATATATTGATATGGTATATCATATATCATCTATCTTTTTGGTAAAAAAAATGGTTTAGCTGCATGAGCAAACTCTATTTTATTTAGCCAGGATTTGACAGATATTATGATTTTATTGACAGTGTTGTGAAAACATCAGAGTTTGACACAGTTTGATACTGCTGTATAGTATGATAAAGTAATGTGTCTGGCTACATCAGATCTTTTTTATAGAAGGAAAAGTGCTTTCTAAATCTATAATTTGGGATTTAATTTGGCCCGTTTTCATGTACGACAATTGCAAGACAAAATTACAAAGAAAAAAACGGCCTTGCCATCTAAAAAACAAAAAACGCGATGTCATAAGCCAGAAACAACTGAAGGTCGAAAATGAATACTAGATGAAATGTGTATTCTGATACTTAAAAATCAACGTGGTCGAGAATTGTGTAAAATAACAAACCCTTTCTTGAGATTTCTTAAATCACAAACAATAAAATTTGCTGTATTTAGTGCAAAAACGATTTGGATTTGTATAGAACTATTAATAGTTGGAAACCAGTTGCATTATTTATCGGGAATGCAAAGATTTATTCTATAAATCATTATGATAAGTATTATTATAATTTTGCGTTTTGAGTTGTTGAGAAATTTATCTGTTATTTCTGTGAAAAGTGCAATTTCCGACCATCAATTGTTACTGAGTTATGACGTCAGCGACACTTTTTTACATGGCAATCCCATTTTTTTGCTAATTTTCTTAGATCACTTGATTGGATAAATGGCATCGGAAACATTTTTGGCCTTACATTAGAAAATTTTCGAAAAAAAAATTAATGTAGATTGTAAAATATTAAAAATTATCATTTTGTGAATTGAAGACAAATTGGTGTATTGGGTAGAATTAATTACCCTGAAATGAACCTGGGGTCCAACATCATTTACCACGCAAGGTTTTCGAAACAAACTGGGGTGAGAGTATCAAAAAAACGGTATTTGGGTAATTTTTACAAATTTCTACCACCAGCCAATGCTTGTTCCTAAAAAAAACTCAAATCGTTTCAGGGATTTTGTCATGTTTCCATACTTTACGCGCGCACTGACAATATGGCAAATTATCAAATTAAAAACGCTTGAAAAATCAAAACGTAGAAAAGCAAGTTCACAGTTTGGTTTGTGTTTCTCAAGACTCTTCTCGAAAATTTGATGCTACCATTATTCAATTAATTGATATCAACATCAAAATTAACAAAAATAACAGATTTTTATTTTTTAAATGTTGATTACGTTATTGACGGAGAACAATTGAAGCTCAGAAGTTAAATTTAATACAAAATAACATGCTCCTGTCCAAGGATTGTTTAAAAAACAACCATAAAACAAGTTTATTCAAAAATATCAAATTTCCTTACATCGTCCCATAGCCTGAACCCTGGATCAGTGTAAAAACGTAATTAAAACCGCTGTCCACATTATTAAATTTTTATCGTGATAATCAAATTACAAGAAATAAAGCTGGGAAGCGTACAGAGTTCGGAGTTCTTTCACAAGGGTCCTTTTACCTGGACCGCTTGCCCTATTAAGCATATGCTGTTACCCTTTTAATCTACATTATTTTTTACGTCCACGGTTCTCTTTTTTTGTGTTTGTGTGCACGCATTCGGGTTATATGCGGTTACAGCGATGACTGATATATCAAACAAGAAATCTTCAGCGCACACAAACTGTCTGAAAACGAAAATAATGCAGCCGTTGACAATGCATGCTGCATGATCACGACATACGCGCTAAGATCAATAATCAAAACCAGATGGTTATGTTTTTTAATGTAAATAAATATACAGAAAAAAATACCGCCGAATTGAGATTGTTACAGTTCGAGATATCAGATTGAGAAAAGTCATTAAGGGCTCAGTTAAAAAAAAGCACGCTGTGAAACACGTGCGCGCAGTCTAGATGTTTTTTGTTAAGGAAATAGATTTTTTTAGGTTAAGCCGCATAATTTGAACATCTGGCGACGACTTCCACTCTGTAAGTATACGAAATATACGTGCTGATAAAAAATTTAACCACGGCTGTTCACGTTTACTTCTGGCTTGAATAGATTTTGAATTACCTACGTTTACACTACAATTTTTCTTGGGAAAAATTCGATTAAATTTTCAGGTTTCTTGTGTTCTTTTCATAATAGTTTTCGGATTTTAAAAATATTGCATGTATCACTAGATATAACGGAAAATGTATTGTGTAACTGTGAATTAATGGCTTTAATTTATTCAAATTCTAAGGATTTAGATTATGTCAAAATACATAAAAAATAACATTGTCGTGGATTTGTACCAGGAAGCTCCTATATTTCCAGTCGGGAGCTCTAACCAATTGAGCTACCAAGGTCAGTTATTATTATCGAACCATAAAATTCATTAACTGCTACAGCATTTTATTTTTAAATATCATTCCAGACTAAAATAATTTAATATCGCTATTTAAGGCCTTTTTAGGAGCTTAAAATCAAGAATAAGTTTAATTTAATCATAACAAATTTTTATTGTGTTTTACTACCATAAGTATTTACACAGTTATTAACTTAATAGAAAAAAATAATAATCATTTAACATTCAGTCTAGATATCAGAGCAATTCACATATTTACGTATATACTTAATTTGTCAAAAATACCATAATCTAAGCTGTGTGACTATCTTGGCCTACAGTAACCTAATTCAAATATGTAAAAACTGTTTCTGGTCTTATGTTTTTCCGAATAATCTGAATCTGAAAGCAAAAATTCTAAATTGTGTTTAGTTTTTAAAAAATACTTCAGTCATTCTAGATCTTGATTCAAAATTCAAATGCAGTCGATGAAACTGACCCAAAATTTTATTGTACAAGTAGAAAACCGAAATTGACGATTTAAAAGGTAAAAGGTGTCAAAGTGTGCGTATTGACATCAATAATAAACAAAATATATACTCTATTAGATAATAACTTGCTCTTAAACCTTAAAATTGTTAAAAATATTTGCATATTTGTAAAATGTTTCAAGAATAGTCACGGAAAAAGAAATTGTTTGATCGAGCCAAATTTACAATTTTTCATATTGATATGTACCAATAAAACATTTTGACGAATTTTTGTTATCTTCTTTAAGATAAAATTGGACAAGTTTAGAATTCATAAGTCATCCATGCTTATTCATGTGAAGACGTTATTTATTGTTCAAAATTGATAAAATATTCAGTGCAACTTCTTAGAATATTAAATATTCAATTTCTAGTCATGAAAAATTAATATTACTTGTATGTCTTTCGGTTTTCGCAAATACAGTTCAAATATCCCAACCCACATTATAGATTTATTTTTTTTCTAAGTGCTTTTTTGACAAAACTTTTCCACTAAAAAAGCCCAAAAAGCGATAATTGTGCGATGAAGAAATGTAAAAAATGACCATATTACCGCTGTCACAGCTCATCACAAACTCGAGATGCTTTGTACCAAAATATTGCATTTTTACTTTATCATACGCAGTATGATGAAGTATAGGAATCGCGCCAAAAAATTTTAGATTTTAGCGGAAATCGGTATTTTTGGGTCCCCTGATCATTTTTGACCAAGTTACAAAAAAATGTCTGTGTGTGTGTGTATGTATGTATGTGTGTGTGTATGTGAGTACTCAATTTTTGTGGAGACGATTCCGGGGAAACTACTAAAGGTATTGGGACGAAACACCATATTTAGCAGTTTTATGACCAAACTTAGAGCTGAAAAGTTTTTGGTTCAAAAGGGTCCAAAGGAACTGGCTATTTACTCGTTTACCCGTTTTTTGGGGCGACGATTCCAAAGAAACTACTAAAGGTGTCAGGACGAAACATATAATTTGGAAGTTTCATGACTAAACTTAGAGCTGAAAGAAGTTTTGCTTCAAAGCGTCCCTAGGAACTCCAGGTTTACGCTTAGCATTTTTCAACGATTTTGCAAATGAGCCGTCATTTCTGTAATTTCGTCTAAATAGATAAATAAAAAATTAAAGTAGAGGATATTTTATATAATTTATGTCTATAACATTTTTTGGTAAAATTAATAGTTTAGCTGCAGGAGCAAATTCTATTTGATCGAAATCGTGTCTGCATTAATAGTAGGTAGCTAATTCAGAACGTCAGCGGTTCCGAAACGTCAATTCAACACGCAAATGTATGGAGAATGCGATGAGGAGAAACACGCGCGCACTTACGCTATGTGAAACAATATTGAAACAGCCTGGTGTTTGGATGGTGTTTACAAAGTCAATATGTATTTCGAGTGCGGATAGCAATGTTGTTATGCATTTTTCAAGGATTTTGCAAATGAGCCGCCATTTCTGTAATTTCGCCAAAATAGTTAAAAGAATAAATTAAAGTAGAGGAAATTTTGTATAATTTATGTCTATGACATTTTTTGGTAAAATTAATAGTTTAGCTGTAGGAGCAAATAATCTATTTGATCGATATCGTGGCTGCATTAATTTGCCAGATATTTTTATTCTAATTTTTTGACAATGCCTACTGTCAATATCTGTCAAATCCTGGCTCATTCGTCGTTATATTTTAATGCAAACACGATCGATCTCGATAGAATCTCATGCAGCTAAACTATTAATTGTATGTATTGTATGATAAACTCATGAGCCTGGCCACATCAGATTTTTTTAAATTAGGACCACCCTAGTTAATTAATTATTATTATTAATGACAAAAAATAATCAATACACTACGTACAAATTATTATAACATATTTACTAATTTTTATACAAATGAATTTTTATCTAATTCAGAATTTATATTTCATCAAAAGTGTACGACCTCTGGTTAGGTAGAGAAAAATGCTTCCGAACATAAAATATATGTGTGTAACTGACAACCACTTTTGCCGGTATAACATATGCCATATTATATGGCTGTGCCAGGTATAAGAACGAACATATCCAACAGCTGCGCTTAGAGAATAAACTTTTGCCAGCTGTTTGTGTTATAGCAGACCAGACAAATGAAGCCCTTGATGTCGGTCATTGTATACTCGCTAACAATGTCTCCGAGTTTGGTGTACTCCGTCAACGAATATAATAGCTAAGTGCGATTAAAAAAAACTACGCTCCGCACATAATAGAATGATAATAGTGAATTATGTGCATTTTTTCGCCCAAAAAGGTGTAAAATTCGCGCTGGGCTGCATAAGTTTTCGAAGTAAGAAGAACGCGGTAGACCGACTGGAATGAACGAAAGACAGACAGGAAGCTATCAATATAATGTGCGGCTATGAAAAAATGTATAATTACCTTCGTTATTGAGTGAATTGTAACGTACATGAATGTAATACAAACATTGAATTGGAACATATCGTATCTACTGATATTAATTTTTGATCAATTTGTTCCTTGATGACGTTAATCCATATTCGTCTAAATTAAAAATTAAAAAAATTCAAATTAAAAAGTCACTACAGTACAATTTTTGCCATTTTTGGTGTGACAGCAGTGGTCTATAACGAACTTCACGCGCCCGTGTTGCCAGATATACATCTGTCAACTGCCAAATCTGTCTAACAAAACTATTATTATGATGTCTATGTACATATATTCATAAAAAAATATATTAGATAATTCATATTTTGATAGTCAAGATAGTTATTTATGTACCAAGGGCATTACACGGATGTTTATGCCCCGAGGGTATAAACATCAAGTAATGCCCGAGGTGCATACAAAATTTTATGTCCTACAATGGTTTTGTTCCTCCGTTGGAATAATATTAATAAATATTTTGACGTTATCAGGTGACATGCGTATCTACAGAGTTGAATAACAATACAAACAATTCGGAGTTGAGTGACAATACAGACAATTAATTGTCAAACTTATAACCTTAATCGTCAATAATTGACACTTCCGAGTGACAGTACAGACAATTAATTGTCAAACTTATAACCTTAATCACCAATAATTGACATTGATGACTTAAAGTTTACAATTTCAATGACTAATATTTGATATATTTGACATATAACCATGGCAACCCTTAACGCCCGCGCGGGCGTTAAGAAGCAGTTTTTACCCCGGTATCTAAGGTGTAAAATGTCACTTTATGATCATGTAAGACATAAAATACATTTTGGAATCTGAACGGTACATTTTCATCACTTGGCAAACTGTTTGTAATGCATGGCAACATTGTCTAGTACATAACCTACCAGCAAATTCGAGATCTCGTAAATTTGCTTACTTTTTGACGTTATTTTTCATTAAGATTTTAGACAATTATGAAAGTAAATATACTGCAAAAAGCAGGTACAAATTGTTTGTTCTATAATCACTAAACATTAAACATTTTTAATGCAAATGAATAAATTGATAAATTGTAGGATTAAAAAATCTGATGTGGCCAGGCACATGACTTTATCATACAATATATAAAATTAATAGTTTAGCTGCATGAGATTCTATTTGATCGAGATCGATTGTGTTTGCAATAAAAGAAAACGAGATATTGAACAGATATTGACAGTAGGTATTGTCAAAAAATCAGCCTTTGGTCTTTGGCAAATCATGGCTAACTTTATATTAATGTAGACACGATTTCGATCAAATAGAATTTGCTCCTGCAGCTAAACTATTAATTTTACCAAAGAATGTTATAGACATAAATTATACAAAATTTCCTCTACTTTAATTTATTATTTATCTATTTTGATGAAATTACAGAAATGACGGCTCATTTGCAAAATCGTTGAAAAATGCTAAGAGTAAATAGCCAGTTCCTTTGGACCCTTTTGAACCAAAAGCTTTTTAGCTCTAAGTTTGGTCATGAAACGTTTAGTAGTTTTTCCGGAATCGTCGCCACAAAAATCGTTTACACACATACAGACATACATACGCACACACAGACATTTTATTGTACCTTGGGCAAAAATGTTCAGGGGACGTAGTTATTGTAGATGTAATCTTCAACATCATTTTATAATTCTATAATATACAGGGTGAGACATAACGTACGAAGGAGATTGAAGGAGTAGAACCTTAATAAATACTGTGCATTTCTGTTAAGGTTCCAGTCTCACTTCAAATAGCGAACAATAGCAAAGCTTCGAAATACAAAAATCACCAGAAGTAGATGGCGATACTATAAACATGTCTGTTTTTCTTTCGTATTTATTACATTTTACGTATGGTATAACCTAAAGAAATAATTAATGTATTGCTTTCTATTTGTACAAATATTCAAACTGGACCGTTTGAGTTTTCTAGTCGATGACATAGTACTTTCACAATTCTCGCTATTGTAAACATGGTTGCCACTTATTACACACACGCACTACAATACCCCACAGTGCAAGTCTAGAGAAGCTCAGAAGAACATAACCTGTGCTTTTGCAGTAAACATTTAATTGTATTTTATAATGTATTACTGCAGACAATAATCAGACGCACCTGCCATCGAAAAGCATTTCTATATTTGTAGTCCACACCAAAGTTTGGATAAATAATTTTCATAAATATTGTAATTCCTTTCCAATGTCAGAGGGTTGCGGTCTAAATCTATCAGATTTTCTTAAATCTATCAGCTTTACTTAAATCTATCAGCTTTCATTAAATCTATCAGCTTTTCTTAAATCTATCAGCTTTTCTTAAATCTATCAGCTTTTCTTAAATCTATCAGCTTTTCTTAAATCTATCAGCTTTTCTTTTAATCTATCAGCTTTTCTTAAATCTATCAGCTTTCTTAAATCTATCAGCTTTTCTTAAATCTATCAGCTTTCTTAAAGCTAACAACTTCTTAAATCTATCAGCTTTTCTTAAATCCATTAGCTTTCCTTAAATCTATCAGCTTTACTTAAATCTATCAGCTTTTCTTAAATCTATCAGCTTTTCCTAAAACTATCTGCGTTTCTTAAATCTCTCAGGGTTTCTTAAATCTATCAGCTTTTCTTAAATCTATCAGCTTTTCTTAAATCAATCAGTTTTTCTTAAACCTATCAGCTTTGCTTAAATCTAATAGCTTTTCTTAAGCATAATTTTGCATAACTTTATATTAAGCTACCAAGCCATGAAAAAAAAATAGTAGGTACAGAATTTATCAAGTAAGGTTTTCGAAAAAACTGAGTTTGATTTTATCAATTTTAAAAATTGTGCAGCCCAATGTTCTTGAAACCTCAAAAAGGGCTCTCATATTCACTAATAAACATTAAAGTAGTTACCAGAAGTACCAAATACTATTTCCGTATATAATACAAATTTATATCCGTTAAGCGGACCATTAAACTTATTATTTGTCGTTGAATGTTCGGCTAGGGGAGGGAGTAGGTGGGGGCTGTTTAAAACCGGGATGTAAATTGCGTTTGGGAAGCTCCATGGAGATTTGTTGTCCCTCATGTTCGTATATTCGCAAAACTCGGTGGTCGTATATATAATGGACGCCGACCGCATCGTGTATTTTTAAATTTACAAGAGCCAGTAGATTTTTGTTAAACAAATGAAAAATAATCGCCGCCGAACACAAATTTCGAACCTTTAACCTCCCCCTCCACTAGAAAATCATTATTTTAAGTGGCCGTTGCTCATCTCTACCTCCCATAAGACTAATAGCAGCCACCATGAAGAGTGTCTATTCAAATTTCACGTGATGATGTCCAGTAAATCAACCCTATTTAATCCGAAACTTGATTTCTATTAAACTTATACGCGACGATGTGCATTTGTTTGGCTCGTTTCTTGGCGGGAATCTGGACTATATAGTATAGTGGTGAGAAGAATTGAGATCTGCTGGCTAGACAAGCTAAACTCGTTTGGTCTATCCATCTTGCGTTCGTACGTTCGGTGATTTTATGGGAACTGGATTCTGCTCTTTATCTTACGCCAGAATCGCGGACAAAAGGGAAATAATAAAATTCTATTCGGCTGTTATAAGCGACCGTTGGCGATTTACATGAATGGTCCTTTATGACTCACTTTTACGTCCATTTTAAGTGAGGATGGCATCATGACAGGACATGGGAACTGGGAAGATTAATGAATTTTGCTTTCGTAGTTTAAGTATCTATTTCAAAGGATATATCAGCTGTACTTTAGTGTGAAAATGAAAGCGCGATATCTACATGTATTCAATTATAGTAACTATATCTTTCTGGATATTCTTCATTACCAAAAATATTGAATACAAACTTAGACGTTATACTCCAGTAAAATTGTGTTTTAACCAGAGAAGTTGTGGGGAAGTTTGGATTTCTTCCACTTTGTATATTTTTTGGGGTGCTAAATCCAAATCTGAGGTTTGCTAACAATATTTCGAGACGCAACATTGAAGAACAGTAAAAATGTTAGGCGTTTCTTTTTTCTTATAACTCAGAAAATATAACTTTCGTAAATCAAATTGAAAGTGCATGAACTTTCCTACAAGCTTCCCTATTTAGCTTTTTCTCCGACAAACCGTTTGAACTCAAGCGATAGTTGAAAATTGGCGGTATTTTATCAAAATTTAAAGTTGGAATTTTATCTTTTTTGTAACTGAATTTGTACAATGTCGAACTTAATAACTTGAACAATATGTAATTTTTTAAACAATTATTTGTACCTTTACATATACACCAATTGACAGCCTTAATAAATTCAAATATATGAGTTTTGGAGTGGAAAAAGTGAGCTTTTGCTGAGACAGATAAACTATCGCTTGAGCCCGAACAGTTTGTCGGAGAAAAAACCTAAATATGTAATTGAATAGTTTTTCAATGTTGCGCCACGAAATTTTGTTAGCAAACCTCAGATTCGGATTCAGCAACGCAAAAAAAAACAAAAAACTTTAAAATAAATTAAATTAAAATACGTCAATTTTCAACTATCGCTTAAGCCCGAACAGTTTGTCGGAGAAAAAACCAATATAGCGAAGTTTGTAGATTTTTTTTTTTTTAATTTACGAAATTATGTTCGAAAACCTAAGATTCAGCACCCCAAAAAAACATCAAAACTACCCCTCAACTTTCCCTCAGGGGACGCTTTTGAGGACAAATTGACTCTACTATTATTCAAGTATAAATTAATCACATTAAAATAGAAATTTAATAAATATTAGATAAAACCGAACAGAAAATCCATATATAAAACGCAAATCAGCAGCTTATTTTCAGGTAAAAAGAAGTTTGTTAACCCATGTCTGAAATGCTGTTGTTTTTTAAATATAGCAATTTTATTTTATATTATTTAACGTATAAAAAGTATTGTATTTGTGTAATGTGTATTTGACCCATTCCGAGAAGAATAACTTTATAAGAACAATTTTCGTTTTTCATTATTATTTAAAAAAATTGCAACTGTTTCAGAACCTCATTTATGCGAAGAATTGTTTCTACCAACTAGATTTGCCACCTTTCAAAAACTGGACCCAAAGACATATTGAATATAAGGGAGGCACGTTTTTCTTTCATTAAGTATTGTAAATAGTTTTATGACAAAAAAATCAAATATTGGATGAATTCTGATTTTTAATTTTGCATTCAATACCGATGGTCTTGAACTATATTTAGCCATATGAGCCATATTTAATATTGATATCCACGAATGTCGTTTTCTTTTCTGATTTGAATGATAGACTGTAGCGCAGCGGTAAAGCGCTTGGCTATCAGTCTGGGGGGCGTGAGTTCTATCCTCGCGTCCTGCTTTCAGAGTGAAGGCTTTTCTGTGGTTTTCCTCTACTATTTGGCAAATGCTGAAAGCCAAACAACTTAAGACGTGCCACAGACGCGGGCCATAATAATGATAATTCGGGCCTGCCGATGCCCCCGTAGTGGCGAAAGCTGTTGGGGGTTGTTAAGCCGTGGATTATTATTATACATCACACTTACTTCGATTAGATTTTGAGAATCACCTTAGAAGCAAAATGATTGCAGTTTACTTGAACTTGCTGGATTAACCCACCTCAACTGTTAGTGTTTCAGGTAAAAACGTAATTTTTAAAACTTTACAAAATAAAGTTGTCAAAAAGACTTAAATCGAAGACAAATGACTACACTGGCCGACCAGAAAAGTACCGAACAAATGACAACTGTTTCTGGTACAATTTTTTTCTGTATATTCTGATCTGAAGCCAGAAACTGTGAATTGTCTTTTATATTTGAGAATCCAAAAAAAGAGGCATTTGTTTACCTCAAAATCTGGATTAAATTTATAATTTCTGGCTACTGATTTATATAAGAAAAACGCAAGTATGACAGCTGGCAGCAAACGCTAAATATTATTTTAAAATTATTCAAAAATGCCGCATTTGTGTTCAAATCGAAGAACTTTGAAAAGGAGTTGCTTGAAAAAATTAACTGGGTTGTCGATTTTTTAGAAACAAAGGTCGCGTTTTTTCCTCAAGTTTTCTTTGGAATTTCCAAGCATCAACACAGTTTTCCTTTTAGTTATTTCCTTAATAATTTAGGGGAGTATCAACCGTACATAACAACAAAATTACTACCGGAAATCGTATAGCGTCATACATTCTACAATATTACATAATATATAATCCACATTCCGCGCAAACAAGAACGTTCATACATAACAAAGCCGCAAGCGTATAATCCGAAAATTTATTACCTCCGTTCACATATAAACATTAATTTGGGGGTTGATTAGAACAACCGCCGCGTCCGAATAATTCAAATTATCCACGCATATGCGTTTTCAAATAACAATTAGACGCGCACTGACGCCCAATGGGTGTCCTACCATGCAACATATTTCGAAATTTTTTAATTTTGTCGCAGCATCAACCCCAGAATGTACCCAGCGCGTCTGTAATATATGAGCGCGCGTTGTGTACATTGGCCGGAAAGTTCCAACCCCGCGCCTACCCCCTCGCGTACCCCACCGCCCGTGCACAACCAACAACCCCCATGCATACACGCACACATTCGCACAGCTGTAATTGGGTCGGTCCATGTAGTACGCATTTAGGGTAGGTTGGATGCCGTATAGTCTGAACGCGTCTCATATAAACAACAACGGCGACATGGCAACAACGAATTGACAACGGCAAACTCCAGTATTTATATCGTTAATAATATTCAAATTGGTACTTTAAACAAGATTGAATCACATGCAGTGGCGTAGCTACGTATTCAGCGCCCTGGAGGAAGAAAAATCTGCGCGCCCCCTTGTTTTTGGAAGAGGTCTGGCATGTTTGAACAATTAATTTAATGTATACAAGTTTCAATTCCAGATAGAAACCAAAAACGGAGTTCATATATATACAAAAACCTTGCGAAACTCAGGTTATGGTTTTATGACAATAAAAAACAATTAATCAACAGCTGGCTGTTTTCGATTTCTAATAAATGAAAATAACCCAAATATTCTTCAATTGTGTTCACAAGTGTTTTATTTAAATACCGGCATCGTACTTTACGGAATTTTTCAATAACTAGCACTTATCTTTTACTAGCGTAGATTTACACTAATTTTTGGTTTCCGTAAAAACCAAGGTGCGTTTTCATAAGCCATTTATTTCTTGCACGCTATTATTCTTCTTATTATTAAATATGATGCTCAATCATGTTTTCAAATACTTGGGACGCGGAATGGATCACCCAGCATACAAATAACGTTATACGTGCTTTTGACGTATTTTCAGACGCATAACTTGAAAACGCTAACTCGTACTTAAATGATGTATACAGGCATTTTATGTAGAGAATTAAGAGATCTAGAAGTTTCCTAAAAATACCATTGTTGTCTGATCAATAAAAAATCCAAGTCGGTCATCTATGACCATGAATAACTCGCAGCTCAGACCCGATATCGATGGAAACTTTTTACACTTTATTTCTAATGCCAAAACAAAGGCATATTTAAAAATGCATCTGGGTTTGAATTTTACCAAAGTGAATTATTTGTTTAATTTCACTGGGCTAAGACGCGCGATATAGTATACTATTCTCGTTTTTTGAGTGTGCTGTAATGTAAATAATCAAATCTTATGGTCTATAATTTCGTTTTTTGTAAGTATTAATCTGAAATTTGAAAAATAATCATATCTACAGTTACAACAAAATATACAAACGCAATAAAATAAAAAAAAATTCAAGATTCTCAAAGAGATTTTTTTAAATTTTCCTCAAGATTATTTGGAAGAAACCGTTTTAGGTAATTGAAACCTTTACCTAGCACTACTTTCTTTTAAAATAAGTAAGATTACGTGTTACTTACTTATAAGTTTATGAACAAAAAACACAATAATTTAGTAAAATAATAACAGTCATTAAAAGTGAACAATACACTAACTAATACACTAACTCAATAAGTAAATAAATATGAAGTGTGCTTGCTTAAAAAACGAACATTTACAGAAGTCAAATGCACATGGAGTTATATATGTATAAACACAACGCACCAATCTGTAAATCGAAATTATGATAATTAAGTCAAGATCATAAAACATTTAGGCTCTTAGAATTTTATTTAGAAATGGATGCCATTTTTTTCACAAATGTTTTTTATTTCTCTTCGCATTATTAATTATTTATTTTCAATTATTTATCTTGCGCCATAATCAATTAAAATATGGAGACACAGTTAAAATTATTTTGAATGCAGAACGTGTTTATCACATGGCAGTTCGACGCAGAAGAAAATTGCACGCGAAAACGAGTACAACGAATTTAAACATCGACAAATTTTACCACGGACAATGATTAAAAAAAAACAACATAAGGAGAGTGCAAAACAAAAATTAATAACTAAATTAAATTTATAACTCCGGCGAAACGGATTGGAGAAACTATAAGTATGAAATTAAAGGCTTGTAATAAAAATTAGTATGATCATTAAGAAGAAAAGTATTGGGGATTTTTTGTGTTGATCTATTTCAAATTGCTCCAGAAGGTCTAATTTATAACCTTTGTCACATTTCAAAATCGTGCTGAATCTCAGATTCTACGTACTGATGATGGTGGTGGCCACCGAAACATGTCTACAGATAATTAAATAATTTTGCAAGGATCAAGGAGCTTTTATTTAAATTCAACATTAATCAATAATAGACAAAATTACCGAAATACCTAAACTCTCTAAATTCCCTCACTAATAAAACTAAAAATATATCAAACCAACAAAAATTTCTGGGTTTAAACTAAATTATCGTTTATACTGGAAATTTGATAACTTTTCCGAATTATCTCAATCAAAAATTACATAACCAAAAACCCACTTATTAAAAGATTAGTAGCTTTTAAATGATAACAGTAAACAATTTGCACAAACATGCCATATAATAATGATAATTAAACGGGTCAGCTCACCTCATACCAAGACAAGTCATACCCGGACAACTCATACCAGTACAACTCATACCAAGGGACAACTCATACCACGACAACTCATACCGGGACACCTCATACCAAGGGACAACTCATACCAGGACAACTCATACCAGGACAACTCATACCAGGACAACTCATACCAGGACAACTCATACCACGACAACTCATACCAGGACAACTCATACCAGGACAACTCATACCAGGACAACTCATACCAGGACAACTCATACCAGGACAACTCATACCAGGACAACTCATACCAGGACAACTCATACCAGGACAACTCATACCACGACAACTCATACCACGACAATTCATACCACGACAACTCATACCACGACAATTCATACCAAAACGCCCATAACAAGCCGACAAATGATTGTTCTCTGGTACGGTATCATCTATTGTGATTAGGAGACTCTCTTTAACGAGTTATTATTAGGTAATTGAGTTTAAATTTCTACACTGTCGAGTATTGGCAAACATATCACATTTTATACAACGCGGAAGGCTATCTAGTGAAAGACTAATATAGCCTAATAATAAGGCATGAGATGATATACAGGGTGTCTCGAATAACTTTGCTATTACAATAAATAGCAAGACGAAATGGTGTATTCTTACATATATACATTATACACCAGAGGCAAACTACAAATTTTTAATCATTGTAGTGTGAAGATTACAACTACACCATACTCTACTCCATACACTCCATACACTACTATGCAACATTTCTGATAATATCGGGGCAATTTAATGTGAAATGAAAGGTATAATAAAATTAGTAGGTAATGACATTTGTTTTCCTTTGGTCAAAAGGGACCGTCGAGATTTCATACCATCGTATACATGGTGATTTTTTTGTATACAGGGTGAAGTGTTGAAACATCGTTTTTTGCTGTTTTTACTCAAAAAAGAAGTGGAATTGCGAATATTGTATGTTTTCAATCCTCACAACATAAGCAATTAGTTTTTCAAAGAAATGTTTGTTTGAATACTTGAATTTACGTAAAATTTTGGAAATATGAGTAATTGAACATTTGTACTGCTTTTTTGACCCACATTGTATAGCTTACGCATATTCTTACACTCAGAAGCCATTTTTGGTATCATAAAATGCTTTTGTCCATCAACTTTGGCTGGGCAATATTCAACTTTTTTTATTTCTTATGGACACGTTATTGAATTTTTACAGATTATTGAATATAATATTATATAGTAAATATTATAAATAGAATATTGAATATTTTAAATAGAATTAATTTCAATAAACTTATTAATGAATTTTTAATGAAAATATGTTATCCCATAATTCCGAAACGGTTATACTTATGGTTATGTTAATTCTTATGGGTAATATTACCGAGTTTTTTGCGGTAATATTACCAATCAGAATTAACATGCGCTCGGTAATGTTACCGGTAATTTAACGTCAGTAGACTAGACGGCGGTAGCCCTCCGCGTTGTGTAAAATCTGATATGTACTATGCGCGCCAAAAAAAATCGTAGAGCTAATTTTTACATAATATAATTATGGCTTGTTTTTATTTTCCAACTTTACAGTTAATATGAACATTGGAAATAGTTAATACAAGATGTGTTTAAGTTTTTCTGGGTTCGAATCGCAGGCGTGGCTGTAGCATTTGAACTTAAAAACTACCGCCATCTTGTATTAACTATTTCCAATGTTCATATTAATGTATGCAGATTTCTGCGAGAATTCACTCCCTTTACAGTTAATGCATGTATACACTGTGGGCAAAAAAAAAACGGTATAAATGTTCAATTACTTCTATTTCCAAAGATTTTAAGTAAATTAAAGCAAGGATTTCTTTGAAGGACTAATTGCTTATGTTGTGAGGATTGAAAACATACCATATTCGCAATTCCACTTCTTCTTTTTCAGTAAAAACAGCAAAAAAACATGTTTCAAAATTTCACCCTGTATGCAATAAAAATCATCCTGTATTCGATGCAATAAAATCTTTGCTGTCCCTTTTGACCAAAGGAAAAAAATTCATTACCTACTAATTTTATTACACCTTTCATTTCACATTAAATTGCCCCGATATTATCAGAAATGTTGCATAGCCAAACACAAAGCAACATAACTGTGGAATGAAACGTCCTGTTATTGCGAATATGGTACGGTTTCAATTTTCACACTACAGGCAATTCGTTTTTAAAAGAAATATTTGAATTGACAAAATATTATAGGAAATACGAGTGATCAAAAATTTGTTGTTTTTTTTGCCTACCGTGTATATTGTACTTAAGATTAATGTCAGAATGACAGCGCATATGTTATAAAAGAACCATTTACAAAGTTAACAAAAATATTTTCAGTATATTTGGTTGCATATGTAGTGTACGACTTTTTTGGTGCGCGTAGTACATATAAAATGGCAATACTCGGTAATTTTCAAATACCTAATACGGCATTACAGAGTATGTAGAGAACATCCACACATTGACCAAAATTTGTTAATCACACTAGATGACACCGTACGTTGTCACGTACACAATTGACACTTGTCGGCTTGTAACGGGTGTTTTGGTATGAATTATCGTGGTATGAGTTGTCGTGGTATGAGTTGTCGTGGTATGAGTTGTCCTGGTATGAATTGTCGTGGTATGAGTTGTCGTGGTATGAGTTGTCCTGGTATGAGTTGTCGTGGTATGAGTTGTCTTGGTATGAGTTGTCCTGGTATGAGTTGTCCTGGTATGAGTTGTCCTGGTATGAGTTGTCCTGGTATGAGTTGTCCTGGTATGAGTTGTCCTGGTATGAGTTGTCCTGGTATGACTTGTCCTGGTATGAGTTGTCCTGGTATGAGTTGTCCCTTGGTATGAGATGTCCCTTGGTATGACTTGTCTTGGTATGAGTTGTCCCGGTATGAGTTGTCGTGGTATGAGGTGTCCGGGTATGAGGTGCACCCGACCCATAATTAAACATTATGAAACTGGACTATACTTCTTCAGACTGCACTGCGCAACTTGCCATAATGAAATGGTTTTATGATAATTAATAAAGGAAAAGATTTAAAAATAAAACTGAGATAACTCGGTAACTTATAAAGTTATTTCTGTATGCGATTTTAATATTAGTTATAAATTATCCTGTATATTATGTAAATTGTGTTTACACGCATGATGAAACGAATGTACAAACTGTGAACATTAGTCAGAGATACTAAAATTTGAACGATTATAATATTTAATTTTTTGTTAAAACTAGACTAATGCCGAGGTTTCATAATATGAGAACTAAAGTGGCTTTAACTAAAGTTGACTTGAAATTGAAGTTGAATTAGTTAAGTTAACAAGTTAGTTAAGTTAAATTCGATTTTAAAGTTGTCACGTTTCGTAAGTCACTTTTAGTAAGTCAACTTTTAGTATTGTTATCAGTTGAATTTTTGTAAATTTTGGTTTGTGGGTTGTAACTTCCGCCAAAACAAGTAATTTTATTTTCGCGCATACTATGGTTGCAAAGTATTGTTTTTAGCAGTTTTTTGTTACAAAACATACCAAAATTCCTATCTAATTTCTATCCATAACCGATAATATTGTATTCTTAAAAGCTTAGTAGTTTTCTTTTGGTAAACTAGCAGTATGTAAAATTTATGTAGTTAGCGTGTAAGATTTATTTTTTATTCTGTAATCCATGTTAAGATATTCGCATAAGCGGAAGAAACTACTGAAATTATCGCGCCTAAAACGTCTAACTATACCTAAACCTTCTCGGGGGACGCTGTAATCAACGCCATCTCTCTGAATTTCGGAAACAATTGTTCCGGCGACTTTGCGCATCTGCCTCAGATCGAGGTACTTTTGGTGTTACCAATGATCTAACTTAACTAAACTTAACTAAAAGCTGATGTCAATATTCTACGATAGAATACAAGTGACACCAACAAAATAAGCGGAAGTCAAACACAACGCAGTGTAAAACGAGCTCTCCGCGTATAGCGTAGGGCACGCAGGGCTTCAATGAGTTTCGCACCAATTATCGATCTCGCGTTTCAGTTCAGCTATACTCTTCGCACATACGCGGTAACAGGAAGTTTGCCACGCGAATTACCCAGAGTTAAATCAATAGGCACTAAACAGAAAGGAAGCGATAGCCAAAAGATAGAAACCCAAACCAGAAATATTCCCTACAAACAAACAACCAACAACAAAAAACACAAAAATCTCACCTTCTTCTCGGTGAGCTTCTCGCACCGCCTCTGCTTGCAGATCTGATGGCTCTTATCGTTCCGACATGGCGCACAATCACCACAATTGTCCTTCCTCTGACAGCCGACGCATTCGCCGCACCGCTTCCGCTTCTTCTTCACTTGCTTCCCCTCGTGGACGCCGCTGATGTCGACGTCGACGTCCAAGGAATTCGCGCCCGGCCCCATCATACCATGGTGCGTCTTAAAACTCGCGGTACTCGACACGGCCGCCACCTGCCCGGAACTCTCCGAACCCAAGTCCATATTACTGGAAGCACCGTCACTTTCCGCCGAACTTTCCAAACTGGACGCGCGCATTTTTCTCCGCTCCTTCTTGCGGAAGTCGTTACGCGTCGGGGAGTTCGCGGTCGCGTTAATGCCGTTCAGCTTCTTGTCCAAACCGTTATACAACCCGTTACTGTCCAGAATCGTCGGCATCGGGTTCTGGAATTGGGTCGGATGCAGGTTCTGGATCTTCAAACCGGTATCTTGGTGGCAGAGCGTCGTCAGCTTCATGTCGGGTTCTGATTTTATCACAGTGACTACGGTTGGAGAACCTAGGAGTTGGCTATTCTGGATGAGGGTACCGTTTTGCGATTGGAATATACCGCCGGCGGTGTTTAGCGTTGCTATGTTTGTCGGATGCGTGTACAGCTGTATGTGCCGCTCGTCCAGAAACTGTTGCTGTATCGAGGGTATCTCCCTGGCTTGGATTGGCGCGGGCACCAAAGGGTAGTTTCTGGGATTCACAGCACTCAGCGTATGGAAGTTCGTATTCAACGTGGTAAGACTAGGACTAGAAGAATTTGGCGACAACGGGGTCAAGTTCGTCAACGTGGTCAACGTAGGCTCCGTCGTCGTCACAGCCTCGTTATAACTCTGGAACTGCGACTGGAACGACGGCAGCTTGGAAACCCCATTCTGGATAAAGGCGTCCGCAAAAGTCGTCACTGGAGTCGTAGTAGCAAACCCGTGCTGACTAGTAGAATCCACCGGTTTGGATTCCCAAGGCCTGTACTGCGGTTGTGACGAAATTATAGAGAGACCGTTCTCCTGCCTTTCGAGCAATCTGGTCTCCGTGTAATAATCCCAATTCGAGATATCGAGCAACCTCGTATCGCTGAGGAACCTATCCGAACTGAATCCTGACGTTGTGTCCATATCGGCTGCGAATGTCGAAAACGGCGGAAGATTTGATCCTGGAGGGTCTTGTACTGTGGAACTTGGTGTCGCTGGGGTCGGCGGATAGTTGGTAGCCAGGTTGTATCCGGAACCCAGCGTTTCCGGATCCTGGCTCAATGTTTCGCTCATGCTGTCATGGTCTGAGCCACTCCATGATCGAGCTGTAAGTGCCACGTCGACGGGTCGATGCGTCAACTTCTCCGATCTGTTCAGTTTAGAGAATTATTGTCATTGCGAATCTGATGATGATGGCGGTGATGGTTGTTGGGTGGTCTTCGGTTGGCGCGGGGCTACTCAGTGTGTATACTATTATAATTTGTCACTGTCAGCCTTATACTTTGTACTCTGCGGAATTTGTACTATTGTGTTTCTTCGTATAAAAATAATTGTTAATACTTGATTGATTGATTGGTTGATTGAAATCTATAGATAGAATCCTCTTATATAAAAATATCTGAAACATACGAAAAAAGGAACTGGTTATTAACATTTTGTAAATACATAAAACTCTAGACTATTAGTCTATTTGATCCACGAAACCATTCATCAAGCAACTGAGGCAAAGGTTAAACAATCCTGACCCGGACAACAATCAGATTACAAGACTGAACCTGCCAGCATTAGACTACCAATGCCAATAAACTCATGCTAGAAAACTTAATAGGTACCTATATATGTACAACTAAATCAAAAGCAGTTCGACAAATCTTCAGGTTGTGTGAAGCCAGGCACAAACGTCAGTTGCGGCACTATTCCAAAGTAAAATAAACCAATAAACGAACACAAATGTTCAGTATTTAGAGTTGCTAGATCACAAAAATTTGATGAGGTATCTGTGAGCCTTTGGTGAGCCAAGCCGGAAATGACAGCAAATTACTAGCAGATCATTTTATTTCTGTTTAAAAGAATATTCCAGTATCCTATCAAAACATATTTTACTCTAAACATCGTACGAATAAATTAATGTGCTTTCATAATAACTTGCTGTGCCTAACACCATTTGGCCAGAAGTATTTGATAGCCCACCTCATGAATGTGAGTATATAACCAAAAGTGTGTCAGAAAATGAGTTAAAATGTCCCGATGGAATGCTCCAAAAGTAAAAAGTTTTAAAAAGTGTTAATTGCAAAACAAAAGTGTTTAAAAGTTAGGGTTCCTACTTAAGCAGAATTGAGCAAAACACACGGTTGGCATCTCCTATTTTGTTCTCTTGGTCATAAACTGCATAGTTCTATCGCTCTATTCTTTACATTTTTAGTCACCTAAAGAACGTTTGGTTTTGAGATTTGCTTTTGACCACTTTTTCTGGTCTCCTAACCCATAGGCATGTTTCAACAAAATACTGTCAATTGTCCGCAAACATTTCCGCTACTTAAAGCAGCCCAACTTTTCAGTTGTGGCCTTGTTAAATTCCTAGCATCTTTTGTATGTTATTTTCATGAAACTTGAAACCACCAAACACCAGATATAAAGCCGAATGTACAAGATTGGGCCTGCGGAAATTTATTAACCGTACATTACGCCAGTCCCATAGAAAAGTCGAACATTATCTTTGTCTTCACACGTGAACAGTTCGCGGAGCTCCAGCTCCACTATTTCATAATTTACTGCCCGAAAACTTCGCATCTCAATGGTGCGTATGTACGCCTTCGCGTACGCGTAGCATCGCAGTTCGCAGTTTCGGAGGGAAGCGTGTTATTGGAGAAGCTCCGCGAACAACGAAGAGAGAGGGAGAGAGAAGACAGGAGCTTTCGGGATCGACCGGGACGGTGACGCATGCGTCCCAAGGGCTATAGACTTCGCGACCGTGACCTCTTCGCTCGAACTAGGAAATGCGTTACGCGCGAAGTTGCGCTTTCCCCCGAAGATCGAGCAAAACCCAACCTCCCTGGAAAACCGTACACCTACGTGCGATACGCTCCGAGCTTCCGCCGAAAAAGGGTGAATCCCACTTCTGATGTTGTAGTAATAGATTTTTTTGCAGATTTGTGGGTTTTAAGAGTAGGAAAGTAATTACTGTGGAGGAAATCGCGTTAAGGACTTTGGAATTGCTTCAATTCCCCGAAAGGATCACGTTGGAAAAAGAGATTAATTAAAATTTAATCGTCAAATTTATGAAATGGCGAATGAATCTGGAAAACTTTGCTGCGTAAATGGTGGCAAAACATCTAAAACGTTCTAGATCTGATGGTAGTGCACACATGCGTAGTTGGGGGTTGTGCTATAAATGCAAGTAAATGCAATTCAGGGATGTTGTGTGAGTCACTCTTATGGGGGGTTGGATACAGTGCTGGCAATAGATTTTACACATAGGTTGTGGAGCTTACGTGCAACCCCGGTGACTAGCTTAACCAGAATGTGCTTATATCCTTTCAAATTTCTAAATACATACAAAAATAAATACACAGACACCGTAATATGAGTTAGGAATATGTATGACTTAATCTTAGTTTACGTACTACAAAATTAGTGTGGCTGAAAAACTAATTCATAACAAGAGCTAGATAAGCATGCAGTAGCAAAACAAAGCACAAACTAAACTTTTTTCAGGAAGCCAAAGCACAACAACTAAAAATAACATAAACTGTCGATGGATAGTCTAAAGCTTGACGATGACAAAGTCACGCGAAAGCGAAAGCTCATGAGCCAGACCAGGGTAAACAAATATTTCGCGTTCGATTATCGAAAGGGAAACTGATCCAGGCTCTGATGGAAACCCGGCTGGAAAAGCACTTTCATTTTCAACTACCCGAACAACATAGAAGCTTGTTAGAGGCCACTACTATTTCACTATGCGATCAAACAACAAAAACACTACCAACCCATAATTCCCAGATACATCAGCAAAACACAAACAAACAAACAAACGCCAAAAACAAAACAAAAAGAAAACAAAAGTGCGCGAAAGCTCCCTTGTCTATTTATTTATTTACGTTATTACGTTATCATTCTTTGCTGTTTTTCTGGCTAACCTAACTAATTATCTTAAAAGCGTTTCGTGAAATACCAAAAAAATAAAATAACCAATTTTACGTTACCGTTCAATGAGCGTATACCAATGTCGGTGTTTAGGTCGAAAAGAAGAACAAAACGTGCACTAACCGTGTGTAAAATAAAAAAACACGCACACCAACACACGCATAAAGTATTTTAGCGACTGGCGGCAGTGCCGTACGCACTCAAGTTTCTTTCGTGCATCGCGTCCACACAGCTGCCAGAGCTTTGCGCCAATCAGCAACTTGCATTCGGTTCAGCTTTCGGGAAGGGAGCGATTTCGAATTGCACAACTATACGAACTGCCTGCCGCTCATCGGGTAGTAAGCGCGAGTGTTTGTAGGAAAAGTATAACTTGGAAAGTACGGGGGTTTGTTTTCCTTATGGAGATGGTTTTAGTTGTTGTTGTTGTTGTTGCGTGTAGAAAACGCGGAAAAGTATTAAGGAAGTGTTGGGAAATTTAAATTTTCACTAGGGTGTTTGATGTAGGTAAATTCTTGAGCAAGTAAAAAGGGTTTGGCGATAAAAGCAGTAAATATTAATCGTAGAATAGTGTTTAGTAAGTTTTGTTAGGTTCTGCACGATGTTTTCATCTGTATATCTTTAAAGGATAAAGCTTTCTTCCATAACACTAACCGATTTGTACCCCGCGTAAAATAGTTAAAAATAACACTATATACGTAATTTCCATTTTAACCAGTTTGCTATAAACTGTCTAATTTCCAGATTGCTTATATTTGATTTAAGGAAACGATTGTTTTGATTGAAAAAATTCGTTGTTTTGAAAATATTGTGAATGATGTCGATAGATGGCGCTTTAGTTTCTCGTCGTAAGAGAGGTCTCCTAGAGCGTATATAACCGCATTGATGTCTATGCAACATCAGTGTTTGCGCTATTATACCATCAATGTACCTGACGTAGAAGTGCCTAACAGCTCTAGTATTGGTGGAAAGAGACTAAGTAGGTACCGGGTGTCCCTTGTTGAAAAATAACAATATACTTCTTTCATCTTTGAATAAGTTAATAAAACAATTGCATTCAGTTTTAACTGAATGCAGTTGTTTTTCTGGATATAAAATATGTATTCAGTGCAAATAAATCTACCGAAGACGCCGGTAGATTTCACAACCACAAACAACAAAAGTTTAATTATTTCCTACCAAACAATAAATTCATTCATCATTTTGTTTTTATTATTATTATTTTAACCATTAGTTCGTACCAAGATATTATTTGCTTATCGAAACTGAAACGTATTAAGAAATTTCGTATTAAACCGAAACCAACTTCTTGCAAGTAGAAAAAATTATTTGTCTGCGGACCATTGACGAAATGTTTTCCTCAAATATTCTACCAAAATTAGGCGCACAAGTTATTTTACGTTTAAGTTTTTGTCTAGCAGTGTTTCGACAATTTGAAACGTGTTTGGAGATCCACCTGTGCTACGTATTTGCAATTATACCTGACTTCAAAATGTTAATCTCTCATTCCTATTTGCTCATATTAATGGAATAATATACTGGCCGTAGTAGAACTGATCCGAAAACTTTTGACTTGAGTTCTTAATTATTTTGTTTCATGTTAAACAACTTGCTACAGAAATACAATAAATAAAATGTTCCTATCATAAGCAATTGGCTACCATCACAGAGCCAGGTATATAATCATGTATGATCATATTAATATTGCAATATTTAGTATAAACCTTTGCATCCCCAAATAAATAAAGCAGTTGCTCTCCATCTGGTTCTATACAAATCTGAGCCGTTTTTGTTTGTCTATTTTGTAATATTTTATAATCTATTTTGCAATAACCAAGCAACACATTATTTTAATGTTGCAGCCATTCAAGAACATCATTTTGCATTAAATGGAAGACACTTTTAGCAGAAGATATACAACCAATGGTTGACGTAGATAACTAAATATATTTAATGACAAGTCAAATTATGAGTAAATATAGTATACCCTCAACACAGTCTTTCATAGTCTCCAAAAAAAATAACAAAATACTCTTGTTTCTTGTTGTTTAGCGTCTAAACAATTCAACTGCATCAGTTTATCGGAAAAATCAACGGTAAATCAACAATTTGTGACTTCGAATTACGTTACTTTGTGGAAATAAGACAAGCAGTCTGATTCCAGTATTTAATAAAATTGTTCTTTGGTTACAGTGTTTCGGGGGTTAACCCGTCTTTAGACCAAGCGTCAATAGCGTAGAGTGTTGTCAATATTGAGGTTATGGAACAGGGATAAACAATATGTATGCATTCGGGTTCAAATGCCGGCGTAAACCACGTAGTCACAATTTCCAATACTTTATAATGTTTAAATATGTACTTACATAATGCGGCTTAACTGCTAATTTTGAGGTTAATCCCATCGCGATTATTATCTCACCAACTTAACCACAACCAATAACATGTCTAACTGCAAACAATTTTTCATCTTCGCGTCGTTTTTTGCAGTCTTCATTGCTCTGCAAATACTTAAATCTGCTGGTCATACTAATCAAAGCCATATTGAGTATCGTACATCGACAGCATGGACACAAGTACACAACAATGACAGTTCGAGCGGCCATAATAATGTCTCGCGCGCCATCTATCTTTAGCCGTTGAAGCGAATGGCTTAAGGCCCGTTCTCATTAGTGTTAGAGGTAGCGATAACAGACGCCAACTAGTTATAGTTATAGACATTTTTGATAAAAAATTGCTAGAGACTCATGCTTATTTATGTAATGGGAACTAATATGTGTCACTATTACCTCTGGTGAGAACGTGAGAACTACTATAACATCGTCTATTACCACGACCTCGAATGAGAACGGTCCTTTATAATCAATCAGCGTTACCAGATTTTGGGATTTTTTTCCCATTCTGGAGAATTCAGTATACCGTTTGAAGATTTTGGGGAAATTGTTTTATTAGTCCAGTCATTTTAGACGCAAAATCATTTAACATCGTAAGTAATTTGTCCGCTTATGAAAATAATACCATAAGATTCAAAAAATGTAGTGAACATCATATCAAAATGTTTACAAAATATTAGATGATGTTATTGAAATTAATTAAAAACTATCAGTGATCAAAAACTGTCTCATGAAGATGCATGACGTTCAAAGTTAAAGTTTGCCTATGCAGCTAAACCATTAATTTTGCCAAACAATGCCAGACATAAGTTATACAGAATATCCTCAACTTTAATTTGTTATTTAACTATTTTTACGACATTACAGAAATGGCGGCTCATTTGCAAAGTCGCTGAAAAGTGCTAAGAATAAACGTTCCGTTCCTTTGGGCCCTTTTGAACAAAACAAACCTCTTTCAGCAAGTTTAGTCATGAAACTTCTAAATATGAAGTTTTGCCCCTATATCTTTAGTAGTTTCTCCAGAATCGTCGCCACAAAAACGGGTAGCCACACACACATACATTTTTTCTACCTTGGTCAAAAATGTTCAGGGGGTCCAAAAGGGCATATTTCCACTATTTCCGCTTTACACGAGAAACGAGGTTTCAGTACGGACATATTATGCCAATATCTATTCTGTCGAGTCATCAGTCATCACCAAAACATCCGTATTTAAAAAAAAAAAAATTGATATGAAGTAACTTTTTTAATCTTCGGCCACAGCGGCTAGTCATCACAAATTTTCTTGGATTTTGATTCTTAGGTCTCCAAATATTCCGCATGCAATTCAGACTGAAAATATATTCTATACCCTCATATACACAACTTTTTTTAAAAACCATACAATAGGCAAAAAGAATGCCAAACTCTAAAAGGTTGGTCTAAAAAGACCAACTCTAAAAGCTTACTCTAAACGTTTAAAATCCAAATCTTTCTAGACAGAATAAAATCTCTTGAAATGCGTATAGAAAATTTAGGGGATACTTCGTCAAAAGAAAGGGCACGTGCCAACTGTTGCCGTCTAATCTACTAACACTGGATGGATGATATCAGCTGTCTTGGGACTTATGGTCACCTACATAAACTTCATGGGTTTTGTGTGCACATCTCGGCTGCAAGAAGATGCCCGTTAGAAGAAACTCCACAAACCCTCGTAGCCAAAAAGGCCATACGTTCAGTTCAAGGTTTAATGACCTTATTGTAATTTCATTCTACCTACCTATGCGGCCTTTTGTCAATCAAACAGAACAGCTGTTTGATAGGAGACGTTGGGCTTGTGCCATAAGTCTGAAATTTTATTTGCTTTCACTCACTGTAGTGGTATTCAGGAAGCTAAACGACATTATTTGTCGAAAACGAATAATATAAACTTTTATTTTAATTTTAAATATTGTTAATACTAATTAATGGCATTTTTTCCGGTTTGATTTCCAAAAAATTTAATAATAATAATAATTATTAATAATAATATGTACTAAAAATACCAATAATACCCTATGCTTTTCAAAATCTAGTATAATTGTTAGTACTAATATGTTATTGTATAAATATTATGTTATATAAGTGTAATAACAATGTGATAATTTATTTTATTACAGCAGAGCGTCGATAATCCGAACTAATTGAGACTGAAGGCGGATTATCAAATTGTTTGGATTATCAAATATTGCAGCTAAATAGTAGAAAATGCGATGATTGTATAGAAGAAAGATACAAAAGCAATATTTTTCTGTAAACGGGATAAAAATGGCTTTTCGTCGGCAGTGATTTATTTCATTATTATTTCATTTTGGTCTTTCGGATTAGCGAACGTTCGGATTACCGTGGTTTGGATTATCTACGCTCTACTGTACTTCAATAAATAGTAATGTGTCAAAAAATGATAGGCATCAATAATTTAAACTCATGTCATTGATTTTATATATTTTTGTTTTACGATAACTTTTAATAAAATAACTTTCTTTTCTACTTTTATTGATTTATTTTCATAAATAAAACAAAAATAAATAATTCAAATTAAAAAAATTCCGATACCGGGAATCGAACCCGAGCCTCCTGGGTGAGAGCCAGGTATCCTAGCCACTAGACCATATCGGAGATGTAAGAATATCATGCGTTTTTCTGTGATCTGCAATCCAATCTGCAAATCTACAGTTCTTCATATTCAGTCCAATATATGGGAAATATATTACTAAATGCAATTCATTATTTAATGTTTAATCCATAACTTTTTATTTAATACAATTCAAATCAATGCCTTTTACAGATTATATTCGTAATCTGAGCTATGCAACCAAACTTGCATATTATTACTCATGCTATTTACTGGTAATTAGTATTACGTATATTTCGATTTATTTATTTTATCAGAGGTTCATGATTCATGAATATTTATCACTTTATTCTATAAATAAAGATATTTATTGAGGGAATTACAGGTTTCTTTTATGTTGGTTATATAAAACCAGCGGTCTACAGAAGTGCCAACTGAAACTGCAATTGCTTTAGGTACGTTTTTAATTACATTGCACATAATAGTTTATAATCAACCTACTGAAGTATGCTTACAGTAATTTGTATTTGTTATTTTATAGTAAAGAATTATTAATTAATTTATAAAAGCGAAATTTGTTATCATTGATTCGTGCCATACTGCGTTGCGAAATATCCCTAGGACGCAATGTATTATTGTTTTGACGTTTGCCAGTTTCATTATAAGAATACAGTTTCAGGTCGAAAATAACAGTTTTCGGACGCCCACACTAATATTATGGCCTTTACAAATGTACTCCGAAGTATGTCCAAACATTCCCGAATTACCAAAGATTGAATTCGACCAGGATTGGTACACCTAACTGCAATACAACAAGTCTATTTTTACAACCAACCGTTAGAACATGCCTGAGCATTTTATAAATGTTAAGCACAGTGACATACAACAATCAGCCACTATGATGTTCGACCAAACAAAGCGTCCCGACTATCTTCAGTTCGATTCCAGTTCAAACATCTCAAACGCCAACAGCGATATCTGCCGAATTTGCCATTGCGAGGCTGACAGCGGGAATCCCTTATTATCACCGTGTTATTGTTCAGGTAGTCTTAAGTACGTGCACCAGGGCTGTCTCCAACAATGGTTAGCTGCTTCGGATACACGATCTTGCGAATTGTGCAAATTTAATTTCATCCTTCACACAAAAATTAAACCTATCGGAGAGGTAAATATATACGCTTTGTTTATGTTCTTTTGTTACGATAACAATGCAAGGTCAATGATTATTTTTGTACCGTATTATTAAACCTTAACTTGTATATAAATTTAATGAATTTGTCTATAAATTTGGTTATAATTTGTTAAAAAAATCAGCTAAATCGGTCATTATCTGCAAAAGTTATTAAACATCAATGTTGTGTACTAAGTTATGTGTATATCAAAGTGTACCTTTTTGTCGATTATATTCTAATATTGTATTTTTTTAGTGGAGAAGACTTGAGATGACTGGTGTGGAGAAACGTCGATTGTTGTGCGCAATTTTATTTCACTTTGTTGCCGCGGTATGTGTTATTTGGTCGCTTTTTGTACTTATCGATAGAGCTGCGGAAGAAGTCCAAAAAGGTGTTATAGGTAATAAAATTTTATTAAAAATTCTATTAAATATTCCGTCTACAAGGCTATATCTAACAAAATAAATATTCAATTATATAACTGTCAACTTGGATTGTTTTTCCGAACAATGACAAACTGATTCAGATAATTTTGTTCCATGGGATTTAAATCTGAAGATAACGATGATAATTACATCATAATAGTAATGATAAATAAAGGATTCAACTATATAAAAACAAAACAAAAATTTTTTATAAATAAATTAAATTTTTATAATTTTTTAGCGTGGCCGTTTTGGACTAAGCTGGTTGTCGTTGGAGTAGGATTTACCGGCGGAGCTGTGTTTATGTATATACAATGCAGACAGTACTTACAACTATTTTCAAGATGGAAAGCCCATAATAGGTAATTTAATTATATAATAATATCTTTATAATGTTGATAGGTTTGTTTACGCTGATTGTATGTTGAGTGAAGTGGCTGGTATTCTTGTCAAGTGACATTTGCCTATTTTCCAAACTGATTTGTAGAATTTGTTTTTAATGGGACTACTTTTAACATACATCATAATATTTTACAACACGTATTTTGACCGAAAATTGGGTCAGGTTCAAATTTAAGTTTTAGTTAGTTTCCGAATAGACTTTATTTTTATATTGTTTTATTTTTTTACTTCTAATTTGGTTATCGTTACAGGTAAAAATTGTATGTGTAAAAAACTCCATTATGTTCTACAAAATAGTTATTTTGTGAGAGGTTCCTTTCTGTCTTTTTTTTTTGTTGAGAATATCATCCAACTATTGCAGAAAATAGAGATATAAAATCTTACCAACCATTTGAAAAGATGATGCAATTGCATAAGAAAAAAAAACAGAAAATTTATGCAACAAAAAATATAAACAACCAATAAAAAAATTAAAATACAAAACTTTTCTTTTACGAAGGGAGTCACAAGGAAGTGTAACCGGTTTTGTTACTAGATGGCACTAGTATCATAAAAACTAGGCCAATTTATTATATTTTTTTAATATAATTTTAGAGCATTAAATACTAAATTGTAACTATCAACCAGTTTCCGTTTCAAGATTACTGATTTTCCTTTTGGAACAACCTGTATATAAGGGCAGTCTTTATTTTATATTTATTTTTGCTTCTGCAGTACCCTCTCAATTTGCTCCTTTACATCCATATTTAATTCCTGTGGAATATGAGATTGATGAATATATATTAAAGCATGTCCCATGGGGCTCAAGATCCAGAATAAGTGAACTTTAATAATATAAAAGATAATAAAACAGTTTCTATTTGGTTTTACTACAATAAATTTACATTTCACTGTTAACTTAGTAAAAAACTTAATCAATTAACTTTGGAGCCTAGATCACAGCCACAATTTTTCAAGTATGTACTTAAGTTGACAAAAATACAATAATGTAAGCTACGTGACTAGTTTGGCCCGTAATTAACAAAATTTAACCAGTGATAACAGTTTTGGCATGTTTTTTTTCTGCTGTAGAATCTGAATCGGAAGGCAGAAATTTTGCCGTAAGCCTAGATTTTGAGAAAAAAGCAGTGCAAAAACTAGACGAAAAATCCGAAAATGCATTATTTTCTCATAAACTAGACACAATATGGAATTTTTGTTTTCAGTTTCAGATTGTAGGGGAAAGAAAACATCAAAAACCGTTTTAACTTGTCTTATTTTTTTTGTCACCCAGGATAGTCACTTAGTTTTGAGTATTGTGTTTTCAACAAATTACATATGTAAAATGTTACATGTTTGACTGTAGAAATTATATTTATGTGGTGCTAATGACTATGTCCAATTTTTATAAATTATTGTTTCCTTCTGAAGATATTTGGCTATTGATTTCTAAAGAAAATTTATAATAATCATTTAATTTATATTATTTTTTATAACAATAACAATTGTACCTTGTGGTGCATTATTCTGACAAATAAAAACATTCAAGTATTAATTAAGTGTTTTACATATTGTTAATAAAATTTATTATTAAGTAATGTTAAATATTTATATTTTACAATCTTTAAAGAAACAAAGTATAAAATAAATTTTTAGTCTTCTTCAGTCTTTTACGTGTTATCGAGTATCTTTAACTTAGGATAGATATCTTTACAGCAAAATTTGCACAAAATGTTTTGTCCACCCATGTCTTCAACTATATCTCAAAAACTATTAAGCTTAGCAAATGTGGGTACATCATAATCAAAGAGTTACTTAAGAACATCGAAAATCGTTTCAAAGATCAAGTTAAATTAAAACTACTTATTTTCTTAGAATCACAAAAACCTTTCATCCCGTATAAGTAGATAATACAATAAAAGAGTTATTTTTGTTTAGGATCATCCTTGTTCAAAACGCACCCGAGAAGACAGTTTCTCCCCCGTCACCAAATTTCAACATAACCATACACCCGAATAAGATAGAGCCCTCGTCGCAGGTAATAGCGAACGTAGAATGCAACGTGCCTCCGCCTAGGATTGGTAACCCCGTCGAGTCAAGTTACATATTCGATACAACTAGTAGTGGCAGTGACAATTTGAAAATGTACATGCAGACGATTAGTTCCGGTTCGAGTTTAAATAAAACTGATAGTGCTCAACAGTCATTCAAGAGACATAACTCATGTACGGATAAGGTCGATAACGTTAGCATAGGAAAAAATTCATGTGATGCTTTAGAGTTAAACATACAGGAGATATTAGCGCTAGACGTTGAGTACAACAAACGGCATTCGTCCGTTTCCGGACTTGTTACTTCTGCTAAGGATGTAAGCGATAAAGTGAAGAGCAAGAGTGTTTTCAAGTCCTTGCCTAATTTAAGTGCCAGCAGTGAAAATTTACTTATCTAAATGTTACGTTTGATCTGTTTGTGATTTATTTATTATATTCTATTGTATATGTGCATTATGCTTCATTGTGTTGTTATTTTTAAGTAAGTATTATGAAGTGAGGAGAGCGTTTACGCAAACGTTGATAGAGAAGATTATTAATTGAAACGTAATTTTTTTTAAATTTTAGTGTAGTATAATATATGTTTTACGTCTGTGGATAACTATTTGTATTTACAAGAATATCGTGTATAATTTGTTATTAATTTTGTACTTCCTGCATCCAAAACTATTCAAAAATCTATCATTAATTGCGTGAATTCCCTTCAAATGAATAGTAATAACAATAAAGAATTTTTGTTATGATGTGCCTTTTATTGAGTGATAGAAAAGAAGAGCAAACACTTTTTTATTCCTAAACTTTGTTTTAATATTAAGTTTTTCATGTCATACTACATATGATAATGTAAATAAAATATTGATAACTTTGGTTAGTAAACTGCAAACTCCATGGGTGTTTTCGATAGAATTCTTTATTTTAAAAAGTTGGAAGCCCTAACTATGACGTCATAGATATACAATACGTATACAATAAATATTACAACTGAGTCATAGATAAAAATCTTTAGGGATTTAACTATTTCTAATTATCTTTTATTTAAGTTGTGTTCTAGATGGATGACATACTAATTGACCGACTAGTTTTATCTTTTATCTATACTTCATATGTAAAATATTTGATCTACGACTCACAAATACATTAATTCGTTATTCATAATCTAAATTATGTTCTCAATGATTGTCAAATAATATACCATTATGAAAGTATCCATGGGGACATAATTCCTAGTATAATAAACTCCAACAATTTATGATGAGTTATGAAATTACTTCCTTATCTTAATTTTTGCTAAATATTATTCATAGGTACAAAATTTATTTCTTTAGCTAGAACAAATTACATGATAAAACTATTAAAATCACTCGAGACAATTTCAGCCAGTACCTGTAAAACTAAATAGGTTACAAAAAAAGCAAACACATTTTCGATGTTTTAAATACGAATTTAATTTATTCGAAGCCTCTTTCTAAAACATCAACAAACATTTAAAGAAAATATATAAGACAGTATATAAAATATTTAGAAGAATATTCTCAACCAAACCTATTTTTATTATTTATAAACAATATGACAGTAAATAATACTAATAAAAAATCTCAGCAAACTTATAGATAAAATTTATAAACACAGTTATTTTTTTATTTACATCACTACCGGCAGGACTTGCGTAGTCATTAAACAGCAAGCTCGCAAAATTAGCAGCCGTCGTGTACATTTATAATTTTTTGTTTGCTCGGATTGCCAAGAAGTGTGATTTAACGTTAGGTACTATTCAGTTTGCCGTAATCTAGCTAATCTCTGAGTAAGTTCATCCTGCTCCTGTGATACTACCGTCGATGACACAGATCCAATTGTACTGCCTTCCATGCCTTGAGGTAACTCCATATTTAATTCCAATCTAGAATAAAAATAAAATTGAAGAAGTTACGGTAGTTTGTTATAATAGAAATTTAAACGCCACTGAGGGATGAGTTTTCTTTAATTTTGTAAAAACTAATTGTTTCTGCAGAAATGTGGAACATACATTTCTTTAAAGAAATCACCTCCACTGTATATTGTTGAGTTGTACATTTTGCATCTCCCAGACAACTATTATCAAAACTTACCAATTCCTTACCAAATTATAAACAAAAACTTACCCTGCTTCATCTGCGACTTGTTGCATGAGGCCTTCAACTTCGCTCTGAGGTACGGTGGTTGTAGTCGTTTGCGACATAGCATTTTCCATAACCCCACTTTGCACATCCAAGTCCTCGAATTGCTGCTCAAACTTGTCCATTAAAGTAGATATTTTCTCTAAATTCATACTCTTCATGGCAGCGTCCATAGCTTTTACGACCCCAGCCATGGACTGCGTAACTTTTCTAGTCGTTAGGGCAGATTGAACCCTACTAGCTACTGCGTCAACTCTAGCAGACATCCTCAGGTAATTTATAGCCTGATTCTTCTGCCGTATTGCATTTTCTGCGTGTATACGTGCCACTTCCATGTTTCCCTTTTGGATAGCTTGTTTTGTTTTGGCCTTCTCTTGTTTTTCTTCTTTTTCGCATCGTTTCGAGTTCCTTTGCAATTCCTTAGCGGCGAATTTTAAGTTAAAAAGGTGCTCTGCGTTAGTTGAGGAATAAATAATTATAAACATGAGTCATCCTAGAGGAAATGTCCAAATTGGTAAAAATATTGTTATGATTTTAGAAAAGGATACTTTCCATGGCCGAGGCAGACATTTCGTTACCCGTTTTGGATACTTATCCTCCAATTGTTGAGGGAGGCACAGCTACAACAAATAAAAACGTATTGTCACAATTATTGTGACAATAAAAATACGACTAAACAGACTTCTCGACTGTTGGCAGCTAACTGACAGCAGACAGGCTTCCCAACCAAACTGAAGGCTGAAATCTTGGAGATGCTTCAGTTGAAAATCACACAACTAATAAGCAACACTCTTTAATGAATAAACGCTGTTATGACTAACCAAACACCTCAATGCAAATTATTTAGATAATATTCTGAGTCATTTGTAATCTTATTTATTTATCCTAGCTTAATTGCATGTTACAGGTTTCTATTTTAGTCACTGGTATACTGGTTATGAGATCCGGGAACAGATGGCAGCACACTCACATAATTGTTTTTGACAGTTTAGTTCTGCTGCAGAGCTTCAAAAACTGACACGCGACTTTGAGCTTTGGTTTTTTTAAAACATTTGTGGTATCCTTTGTTTTTTTTTTAATTGGTATGTACTGTGTGAACTATAGTAGATCTTTATAATTGCAGTAAAATCAGTTTTGTATCGGGTTCCGTGTCGGTTTTTTGCTGTTGTTTTGTGTTTGCGTGATAATGGATATTTTCACAAGTAGTGAGTTTGTGGACATGATGGTCATTTACGGAGAATGAGGACAAAATGCTGAGGTTGGTCGAAGGACGAAGACATTATGATGACTCACAGTTTTGTTTGGAGGCCAACGGTGCTCAATTTGTTGAATTTGTTACCATTTTTCGGTAAGTTGTCATTGAATATATTATTTATAAATTTCGTAAAATCTGCGTAAGGTAAACGTCGCAAATTTGTATACAAATCAGTCCCTTTTTATATAAATCCTGCTCACAAGAATCGGGAATACTAAAAAAAAAACGAGAAATTCCAGGCAGCCTCGCTGATATCAATACCAAAACCATAATGTTTTTTAAAAATTTTAATAATTATTTAACTCATATTAATATAATATAAAAAATATAAAAACAACGCAAGAGTAACAATGACCAGAATCACAAATTATTACAAATAAATACAACTTTAACAATGTAGACTATGAACTAAGGTAACAGAATATTAGGTACACAACTTGTTCGTATGACACCTACTGGTAAACAAATTTCTATGGCTAATCTGATCTAATTATTTTTGTTGTCAGTGTCACTCTTTGCGCTGAAGCCATTCTCGGGATCTGCGTTGTAGTGGTACATGTGAAGTTTTCCCGTCTTGTCGTAGTATCCATACTGGCCTTTCACATGTCCATCCTGGTCTCTCTCCTCAAATCTGAACTGCCTGTTCTGCCTAAAAATCGAAAATAAACATCAATGTTTTGAGTGTATGAACATTTAACGTGCCATAACTCAGAAACCACAAAACTTTACATATAAATAAATTAGCGCCAATCGTCTTAAAATCTATCGATTTATCAGAATTGATCATAAAATCATCAAAATTATGATATTTTCGTGGAGACTTCAATGCTGCAGCGCACGACAAACCCGCGAAATAAAAGCCAAAATTTAATTTTACCATTTGGCAATATATTTTAGTAGCTATAAGCCCAATTGTTCTTAATAGTTTCTTTGAAGAGCTTCCTGTAGTTTTATAATGAAGGAACAAGCTTCCAAATACGGGCTGATCTGATACACTTTCATGCAGAAATAGTTCCGTGACGTTTCCGTGTAAGGAAAGTGTTTCTATATAAATCAACGTAATAGTGAAACTAATATGATGACTTTCTTGAGGAAAGGCGCTCTGGAATGATTTAACCGTGACAAGAACAATGACTACTACACGCAATTTCTTTCGTGAATTTATTGAAGTGTGTTATTTGATCATCTGTATTGGGAAGAAATAAATTCCCCCATACATTTAATTTAATATTAAGTATAATTGAATTTATTACAAATCAATTACGATCTTCTATATCTCTGTTGAATCAACTGTTAATTTAGAGGAGAAACAGTGGAGACTCGTGCGGTAGTGCAATAGAAACAGATAGAAAGACCAAAGTTCATTCCAGAATCTGGAATAATCTACGTGACAAAATTGTAAATTCCGATAAATATACTAAAAGACTGCGGGAAAAATAGTAATATGTCATGCTCTCTAAAGAACAATTCAAAGTCATCTTCTCCTTTGTAATGTGTCAGTTGCACTATCAAAGTTTTGATAATTTTGATAATTTTGTTTGTTAAGTCCATGTCAGATGTTTGATGCAATCTTCTTGTCAGCAATCTTCATGAAGTTTCCATCAAACTGTCACAAAGTCCAAAGAATAACAATGGTGATTTCCTGACCTTGAAATGTGACATACAGAACCTCTATCCAAGAGAAGTTCGAAGCTTTGAACATTGCGTCAAAAGCAACTCCAAATTCCCTCTTTTAAAGAAGAAGAAATGTAACCATAACCTAACTTGATTTACAAATATTTTAAAACATAAGAACTTGGTGTGGATTTTGAAGCAGTCACCAGTTTTGTTATGAACGTTTATTATTTTATGCACTAACATCTCTTGGCGCATGCCAAGACTACTAGAATTATAGTAACCTTGGGTAGTGGTTATGTCACTTTTCAAGGTCAGGAAATCGGTAATTCATGGCAGAGCTTATTCTAAATTTTCTCTGAGCTTGTTCTTTTTTTGATACCAGAAAATATTGTGATTTCAACAGCAAAAGTGTTGGACGGAAAATAATAATATTGTGTTGTAGATTTGCAAATTGCCTTTCTAAAGATGATAGATAATGTAATTGACAAGAATGTAAGAATGTAATTGACAAAGAAATTTACTCTTGTCGTTAGTAACCTATTTATTTTAATGCGGGCCCATATTTGTTCTTTAAGAAAAACGACAAATGTATTTTTTGAGCAGTGTGTTGTATGGATATTGCGGTAGAGTATATGTGAATGAAAATGCTGAAATGTGACGAAGAAAACATTATTACATGCCATGTGAAATTCTAAATGGTGGTATTAAGTAATGTGCGTGAATGATGATTACCCTTTTCCAGTGTCAAAGCCGAACTTGTAACTGTTCGGGCCCTTATGACCATGCATGTGAAACTGAAACCTCTCACCAGGTAAAGCCTTAACCCCCAAAGAATGAGTGATAGATGAGCTTATGTCTTCAGCAACGTTATCGTCGACGTGAGTGAGGTGAGGCTCGCTAGCCTGCGTTTGAGGATCTTCCTCCTTATTTCTTACTATCGGTACCTTGATCTGCTTCTGATTCTCTAACTTAGCAAACTTCTCGCTCGTCTTCTGCTGTTGCGCCAACTCTTCATTGCCGATAACAGTCTTCGGAACCTCCTTCCTTGTTTCCGTGTAAACCTGCTTCGCCTTCTCGTGCACTTCTTTGTTGAACTTCTTCGGATGCGTGTTCGTCGGCGTTTCATAATTTACGCTGTTGAAATACAGTTTTGGGTCGTTATTCGGGTTCCATGGTTCCTCCAGTGGGACTTGAAGATCCTGCGACGGAGCTGGATACTCCAAGAAGACCACTGGTATATTACCGTAGTTATTGGTGGGTGGTCTCAGATCTGAGATGACCTCAGGGTTGTAGAATGGCACATTTGAAGCTTCTTCTCTAGGAAGTTGTAATGCGTATGCTATTATTGGTTCTTGTTGGGATTGTTGGATATACTCTGGTACTTGAAGCGTCCTTGAAGGCAGACCCTGCACTTGAACGGGCTGGTAATTTGCGTACTGGGCTTGCGTCATGCAAAACGTAGCAAAAACGATCGCCTGAAAAAATATAAAGAAATTATGAATAAACACTCAATTAAGGGACATAACTCAAGAACGAAGCAATTTTTCATATACATAAATTAGCGTTGATCGTCTTAAAATTTATAAATTGATTATATTGCACTGTAAAATTGTTGAAAAAATGAGTTTTTTGTGGAGACTTCAACAGTGCGTGCGACGACGAACCCTCTAACCATGCGTAAATAATATGGAATTCATAGGAAAAATCACTGTGCGTCATTTGTGGTAGTTTCTTTTTTATGAACGCGTACACGCACACTCGCAAATTCTTCTTTTTACAATAATAGTTTCCTGTTTCCGGTTCTTTCGCGATAATCCTTAATAGTGGCATAATGGGTATAATAGAGTAATACCGCATTGTTATCTGGTATAGGTAATCCGTAAAAAGCGCATGAAAGTAAGTAATTAATGTCAATATCTTTGGGTTAGTCTATTTGTTCCAGTAATCGATTTGTAGCATTGTATAAGACCGTGAAGATACTGTGACTGATAGTAGAGCGGTGATATCCGGGGACTTTCTAATAAATGGCAAATAAATTTAAACCATCAGTGGTTTATAGGAAGTTTATTTTTTTCTGGGTCGGTTTTATTCTTTTTTCTCTCGTATATATGCATTATGTATAAACTTTATATTTTAATGATCTTGAATGAACAATTACAATACGAAACAAAGAAAACACAAAATAAAAATAATATCTTTTTACATTTTATATTCCAAAATAATATGTATATTAGTAATATGGGATCGAAATTAAATTTATTAAAATATAATATTTCAAATAAACAAAAAGAAATTATAATACCCATAAACGTCCAAAAGATTTCACGGCCAGAACAGGAAAAAAAAATCTGATGTGGCCAGGCACATGACTTTATCATACAATATATAAAATTAATAGTTTAGCTGCATGAGAATCTATTTGATTGAGATAAATCGTAGGTATTGTCAATGCATCAGCATTTGACACTACCTACACTACGTCATTAGAATAAAGTTATTTATGTCACAAATGCTGAAAGTACGGAATAGCGCGACGAGCGGTGATGCGGCGCGTCACCGAAGGCGGAGTGTCGCCGTCGCATGTGAGCGAGTCGCGCTATCTAGTTTTTGGCAGGAGCGACATCAACGTTTATTGTGTTGCTTTTTAAGAAATACGTATTTAAAAAAAATAAATAAATGATTTCTGTATAGTAAATGAAACGTCAAGTTTAAAGGTGCGTTCCGATTGGTAGGTAATGGTAGCTAATGGCGGTGGTAGAATACGAAATTATAGTATTTCTTACATATCGTGATAATGACACATATTAGTTTGCTTGTACATAAACATGAGTCACTAGCAATTATCTATTGGAAATACTATAACGGCGTCTGCTACCACTGCCATTATCACTAATGAAAACGCACCTTAAAAAGGTAATTCAAATTCTGACAGATTTATATTTGTTCATGACACATCACTACCAACATACTAAAATAAAACTACAATCATCGCTATACTTTATTTATAATTTTCGCAATTTATCGTTTTTTGAATTATATATAAAGACGGGTTGATATTTCTTATCAACAAACAATCAAATTGGTGACCTTATTTTATTTGAAATTTGTATTTTATAATTTGCCGCACTACAGCGGCAACGTTCCATAGTGGTTCTCCAACCTCTGATGAGATCAGCTGTTTTCGAATGTGACAACACAAAAAAATATTTGTCAAAATCCTGGCTACTATGTAATTTCATATCAATGCAGATGCGACCGATCTCGATCAAATAGAATTTGTTCTTGAAGCTAAACTATTAATTTTACCAAAAAATGTCATAGGCATAAATTATTCAAAATTTCCTCTACTTTAATTTATTAATTAACTATTTTGTCGAAATTACAGAAATGGCGCCTCATTTGCAAAATCCTTCAAAAAGGCTTAGAATAAACTACCAGTTCCTTTGGACCCCCTTCAACCAAAAGCTTGGTAACAAAACTTCTAAATATGAACTTTCGTTCCGATACCTTTAGTAGTTTCTCCGGAGTCGTCGCCACAAAAATCGTTTACACACAGACATACATACACACAGACACACACACACACAGACATTTTTTTGTACCTTGGTCAAAAATGTTCAGGGGACCCATAAAGACGTATTTCCGCTAAAATCTCAATTTTTTTTTCGGCGTGATTACAATACTTTATCTTACTGCGTATGATAAAGTAAAAATAATTAATTTAAAAGAACTGTTTGACATATAATAATTAAGATTTATTTGGCATTTTTTGCTATTTTCACTTACAACTACCACCTTACGTGCATGTTCGCGGTTTTTCGCATTTTACCGCAAAACGGTGCCGATTTCGTAATTTTAGCTCCTCTATAAAAATAATGCTAATAAAATTCTGCACCAAAAAAGTTATTTTTCACTTTTTCTTGTATGCAGCGGTTCTCAAACTACCAGCGCCCCAACATAGGAGTACCTTTTTTGCTCATGCAGTTAATTTTGTACAGATGCTGAAATTTTCGTCTAATTTTACTGTTCTATTACAATTTAGTGGTCTAAACATTTCATTTTCAAATTATAAATTAAATTTCAACTGTCTGTAATGTATAAGCAATCTTTTTCTTATTGTTTCTTTTAGGAAAGCAAAATCTCATTCTGAGTAGAATGTTTAATATGGACTAATTCATTTGTTCGATGTCTTAAAAAAATTACAGCCGTTTGACATATAAACAAATACGGTTTTGTTTTTAAACGGACCTTAAGGAATTGAACAATCAATAAGTCCATTTGAATCATTTTATTCAGTGTAAGTACTTCTTCATTCTTTTATCATTTTATTAATAGTATTGATAATTTTTTAAATTATTATTCATTTGTTTACATTTTGTTATTGTAAAGGTATTATTTCTGTTCTTCCCTTGTTTTTGCATTGGTTAATAAGTATTTTGTTTTGCACCGATACGTGTAAAGAACATGAAAAAAAAAACAAATTAGTTTGTAATAAAGAAAAGGTCTGTAAAGTTGCAAAAAATGAATGTAATAAATAAAGTAGCTACAGCAAAAACGCTGTAAAAGTAACTGTCAATGCTGTCCAATGAAAAAGAAAACTGGTAAAATTGGCAATTACTTGTGTTTCTATGGCAACATTGCTGGATATTTGATACCAGCTATGAACTGTATTTCTTCCAATACGTGATGTTATTCCTTTAGTATTGAGTTATTCTTGTAAAATTACAGCTTACTATGATAATAGTAATTTTACAGAATATGTTTGAATATGGAAAAGTACGTTAATTTTACAGTAAAACTTATTTTTGCTCCATTTTTTTTTTTTACTAAATGTACATTCTTTCTCTCAAGAATGACAAACAATTTTGAAGGAAAATGCATGGTAAAACTATCTTTTAAAATACTAATTTCAGCCTATGTTGTTGATTTTATCATTTAAGAGAGATTTTATCATTTAAGCGTTAAGGATCCTTAACGCCCGCGCGGGCATTAAGGGTTACCATGGTTATATGTTAAATATATCAAATATTTGTCATTCAAATTGGAAATTTTAAGTCATCAATGTCAATGTACTGTCACTCGGCAATGTCAGTTATTGGTGATTAAGGTTATAAGTTTGACAATTAATTGTCTGTATTGTCACTCAACTCCGAATTGTTTGTATTGTTATTCAACTCCGTAGATACGCATGTCACTTGATAACGTCAATATATTTATTAATATTATTCAAACGGATGAACAAAACCATTGTAGGACATAAAATTTTGTATGTACCACGGGCATGACTTGATGATTATACCCTCGGGCAACTTAAAAGCGGTCACCCTCGGGGCATAAACATCCGTTTAATGCCCTTGGTACATAAATAACTATTCCAGTGCTGCTAAGTTTATCGATTATGTAAACTTATCAATAAAATAGTATATTATAATACAAGTTTTATAAGACAAGAATTGGCGCACGAGTAGTTTTGGGCACGACGAGCGTAGCGAGGAGTGCCCAAATGGAACGAGTGCGCCAATACGTCTTATAAAACGAGTGTTATATACTATTTTTTCTACTTTGCGACTTTAAATTCACATACATTTCGAAAATTGCGGTTGTCATCTTACAATCTAGAGTAGTTTCATATTCAACAGTTGGTAGTTGTACTAAAATTCACAAATACGATTGACGCGAGCCAATAGCGATTGAGATGTCAGCCAGATGTCAGCCTTATTTGACACTTAACGTCAATATCATCAGTCGTGGAAAACTAAAAGTTACCAAATGTTTGTGACCTAGTGTTTTCATAACGACACCGAAACCGGTTTCGTTATGAGTTCATAACGAACGCAAAGTAGAAAAAGTTAATTTTTTCGAATAAAAAATCACCGAGTAGGTGTCAAAACCACTCTAGGCAGTAACATATTTCATCCGAAGTCAAAAGTTTGCTCTCATTCAGCTTGCATAATAGAGATTAAAATAAATGAGATGTGCCCCCGAAATTTCCAATTCAATTTGGTTATGTCATACTTATGAGCCGAAGGCAAATAAATCATCGTGACACAAGGCGATATTGAAAGTGAAAATAATTTACATCGGCGCGAAAAGTGGAGAAAGTTTGTGTGTGTGGGCATAACAAAATACACTTCTTGAAAATTCTTTATGGCAATACCTCAAAAGCGCAATCCAAATTTAGAACCGGTGCTAATTTTCAACAGTTATTTATGTTAGAGATTTCACACAATCTAAACACTAACCAGAAGAATACCCAATTATTAAACATCATCACTCAACACCAACGCTACCGAGAATAATAAAATTGTCATTATTGTTATATGAAGTAAGAATAATACTATTACATTCATGCAAATGAACTATTATGTATTTCTCAATGAAAATCGTGATGAATGTTCGCACCATTGGACATGGTAGCCCAAAAAAAAAAAATCTCGTTGGGTCAATAAACGCGAGAAAGTGAAGCTGACCGTGTGCTGATTCGGTTTTGAGATTTTAATGGTCAACAAGTTCAGTGTTAAGGAAATGAATTGTGCTGTTCTCTTATTTTTCTACACAGTGAAAGGAATTGCAAACGAAAGCAATTATGTTCGCGCACATTTTAGATGGTATGATAGATATCTACACAAGGGACATTTCAATATTTCGCCACTATAGAAAAACGCAAATAATTGCCGTAACTGTATTCGATTAAAACATACCATTGTGTGTACTATGTAGGCAATATTATTGACATTTAACCCCAGTCAGTTTCAATACTAATTTAAATTTTAGGTCGTTATTGCATAACTGCTCTATAGATGTATTGTTTAGATCAGATTTATCCCAGTATAGTTTGTTATTTATTTACTGCATCAACTAATAGAGAAACATGTTTGCTATTTGTATTAATATTAAAAATAAACAAAATAATGCGGGTGCTATTTAAAAAACAAGAAGAAAATTACAAAAATCTTTGTTAATGGTTGTTTTCAATCTATATCTTTACGTGTTTAAAAAATCTGATGTGGCCAGGCACATGACTTTATCATACAATATATAAAATTAATAGTTTAGCTGCATGAGAATCTATTTGATTGAGATCAGTCGTGTCTGCATTAAAATAAACTAGTTAGCCAGGGTTCAACAGATAAATAAATAATTAAATAAATAAATAATTCCTTTATTCAAATAAGACTATATTAAATGCATCAAAATATTATTTATATTTAGGGCGCAGTTCAGCACACTTGTTTCCAAATTGCCTTACACTTCCACTCAACCCCTTACGCAAACTAAAACTGAGTAATTCATTTCAATACAACCACTCCAGCTGAAGTGTTGTCCCCAGAACAACTGGTAAACATAATGTTTTGCAAAATACCAAAGCAGAGTAATAATGAAATGTTTATGTAATTCAAAGCACCCACCATGCTGTATTGTTGATCATGTATTGTAATAAATAAACTCATGAACAAGAAAATCCGGACATGTACCAGTTTTTGATAATTTTTCTGCTGCCCATGAATGAATTGACACAAGCTGTTATAATGTCACAAATGAATGCACAATAGGCTAAATTTGTTTATAATAATTCTTTGTTTCTACAGGATCAATTCTGACAACTGGTAATTTGACAATTTGTTTCAACATCTGATAAGAGAGAAATCCTATGCATAAAGTCGAGATAAAGTATCACGACTACCTATAGTTCACAATAGCGTCCAACTGATTTGCATTGTTATAAATGACACTGGTTTGTTTCTAATTTGCAATTACAAGTCTACGGGACCTTTACTAATTATCAACCACAGGTCTTTGTAATTATTTCTCCTTGTAGCAATGCAAGAAAACGTTACTATTCGTTGGATAGCTATTATCACTAAACAAGTAAACAGTAGAAAATTAACCAGCAGATAACTCAATTAATCAAAAGACTCAACTAGACTCTTGTTTCTTGTTGTTATTAGGATGTTTAGATTGTCTATTGGTATCTGAAATACGTTGTTATTTATGGTTATAATGGAGGTATTTAGCTTTTCGTGAAGTTATGCGAATTCTTTCGTCTTAATTATAGCACTAGAACGAGTGTTTATCTTAGCTTTATCCTTGGGTTGGTTGCAAACGTATTGCGATTATGCATGTCGAGGAATGTATTGTGCAATTTTAATTAAGTGGTGATTATTTAGGGACATCAGGAAGTCTTAGAGAAAAGATTTTGCTCAGCCAACTGTTCCATGATTCACCTATGGACTGGAGTTTTTCACTCTACAGCTGTGTGTTTTATGATTTTTGTAACAAAGCACATTTGCCAATAAGAAAATAAGGAAACGATGTTTTGATTTGTTGTATTTAGTTTAGTATTTGTTTGAGGTGTTGTTTTAGTAAGATGGTGCATTATAGCTAAGGTTGCCAGATCCCTCTTTGATAGTTGATATTATCGACAGTATTTTAATGGGAGAGGTCCATATTGTTATTGTGTTACAGGTTTTAATTGTTTTAATATAGCTTGATCTTCTCTTGTAGGAAATACACACAATTGCCTTCTTTAGGTGCTAATTAGTTAGTTGCTAATTGAAATGTCTCTTGAGTTCTTTGTAATTTATTTTCTCTATATCGTATATCTATCTTTGTTTGTTTTTGTGATATTTGCAATTTAAGGAGTTGGTTTTGGATAGGTTATTTTTCTGGAGAGAAAAATATGGGATAATATGAATGATAGTATGAGTAATATTGATAATCTGAATGGAAAGCGAGTTATTTGGAAGTGCTTTAATAGATTTTTTTCCTATGAATGAAAATCTGAGCCTAAAGATCTGGATCTAAAGATCAGTTTGTGTTTGTTCCTTTAGCAGTAATTTGACATTTGTAAATCGCGTGTTCGATTGCCATACAATAGACGGAAAAACATACTTACAAAATTTCATATAAAATTGTTAATATGTGGATAACGGTAATACTTTGTATAAGGACGAATAACTGGTTAAATCGTTTCTAAATTATCTCGTCTATCGCCACTTGAAGACTATACATCAAACTACCAAATACCTTATTCATAGCAATATTAAAATTTACAATTGCATTACATTTTCGTTAAATTGCAAGTATCACAAAAAATAGTAACATTTGGTGTATGACATACTAGATGTAAATTGTAGCGAAATAGAAGGTTATTACAGCCAACACATATTATACAGGGTGTTGAACAACATCAAAATTTACTAAGTTCAATGAATGAAACTGTATAGTGTCTCTAATATATTTGGATACTATCATCTACCTACTGGCTTTACCTACTGGCATACTATTGTCTCAGATAGTTTAAAGGCAAAATCGGTAAAAATGTCGTTTTTACATAGTTTTTAAAAAGATCCTGCAACGGGCATATTTAGGAAAAAGCTGTTGAATATCTCTCGAACTATTAAAGCTGTGACTTAGCAACGTACACGTTTGGAGAAACAAACGTTTTTCAACAGAAAGCTTTTCAGCTCTAAGTTTATATCTGCGTAAGATAAAGTAAAAAATAAATGCATACTCGGCAAGATTAGACCAAACTCATTTCAGCATGGTTAGCAAGAAAAATTCTAGCCTCGATTCTGTTCTGGTGGTCTTTTTTTAATAGCTGTTGGGCGATGATGTTATATTTCTTTTGCGTGTTGCCTCAAGCGAACTGGAATTACTTTCTCTAATATCTTGTTCACTGTTGACAGCTTGAGTGATCCGGACCGGTAGTCTTCCGGATTGTTGGTCCGTCTTGCGTGTCGACTTTTGAACCGTTTTTATGCAATAACTACTCACTGGCTTAAGTGTCGACATTTGGTCTTCAGCAAAAAAAGTGGTTGTCCATCGTTCTTGTTAGCTTGCTTATTAATTCGATATACATCTTGATTACATTGTGGTTTTGAAAACAAACTGATCATTTTTGCTTCATCATCTTTTTATATTGTTTATGTCACATCGCATCTATAAATTCCGGTGTTATTTTATGGTAATGCAGTAGAAACAAAATAAAACGACTTTAATGGTTTTACTGTACATTTTTATTTTCAATTAACTTTATGTCATCTTTTTGTTGTGGTGAAGGATACAAGTAGGTATAAATAACGCAAATCACGGCAGCGTAGGTGGCAAAATTGGTTTGTTGTGATGGATAATAACAAAAAAAGTAAATACCGATATCGTTTTGTTGGTTGGTAGATAATGATGCGTTCTATTATATAATCGCAACTTTTAAACTAATTATAGTTCGATGTTTACAAGACACGTTAGCCAATTATTTCCTTAATAAACTTGAGATTCACCTACCAAAGTTGGTAATCATTGGTTCGGAATTATCAATTCTCTACGCTTTTCTTCGTTTAATGTGTCGTCGTAATATTTTGCTTTATGTAACAAACATTTAAATAACAATAATAAATGGTGTATGGATTCACTATAATCAATTTGTTTGAATTATTATTTTGACCATAAAATAGGGTAAGTTCGCTCAGTTCGGTCACAATGTGTAAAAAACAATGCCATTTGTTGAAAAGATGCTTTCATCCGAAACTACAATAATGTTTTGAAAATTTTGATTATTTTGTTACCAATCACAAGACAGAAATCAAAACCTTTGGCATCATCGCCGGTCACCAAAGTTTGTCTAAATGGTTGAATTTAATTATTTTTTTTTGTAAATTCTGGATATATGCGAGTAACTAATTGAAATTTATAACGCTGTTCTTCGAAGGAATAATTTTGGAAATTGCAAAATTGCTATAAAAGAATTAAAATTATCAACTGGAATGTGTTACTATTAGAAAAACAGCGTCTTCCTCATTCAGTTTCTTCGTCTTTCCAATTTCTTTTCAGTTTCTGACTGAAATTTTTGCGGTAAGTGTTTTAAAAGAAAAAAAAATCAGAAAGGCGAGCGTTAATTTAAAACTGCAAAATCGTGTACTTTTTCACTTCTCTCGCGCTACTTTCTTAAAATTTGTTTCTGTTCAGGAGATTTAGAGTTGTGGGCCTTCAAACACAGGTGTCATTACTATTGAAACGAGAGATGGCAGTTAGGGGGATTCTTTCGTGCGTGGTCACATATATAATATGGTAGATAATAATTTTTCATTATATTGATTATTATAATTCTACCTTTAAAAGTGAACTTAGATGCAGTATAACAGAAATTAAATGGAATTGCATATATGTAGATGAATTGTGTCTTTTATTCTTCCCAAGAGTCAGTGATTAAGCTGTCCATCGAACTATGGGATACCATTGTATATATACAATTTTCAAGAAGAAGACAATTCAAAAATATGAAATCTTTAAGAAGCTAAATGTGAACCCGGACTCAAAAGTTACCTATCACATAAGATATTCCAAAAATAAATTGTTATAAATGTTAAACGTATGATTTTGGCAGTTTTAGTAATGATAGCGAATTAAAATTTGAGCATTTTAACCTATCTTTTGAAAGGGCTATAAAATCTCTTGGGGCAGTGTGAAAAAAGTTTTTAATAGAACAGCCTGTATATTAAAGTTTTCTTTGACGTTTTCAGGACATCTAATACTTAGATCATTTTCCCCAGACGATTAAAGCCGATTTGAACTGGTACACCTGTTAACTATAAACGATCAATTACCACAGCCATCTCACGTCTTAATTTAATTCAGAAGGTATGGGAACATTTGCCTAATAAGCTAGGCACCAATTATGATTGGCATTCCGTCTTCTTGAACACAGCTGAAGATTGTTTCCAAGTGTTGCGTTGCAACAAATTAGCGCGCCATTCATGGCCTAAGTAAGTACAATACCTCTTTAGGAAAAACGTTAAATCCGAAATAATGTCAAGTTTATTTGTTCTTTATGTCTTCTAAAATATGTACGTATGTATGTATAGGTTACAGTAAAAACATCAACCACGTAAATGCATACATTTACTAGTCAGTGCATACATTTACTGATTTGTGTAGTAGGAGTATTCACAACCTATAAAATGTACACTTGTACTAGTAGATGCATACATTTTCTAACGAACTTTCGTAGAAGTATGCACAAATAGAACACGCGGTAATCTAAATGTATACTTTTACTAGTAAAAGTGTTCAAGAAAATTACCTCGAATTCTCTTGGCTCCGGCTTTGGTCAACATAACCTAATATAATACAAATTTTGTCAAAACTACCAAATGACACTAAATAGCTAATATAAGTATGCATTAATGGAAACAAAAATGCACATAATGTTATCTTCAAACGATCAAAGTTGATTCTGCATACAGATTCAAGTAATGATGATAATATTGTAATATATTCTTCAATAAGTTTCTCTATTTGTATTAGTTAGTACATTTAGTTGATACTTTGACTACTCTGTGGTAGCAAGTGTATGCAGTGTCTAAAAAGTGGATACATCTACTAGGAATAGTATAGGTTTGTATACAGAGGTGATTCTTTTACTAAAATGGCCAGTAAATGTATACACTGCCTAGTAAGTAACTAGTAACAACACGTATTGAGTCTTCAAGCTCCTATGCGGAAAAAATCACAACAAAATTTGTATGTGGTAGAGAATTACCGATGCTTCTTTGGGTACACGAATCAGACATATTTTATCACGTAGCCTGGATACAACAACAAAACTTAATTCACAAACATTACCACAACACGTAACACACCTTTATCCATAATTTGATGTATAACATGTGAGAATTAATACAAAACCCAATGATCCTTCGCCTGTATCATTGGTATGTTGATTATAGGCTAACAGTTACTTCCTCTTTTCATAATATATCAATGAAATATTTCTGCGGGGTTACTCTCGCTGTCACTTAAAAGTTCTGATAGTCCCTTTCTCCAAATTCCGGCAATGCTGTTAGCTGTTATTACAGTGATAGGATTTTCACGCATGGTCCACGTCTGGTAGTTCGTGCGCTGACATGAATTTATATCACTTGTACTTTCAATAAGCAGTTTCTTCGGTTATAACCGGTCATCCAGCGCGAAACATGATAATATGCGTTCCAGTTGGCCGCCGTGAACACATGTACGTGGAAGTTACGTTACAATCGAGATAAATTATCATCGCATTAATGTGAAAATTTATTGCAATCGCATGTGTTTTGTGGTAGATATGTATGACAGGTCTTACTATTACAGTTTATGGTTGAGTATAGAAAGAATAGAAATTAGTAGATACAGAACTAAAATATTGTGAGCTCAGGACATTCAAAAACATGGTCTTTGTATAAATTATGTAATAGATAACGCATAGACATTGTCAAAACGTTCTCGTGTTTGACTTTTAGGACAAAGATTGATCACAATGTTTATAGTACAGTTTTTTTGTTGTTTAAATTAGAAACAAAACGAGGTTTAGGTAAAAACTGAAAACTCAATAAAAAACGAATATTATGTTCTTTCTAATGTCTGAATATTTACAATTTACAATTTTATGTAAACCGTTGCAAAACCGAAATGTTGTAAAATTTTGCTGCAAATGTTACTCGATTTGAGGGTAGTTGACTATTGTTTTTAATACCAGCAATGATTTATCTTAATAGTATTATAGTTTACCAGAAATCAACAGATAAACAGATGGGTAAAATATTATATTTTAATAAGTGAAACTTCAACACTTTTTCTCAAGGTGCTTAGTTATTCCACAGAGTGTCTCAAACAGACCAAAAACGTCATTTTGATTATTCCAGTGTTATCAACTTTAACATATCCTTTTAAAATTTTGTAATATATATGGTTAAAATCTTGATAAATTTCTTTACAAAGACCAGAAAAATAAAAAAATGGATAAAGAACTACCAAACTTATCAAACATCAAAGTTCAGCTATATTGGTTTAAGCGTTCCTTTAAATTTTTCGGTCAGAGTATATTAAAAATTTAAAAATGAAGGTGAAATATTTCTTTTATTCCAATATTATTACGTCTTTAACAAACCTCATAAAATTGATTGGCAAATTTTGTTGCATTTCAGACCTTTTACTGCACTAAATTAGGTTTCGAACTGCTGCTTAGAAATACATCGAATATATTGATTTAAACTCATTTATTTTGTCAAATCGTTATTTTCTTGAACATTTTCTCTCGATAATTGAGTGAATTGCAAGTAATAGTTTCTGTTGTTTATTAATTTACTAGTTAGAATTTTGTTGCAGACTCGATAAACACGATTCTACGTTTTTTTTTACTTTATCATACACAGTATGATCCGGAGAAACTACTAAAGGCATCGGGACAAAACTTATTACATATTTAGAAGCTTCATGACCAAACTTAGAGTTGAAATGCTTTTGGTTCAAGAGGGTCCAAAGGAACTGGATGTTTACTCTTAGCATTTTTTAACGATTTTGCAAATGAGCCGCAATTTCTGTAATTTCGTCAAAAAAGTTAAATAATAAATTAAAGTAGATGAAATTCTAAATAGTTTATGTCTTAGAAATTTGTTGGTAAAATTAATAGTTTAGCTGCATGGGCAAATTCTGCTTGATTGAGATCGGTCGAAATCGCAAAGTAAGTCTGAATACAAAGATTTACTCAATTATATATTTATATATCAAAAAAGCTGTTTAAAACATGATTAAAACAAAATATAACATGTATAAAACACTGTTTTAAAACAAACTGTTTTAATTTTTAAACATAATCACCCTGAAAAGAAGTTATTAAAACCATTTCATATGAGTATTGAAGAAATAATTTATATATCGTTAGATTATTACATTGTAGGGTAGTGTTCATAAATTTCTTTACAATGTCGAATGAAAATTTTAAGTTTATTGAACACTCGATGAACACAAGTCTAGTTGTTTTTTTTTTTGTGTGTGTGGAAGTAGCCTTATTTTACATTAAAACTCTGGTTGGCTATTATTAAAATAAAATGAAGTATGAAAAAATATATATATCAGGACAGATACAAGAAAAGTTGATCAAATCGGAGTTTCTGGTCCAGGTATTTATTATTAAGAATAAAAATTAAATTAAGTAATAATTTAATGGGGATTTTGTTTTCTTTTTGCCTATATAGCTTAAAGTAGACAAATAGAATTGATTATAAATATGTTTTGATTTATTTTTGTTTCGAGATATAAGATTGTGTTTATTGGACATAATTTTTTTATTTAACACAAAAAAAACAAATATTATCCAGTGAAATGTAAAAAGGTACTCACATATCTAATGACAGTCATCTTTTTTTATGAGAAGCTAACAATATCACTCAAAATAGAACGTTTGCCGTTTGTGAAAACTTCGTAACTGCAGCCACAGTTCCAAAGTTGCTTATATACATTCGCATTTCTCCCGGTTTACCGTAGCCAAGACTCAGCAATACGTCATCTCAAGTTCGATACAATGCTCTTTCTTCAGCGGATCGCCGATATAAACAACAAGGAGCAGATTAATTAATAGTATACAATCCAAAAGCGAGGCGTAATTCACAATCAAACATGAACAAAGTTAGTGTACAGGTAATACGTAATTGGAATCGATAATCGTTTGACGTCGACTTGGTATGGTATTCAAACCATTATAATTAGTATCGTTAAATAATTAAAGTAACTCACGATAGATTTACAATGATGACTTATCTAGAAGCGGTCTCGTACTTATTTATTATGCGGCCAGACCTATTGTTATCATTTTTGCTTAAGTTGTAACTTATAAGTATGAAATATCCTTGAATTTATATTCATTGTAACGGACGTTATGTATTAGGAGTGTTTATTTATACCTCTCCTGAATTTATTTAAAAGTTAATATCGGATCGCTATAATAAATTGCCAATGCAAAATCGGGATAATACAGTCAGAAGTGAAAATAAAAGTGTTGCAATGGAAACTTTTGTTAAACAAATTATTTTGGGAAGTAACGATGCATGTCATTATGTCTTGTCAAATGGCAAATTTTCTAAGAATTCTCCGACATAATTACAATGAATTTCGGGCGATAAAATAGCAGATAATGTTAAGTTGAAAATGAATCCATGCGCAACACAGGTGTTGTGCACCGAGTCGGAATAACCGGAAGTAATAACGGACAGAGTACTTCTACCTACAAAGCAATCATTCATAGTGAGCTTAATTTTGTATCGATTCACACATTATGTTATACATCAAATTGTAGAGTTGTGTATTAATTGTTGTGGCAATGTCTATGAATTAATTTTTGTTGTTGTAATCACGTTTTGTGCAGTGGAAATCTCAAATTTCTGCAGCAACTAATTGTGTATTTATTTCTTGATCTAGGAACAACGAAATGCAATATTGCAAATTCATCATTGCACACGATTGTTTTTTTTTTTATTAAACGCCTATCAAACTGTCAGGTTTTTGAAGAGAAAAAATTAATCTGAAATGCTACTATTTTTTAGCGAAATGTGTAGAAAATCTCATATATCTTAAGCTTTGTAAACTGTACTTCATATTAACTTACTTTTATCTGATTTGTGTTCAGCACAAAAATAATCAAAATCACCAAATCACTTTCTATTTACAAAATTCATTTTGTTCAGTCTCAAAATAATTCTAATATTCTTTGGCTTTTTCTCGAATAGGTTTTCATGTAACGTGGTATTCTTTCGACATAAAATCTATACAAAAAATAGTGAATTGCTACAATAAATATGCGTGAAAATGGCATATAGATAAAACAAAAAATTGCCTGTTTGAGTTTCTTTTAAAATGATGGGGTGATTTTTTTAAGTGGCAGGTAAGTAATTATAAATCTGTATTTATTAGAAACTTTATTTTATTGAAAACTTTTATTATTATTAATAATACTAAGAGTGATATGATTGACCTTCAATAAAATTTACACAATACTGTCAATACATTCTCATGAAATGTTATTATAGCAAAATTTTACTACATATTAAAATCTCTGGTTTACAAGTTAAATAAAATACAATAAATATAACCAAGTTACTGCATTGTTATTGCATATTATTAGGCTCTAAAGTCCTACAAATTCACAAAAGCACGTTTTTGTTTATTAATTCATGTGTTTAAAACACCTAAAGATATAGGTTGCATAAATTTCCATAATGAAAAAAATAATACTATAGTGTGAAAAATAATTTATATAAATAGTTTTTCTTCATATCTGAAGTTATTCTGGATGATACTTAAAATTAGAAGTTAATTAGATGAAAATCTAGCCTATTATAGGGTTACCAGAGCAGCTCTTTTAAAGAGAACATGTTACCTTTTAGGTTCCAATCTTTCTTTTTTTCTTTTTCTCGACTAGTTATCTTAAGACCAGAACAAGCTATAACGTGCTTGTTAATTATATGATTGATGTGAACCAAAAATCCCTAGCCAACAAGTTTTTTACTGGCGTAATGATGTTCAAATTGCGTCAGAAAATTTTTGAGAAAACGGCGTTACCTAATTCGAAATTCTGATCACAGACGACAAAGATTTTTTTCAACTGAACTAAAAACAGAGCTGATAGAAACCTGTAGCGATAGATCGATCTCTACTGACAAGAATACCGAGGTTCACACAGAGGCAACAGCAAAATTTCGTTCATGGTGCTTCGGAAGGTACGTAAAACCGTTGGTCTCGGCAACATGTCGTATAAAATATCGCCCAATGAGTGTAGAAAGGCTCGCTTACCAACCTGAGACGAAAGCACAACGGGCCCAATCGTACCGTATGTGCGATTCCAATTAATATTACTGTTAACATTTCTGTATTCACAAACGTTTCTTGTATTCGCAATTTACATAACAACTGACTGAACGACTATTCAATTCTTTTACAAATTTAAATTCGTAATTTCGACAAAATAAACTGTATTATATTTAGGTAGTTGTACATAATTACATATATCCGCAAGTTTTCTTTGTTCACATGCTCTACATGTCTTATACCACTAATGAGTATGTTAAAACATTTAAATATAATAATGTAATGGCCACATAAATATGCAATAAACGCGACCTAAATTGTCCGAAAGAAAAGATAATGGATGAATAGCATTATTTTAAGTAGCAAGAATTTATAACTCGCTTAATTTCGTTTTCTTTATTACATATTCCACGTTTTGTTTGCATATACAATAAATTAAAATTTCTCCGGGTTCGTTGCGACATTCTAAAAGGAAAATTAACACGTTATAATTTACACACGCTACAAAATTTGAGTAGTAAGATTCAAAACGTTTGAAAATCAGTTGTTCGTTTATAATAGGTACATAATTTCTACTATTTTTTGGACATCTAATCTTAAAACCTTCTGAAAAAGAAACTGTCCATTTCGACCTTAAAATGTTTATAGGTGACCTCAGACTTTATGTCTCGTCTTAATTTTGTGTTATTGTTATTGTATAATATTTTCACACCATTTAGATGGTGGAAAAGATTCTTTTAAAACTCTATGCGAATACGTAGAGATAATTGCTTTATAAACACACAGAAATGAAGTCGTTAGCATCAGCGCAATTAAGATGTTGGATAACCGCAATTTACACGATTAAATGACGATATTCATAATAGCACCAAGAAAAAATACCTATATTGTTTTCATACTTTTGAATCGCCAGTAGCCAATACAGGTAAAATTACTTATTAATTACTTCCTAATTTGTTAGATAAATCACGTCATTTTTTGGAAAAAAATACTCTTTTGATTACAATTCTCCAATAGGTGATGTTCCCGATAATAAGTTTGATTGGATTTGTTTATTATATTTTGTACTCAAGGTTGGAACTGTGAACATAGATTTCTGTTTCCTGTACACAGTTGTTGCTTATTGCTATTAAAATAATTACCATTCAGGATAAATAATAAATTCCAGCTTAGATCTTCTTAATATGTTTTTCTGCAGATTATCACTCAAGGCATCAACAAGGTCGTAACGTTACCTATCCGTTACGTATACGTTAAGATTTATTTACTGATTGATATGATTAGAACTGAAACCCGAAGAACACCGTTGGCCAAAATGAAACTTAGCCATAATATTTGGCAACAATTTTCAATCTCCTGTCTTAAATTGGCAAAAATTGTTATTAAAATTGATATTGTTTAATGATATTGAAGTGAAAGAGTGAACGTTTGCAATTACTTCAGAACATACCTCAATATTCTTTTACTAGATTAGCCCAACTGATCGGCAGCGTTTTTTTCTAAACCATAAACAATTTGTTACACTTTCTGTTTCCTATGCAAACTCACAAAACATCAGACCTATACAGAGCGTATACAGAGCGTTCCACGCGACCTTAAAAAACTGCTTGCTAATAACAAAACAAAAATATAATAAAAATAATCTTTATTTGCAATACGTTACATAACAAAAATCTTCAACGACTTAAAAATTAGAGGCCCAGTCACCAGTTTCATCTGGCGGAACATAATTATTATTGTCGTTAACATCAAAATACCTCGTGTCCAAGGAATGAGTCAACTGTGGTACATGCGGTGCCTTCATTTTTCTACTTCTCAAAGTACTCCACTTGAACCCATAGAACAACCTGTGATTCCTAATATCACTGATGCCATTTTTCAAGCAACCCAATCGCTCACCAGGACTGCACTTGCAAAGTTTCTTCACGAAGTCTATAGACTCCAAAGACATGGTCTTCGGAAATTCAACTTCCTCGGCACCATTGAGGATCATCTGGTACGTTTTCAGATAACTCGGGTCTTTGCTTTCAAATGGCGTCCTTCCTGTTAGGAGTTCATAAGTGAATATTCCTAATGCCCAATAGTCTACAGAATGGTCGTGGCCTTGGTTTAAAATCACTTCAGGAGCGATGTATTGCGGCGTCCCAACGAAGGTGTATGTTTTCGTGGAGTTTAATACTTTAGCAAACCCAAAATCAGTTATTTTAGCGTAGCCCTTGCTATCTAATAAGACGTTCTCAGGTTTCAAATCACGATAGACACAGTTCCTATGGTGTAAGTACTCCAAGGCTTCAACCACACACCCAGCGTAGAATTTAGCAGAGTTCACTGGCAAGGCTTTGGTCTTTTGGTTTTGTAATAGTGACCATAGGTCACCACCCATGCATGGTTCCAATAAGAAGTGTAAGTATTTGGTATCTTTAAAAGTTTTGAACATACGAACTATAAAGACTGAATTACTGTTCAACTGAATATCGCGCTCACTGAAGACATTGTCAATCTGGTCAAACTCCACAACGTCAGCCCTGTTGACGAATTTAAGCGCGAATGTAAGATTTTTAACTTTGTAATTGACCAGATCAACTTTTCCAAAACCACCTCTGCCAATGGTAGCTATCTTCTCCAGTTCGTTTAAGTTGATACTCTGTAGCTGTAGGTCTTGTGTTACTGGTTCAAACGTCAATGGTTTGAAGTTATCTTCGGTGTTCTGGTTGAAATACTCCAAGAAGACCTTTCGTGACAGTACCAATAGTTCAACTCCAGTCTCTTTAGCGGTGATCGTATCTGGGATTACAAAATTCTGCTGGAATAAAGCACCTTCTCCAAAGAAATCCCCTCGTCTATATTCAGCAACTTTACCAATTTTATCTCTGGTCGCCACAGCCCAACCAGCGCTAACCATGTAGAATTTATCGCAGCTGGTATCTTCATCAATAATAACTGTATCCTCTGAGTAATGCTCCTTGGTAAATAACGTCGCAATCTTCTGGAGTTTATCATTTGAGAACTTATCAAACCCTGGGACTTTCATTAGAGAAGACGTCGTATCATTCTCGTGGATCTTCGCGTTTTGCACCATGATGCTTTGGTACGTTCTTCGGTCGAGGACCCATAACTTTCCTTTGCTGACAGATCTTATGGTGACTGGTCTCTTTGATTTGTATAGGATGGATAGTTCGCCAAATATGCGTTTGTCGCTGAATATTGCCACCTTCTTGCCTTGTTTGAGGACGTTGTAAATGCCTGATGAGGAGATGTACATTTCTGATCCGTCGTCACCTTCGAGCATGATGCTCTCTTGCTCAGTGATGTCTCTAGGAGCCATAGCCTTCACTATTTGATCTAGGAGTTCCTGGTTGCGGAGGATGTCGCTCATGAAGGCGCTGTTGCCAATTGCCAGACGTATTCCAGCTTCCTCTCTGAAATTGAAAATTAATTTTAGTTATTTCCTGGGTAGTGACGTGCTACAATATTATTCAAACGGAGGAACAAAACCATTGTAGGACATACAATTTTGTATGTACCACGGGCTTCACTTGATGTTTATACCCTCGGGCGAATTTAAAACCTCTCGGGCCTATCGGCCCTCGAGCTTTTTAAACGGTCACCATCGGGGCATAAACATCCGTTTAATGCCCTTGGTACATAATCAATATCAATAATCAAATCGTCACCTTTATCAGACCATGAATATTCTGTATATTGATTGTATTACTATTATTATTATAATTCGCTCTTTATATTTCATTTTGTAATAGTATAATAGTAAGTTTTGTTTTAAATTAGTTTACATTTAATGACTGAAAAGGGAGAAAAGAAATGGCTAAAAACACACAAAAACACAAAAATACCATAAAAGGTATAAGAAGTATTATTAACTAAAATCCCATAAACTTTGTAATTTTATTTATAATTAGTTTTGCAATAAGCATTATGCTGTATACATTGTCAATTACCTAAAAGCTAAATTGATTAATTATATTATAATGTAAGCAATTACAGAAGTGTTAAAAAAATATGTATTATTAAAAACACCTTGCATTGTTTATAAATGATAGTTTCTTTCTTATACTTACAACATTTGTCAATAGCCAAATGCGTTGATAGATTAGACGATTAAGATATATCAGCTAGATAAAATTTAAACTATTTATATTTAGCACCCATCAATCATTATATAACAATGCATTTGTGTCAGTGGGTGGTATAGAAGTACATTGTTGATAAAGTTATTGTTCCCATTTTAATCGTAGCAAACTTAAATCCGTAAAAGCATAGCTTATAAATAAGTTTAATGCAGCATTAGTTACACCATAATTTATTGGAGTATTATATGACGTTGACAAATTGTTTGAATATTAGTTAAATAAGTGTTTTACGATAGTTAAATACATTATAATACATAATAAATGGTAGCTTACGTATAATATTCATTTCATTCTTATCGGAGCCTGTATCTCAGATTGATTTATAAGCAATAAATTACTAATCCTTGTCGAAGGTTAATGTTAGCTATGACAACAAAAATATCACAAAATATGTATTGTTGACCTGCCATATTTTCTTGCATGACGGTAAGCTGAAGGAAATATCTGCAGTCGCCTGTACAGTGACATGGCATACATATACAGTGTGAAATATGTATTCCGTAGAAATAGTTGCAATTTGAAAATTCTGCGTACTTTTTTCGCTTTTTTTGTGTTGAAACAACACGTTATAGCGAAAACCAGATCAAAATCTTTTTTTTAATGGAATATTCTATAATTCTATATTTTCTTTTTAAATTCTTTGCATCATTTACGTTTTTGTGTAGTCCTTGTTTGGCAAATTAAATAAATCTATCTTAGCTTTGGTGCGCATACAAAAATTGTATGTGCATTTAGAATCATTGAACTTTTAATGCCAACTGATTAGTGTTTATTTTATTGATATTTTTTCAGGTTGAGAACAACCCAACAAGGCGATAATTCCTGTTCGAATACTAAACGTAAATAATTCAATTGCTACAGAAAATTGTTTATAACTTTTGCAAAAATTGTTCCATAAATTTCCATCATACCTCTATTTATTGGTAATTAAAAGATCTCATAGCGGTTGGACGCTCGGAGTTTTGCCCCTAGACAACAACCAGAAATGGCGATAATAATTCCCGTTCGAATTGTAAACGTAAATAAATCAGTTGCTGCAGTAAAATGTTTATAACTTTTGCAAAAATTGTTCCATAAATTTCCATCATACCTCTATTTATTGGTAATTAAAAGATCTCATAGCGGTTGGACGCTCGGAGTTTTGCTCCATAGACAACAACCAGAAGTGGCGATAATAATTCCCGTTCGAATTGTAAACGTAAATAAATCAGTTGCTGCAGTAAAATGTTTATAACCTTTGCAAAAATTGTTCCATAAATTTCCATCATACCTCTATTTATTGGTAATTAAAAGATCTCATAGCGGTTGGACGCTCGGAGTTTTGCTCCATAGACAACAACCCAAAAAGGCGATAATTCCTGTTGGAATAGTAAACGTAAATAAATCAGTTGCTGCAGTAAAATGTTTATAATTTTTGCAAAAATTGTTCCATCAATTTCCATCATACCTCTATTTATTGGTAATTAAAAGATCTCATAGCGGTTGGACGCTCGGAGTTTTGCTCCATAGACAACAACCCGAAATGACGATAATTCCCGTTCGAATTGTAAACGTAAATAAATCAGTTGCTACAGATAAGTGTTTATAACTTTTGCAAAAATTGTTGCATAAATTTCTATCATACCTCTAATAATTGGTGATTAAAAGATCTCGTAGCCGTTAGACGCTCGGAGTTTTGCTCCATAGACAACAACCCGCAATGGCGATAATTCCCGTTCGAATTGTTAACGTAAATAAATCAGTTGCTGCCGAAAAATGTTTATATCTTTTGCAAAAATTGTGGCATAAATTTATATCATACATCTAATAATTGGTAATTAAAAGATCTCGTAGTCGTTAGACGCTCGGAGTTTTGCTCCATAGACAACAACCCAAAATGGTGATATTTGACGTTCAATTTGTAAAAGTAAATAAATCAGCTGCTACAGAAAAATGTTTATAACTTCTCCAAAAATTGCTGCACTATAATTTACCCAAAATAGTAACATTTCTAAACAATTATGGGAAAAAAATAATTGTTTACTCACTGTTCAGTTTTGGCATGCTGTGTGATATCTTCAAGTGATTCAATCAGAGCTTTCTGCTTGGTGCCTGTATATATGCCATCCCGTCTTCCATTCCATGGTTCTATGGAAAAAATTTATAATGCAATACAACTAAATCCAAACATCCAAAAACCAAAATACCTTTCGAGTCTGTATCACCATTAAAATTATACGTATCCACGCCGGACTTTTTAAAGCAAGCCATGTTGCACCTCACAAATCTTGCGAACGACTGCGTTTTAGCCCCCCAAGGCTGCATTTCTTCCCTTTATCATCAAGATTAGATAGATTCAGTTAAATCCTCATACCGTTGGCGTTATACGATAATCCGTTTTTAATCCTGCAACGTTTTAATAGCATTACAATGGTCTAGTTTAGTTTATAGAAATACCTTTATCGTTAATCTCCATCGATGTCAAAAATGACCCTTAGAACATTGCTAATCCGCTCTACCAATATATTACGTTGCTATACACAGTGGAACACACTTTTTATTGATTACCTATGTAGATAGTTTAATATTTGATTGTAAATAATGGGTAATTTTTATATTATATTATACCATATTATATTTTTATATTATATTATACCATACTAACAAAGTTGTCTTTCTAACTGTGTCTAGTTACACCTATGCAAAGTAAATAGTTTCTGATATGAATTTTGTTTTGTCAAAACATGGCAATTACAGGCGTATCTTAAAAACTACGTAAAAACTACATTTTTTCGAATATTATTTTACGACTTTGTCATAAAAATTAGTAAACATAGATATATAACATACTGAATATAAATTAAAAAGAACTTACGGGACATAACAGTTTTAGGACAAAACCTGTAAAAATTTAGTATTTACGTAGTTTTCATAAAAAAGGGCGGCAATTGCCAAATTTTTGTCAAATAATTGAATTGCAAATAAACTATTAAAGAAAAACGAACATGCCTAAATGCAATATTTTGCCACTACGGGCCTGCCGATGCCCCCGTAGTGGCAAAAGCTGTTGGGGGATGTTAAGGCGTGGATTATTATTATTATTATTAAACGAAAATATTTTTTTTTTAAAATATATAAAATGCAGTATCGTCGGGACACTTACCCTGTCTATTTGTTAATATTCTGTCAAAACTGATTCAATTTTCTAATTCTTTACTATGTAACACCTAACCTGAAGAAGTTAAAACGTTCTTCCACAACAGCGGTAACATACTACCTGGTTGTCAATTCTAATTGAAATGAACCATTTCAATTGTACATATTGTGGAATTGTTTCAAGGATATTTGTGATGCAAATTATCTGTACATGTCGCCAAGGTTATGACGTATAGATGCATTGATTTTTTTTGTAGCATATCGTGGAATGATGGCGAAGAGTGAAAAACAAAAAAAAATAATGAACCTATAATGGTACGTAAACAAATAAAATGACAACATTGGTTGAAATAGAGTCAATACTTAGTTATGTGTACTTAAGTAAAGTAGGTATGTGCACTTTTTCTGATGCGCACGAATGCACTGCAAAGTGATAATTAATTTGTAAGAGTATAATTATTTATCATTAGTTGAATGCGCGGTTAATATTATACATTTAATTCGCATGTCTTAATTACTGTATGCATTTGTTTTGGTTTCAGTGGCGGACTCTCCATAGATTAGATAGAAAATGAAAATAAAAGAATAACTCTGTAAAATATTTATTCCGACATCTACAAGCAATCTAAGTTAATATTTCACTAATTCTAATCAATGAAATAAATGAGAAGCTTTTACCGTAAGAGTACCAAAAGTCGATTTTTTCAAATGGCAACCCTAGCATATGGATACATGTCTCACTTCTATGGAAAATTTTAGACCAACTTTGTGTACAATGTCCTATACCTAAAATGTAGTTGTACCTACTGAAATCGATTTTAATTTTAAACATCACAGTAGAAATTGCAAACATTGCCTCTGAAAACAACTGAACAATTTAGAATAATCAGAACTTTATTGAACAAGTTTCTTTATATCATTTCACATTATAATTGATTTAGTATTTCTAAAATTATAATCTTACAAAAACGACACAATAAAAACGCTATGTAAATTAAAAAAAAAAAAATGCTTAATTCTATTTCGGTATCTGTTCAAAAACGTTGCATTTTCCCCTAAACATGCGTAAATTCTTTAACAGATTATTGTTGATGGCGTCCCTGATAGAGTTGGCTCATAACCCATTGCAAATAGCCCGAACTCTATCTTTCATGTTGTCCGTATCAATTATTGGGTCCTCAATAATTACGTGCTTTCAAATTGACGGTGCTCAAGCGCACACAACTGGTTCTGTAAGAGGCTTGCTTAACGAGATGTTGGACGATCGTGGGTTGCGGTAATGGGCCATACGAATATCCACCGCGTTCTCCCGACTTGACGCCAATGATTTTTTTTATTTAGAGAGCTATTAAAGACGTAGTTTATGAGGACCCAATAATTGAAAAGGAGAGATTAAAGGTAAAGTTCGAGCTGCTTTCAATGGGTTATGTGCTAACTCTATCAGGGACGCCACCAACAATAATATGTTAAAAAGAATTGAAGCATGTTTAGTGCAAAACGGCCACGTTTTTTAACAGTTAGTGAAATAGAATTAAGTAGTTTTTTTAATTTTCTTTGAAATTTAATATTGTATAACTATTAAATTAAGTATAATGAAAATGGCCTAAAAACCTTGTTCAATAAAGTACAGTTTATTAAAAAAAAAAACGTTTTATTTTAGGTTTCAATGATCAACATTACTTTTGATAGTAGTTTTATAGATTTTTTATGCTTTTTGATATTGCTTTGCTAACTTTTTTTATACTAAAGCATCTTGTACTCAAAACCTGCACGTTAGTATAAAATTAAAAATTTAAGTTAGTTGTTGATATTCACAAAAAAGTATAAATTTTAGTTTAGGATATAAATTATATCCGCATAAAGATAACCAATTTTGCCCACATCTAACAGTATCTTATCAAATAACATCATTCATACTTACCACTTTATTCATTGGCAAAACATTTATAAAATATTTAGGGAGCGACAAACACAAAAAAAAACACGAATAAACTATAAATAAATTATATTTCCATATTATTATCTTCA